>CAMZJU010000138.1:0-60238 GCA_947311025.1 Lypha dubia | reverse complement strand
GATTACTCGGGAACGGCTCGTAGGATTTTTAGTGTATTTTCCAGGAAAAATCAGCAACGCTTTTTTTTGGCCAATTTGGAGAAGGTGTGAATACTCGGGAACGGCTCGTAGGATTTTTAATATATTTTCCAGAAAAAATCAGCAACACTTTTTTTGGCCAATTTGGAGAAGGTGTGATTACTCGGGAACGGCTCGTAAGATTTTAAGTGTAATTTCCAGGAAAAATCAGCAACGCTTTTTTTTGGCCAATTTGGAGAAGATGGGATTACTCGGGAACGGCTCGTAAGATTTTTGATGTTTTTTCCAGGAAAAATCAGCAACACTTTTTTTGGCCAATTTGGAGAAGGTGTGATTACTCGGAAACGGCTCGTAAGATTTTTGATGTTTTTTCCAGGAAAAATCAGCAAGGTTTTTTTTTGGCCAACTTGGAGAAGGTGTGATTACTCGGGAACGGCTCGTAGGTTTTTTAGTGTATTTTTCAGGAAAAATCAGCAACGCTTTTTTTTGGCCAATTTGGAGAAGATGGGATTACTCGGGAACGGCTCGTAGGTTTTTTAGTGTATTTTCCAGGAAAAATCAGCAACGCTTTTTTTTGGCCAATTTGGAGAAGGTGTGATTACTCGGGAACGGCTCGTAAGATTTTTAGTGTATTTTCCAGGAAAAATCAGCAACGCTTTTTTTGGCCAATTTGGAGAAGGTGTGATTACTCGGGAACGGCTCGTAGGTTTTTTAGTGTATTTTCCAGGAAAAATCAGCAAGGTTTTTTTTTGGCCAATTTGGAGAAGGTGTGATTACTCGGGAACGGCTCGTAGGTTTTTTAGTGTATTTTTCAGGAAAAATCAGCAACGCTTTTTTTTGGCCAAATTGGAGAAGGCGTGATTACTCGGGAACGGCTCGTAGGATTTTTAGTGTATTTTCCAGGAAAAATCAGCAACGCTTTTTTTGGCCAATTTGGAGAAGGAGGGATTACTCGGGAACTGCTCGTAGGATTTTTAGTGTATTTTCCAGGAAAAATCAGCAACGCTTTTTTTTCTAATTTGGAGAAGGTGTGATTACTCGGGAACGGCTCGTAGGATTTTTAGTGTATTTTCCAGGAAAAATCAGCAACGCTTTTTTTGGCCAATTTGGAGAAGGTGTGATTACTCGGGAACGGCTCGTAAGATTTTTAGTGTATTTTCCAGGAAAAATCAGCAACGCTTTTTTTGGCCAATTTGGAGAAGGTGTGATTACTCGGGAACGGCTCGTAGGTTTTTTAGTGTATTTTCCAGGAAAAATCAGCAAGGTTTTTTTTTGGCCAATTTGGAGAAGGTGTGATTACTCGGGAACGGCTCGTAGGTTTTTTAGTGTATTTTCCAGGAAAAATCAGCAACGCTTTTTTTTTGGCCAATTTGGAGAAGGTGTGATTACTCGGGAACGGCTCGTAGGATTTTTGATGTTTTTTCCAGGAAAAATCAACAACGCTTTTTTTGGCCAATTTGGAGAAGGTGGGATTACTCGGGAACTGCTCGTAGGATTTTTAGTGTATTTTCCAGGAAAAATCAGCAACGCTTTTTTTTCTAATTTGGAGAAGGTGTGATTACTCGGAACGGCTCGTAGGATTTTTAGTGTATTTTCCAGGAAAAATCAGCAACGCTTTTTTTGGCCAATTTGGAGAAGGTGTGATTACTCGGGAACGGCTCGTAAGATTTTTAGTGTATTTTCCAGGAAAAATCAGCAACGCTTGTTTTTTGACCAATTTGGAGAAGGTGTGATTACTCGGGAACGGCTCGTAGGATTTTTAGTGTATTTTCCAGGCAAAATCAGCAACGCTTTTTTTGGCCAATTTGGAGAAGGTGTGATTACTCGGGAACGGCTCGTAGGATTTTTAGTGTATTTTCCAGGAAAAATCAGCAACGCTTTTTTTGGCCAATTTGGAGAAGGTGTGATTACTCGGGAACTGCTCGTAGGATTTTTAGTGTATTTTCCAGGAAAAATCAGCAACGCTTTTTTTTCTAATTTGGAGAAGGTGTGATTACTCGGGAACGGCTCGTAGGTTTTTTAGTGTATTTTCCAGGAAAAATCAGCAAGGTTTTTTTTTCTAATTTGGAGAAGATGGGATTACTCGGGAACGGCTCGTAGGTTTTTTAGTGTATTTTCCAGGAAAAATCAGCAACGCTTTTTTGGCCAATTTGGAGAAGGTGTGATTACTCGGGAACTGCTCGTAGGATTTTTAGTGTATTTTCCAGGAAAAATGTGCAACGCTTTTTTTGGCCAATTTGGAGAAGATGGGATTACTCGAGAACGGCTCGTAGGATTTTTGATGTTTTTTCCAGGAAAAATCAGCAACGCTTTTTTTGGCCAATTTGGAGAAGGTGTGATTACTCGGGAACGGCTCGTAAGATTTTTAGTGTATTTTCCAGGAAAAATCAGCAACGCTTTTTTTGGCCAATTTGGAGAAGGTGTGATTACTCGGGAACGGCTCGTAGGATTTTTAGTGTATTTTCCAGGAAAAATCAGCAACGTTTTTTTTGGCCAATTTGGAGAAGGAGGGATTACTCGGGAACTGCTCGTAGGATTTTTAGTGTATTTTCCAGGAAAAATCAGCAACGCTTTTTTTTCTAATTTGGAGAAGGTGTGATTACTCGGGAACGGCTCGTAGGATTTTTAGTGTATTTTCCAGGAAAAATCAGCAACGCTTTTTTTGGCCAATTTGGAGAAGGTGTGATTACTCGGGAACTGCTCGTAGGATTTTTAGTGTATTTTCCAGGAAAAATCAGCAACGCTTTTTTTTCTAATTTGGAGAAGGTGTGATTACTCGGGAACGGCTCGTAGGTTTTTTAGTGTATTTTCCAGGAAAAATCAGCAAGGTTTTTTTTTCTAATTTGGAGAAGATGGGATTACTCGGGAACGGCTCGTAGGTTTTTTAGTGTATTTTCCAGGAAAAATCAGCAACGCTTTTTTGGCCAATTTGGAGAAGGTGTGATTACTCGGGAACTGCTCGTAGGATTTTTAGTGTATTTTCCAGGAAAAATGTGCAACGCTTTTTTTGGCCAATTTGGAGAAGATGGGATTACTCGGGAACGGCTCGTAGGATTTTTGATGTTTTTTCCAGGAAAAATCAGCAACGCTTTTTTTGGCCAATTTGGAGAAGGTGTGATTACTCGGGAACGGCTCGTAAGATTTTTAGTGTATTTTCCAGGAAAAATCAGCAACGCTTTTTTTGGCCAATTTGGAGAAGGTGTGATTACTCGGGAACGGCTCGTAGGATTTTTAGTGTATTTTCCAGGAAAAATCAGCAACGCTTTTTTTGGCCAATTTGGAGAAGGAGGGATTACTCGGGAACTGCTCGTAGGATTTTTAGTGTATTTTCCAGGAAAAATCAGCAACGCTTTTTTTTCTAATTTGGAGAAGGTGTGATTACTCGGGAACGGCTCGTAGGATTTTTAGTGTATTTTCCAGGAAAAATCAGCAACGCTTTTTTTGGCCAATTTGGAGAAGGTGTGATTACTCGGGAACGGCTCGTAAGATTTTTAGTGTATTTTCCAGGAAAAATCAGCAACGCTTTTTTTGGCCAATTTGGAGGAGGTGTGATTACTCGGGAACGGCTCGTAGGATTTTTAGTGTATTTTCCAGGAAAAATCAGCAACGCTTTTTTTGGCCAATTTGGAGAAGGAGGGATTACTCGGGAACTGCTCGTAGGATTTTTAGTGTATTTTCCAGGAAAAATCAGCAACGCTTTTTTTTCTAATTTGGAGAAGGTGTGATTACTCGGGAACGGCTCGTAGGATTTTTAGTGTATTTTCCAGGAAAAATCAGCAACGCTTTTTTTGGCCAATTTGGAGAAGGTGTGATTACTCGGGAACGGCTCGTAAGATTTTTAGTGTATTTTCCAGGAAAAATCAGCAACGCTTTTTTTGGCCAATTTGGAGAAGGTGTGATTACTCGGGAACGGCTCGTAGGTTTTTTAGTGTATTTTCCAGGAAAAATCAGCAAGGTTTTTTTTTGGCCAATTTGGAGAAGGTGTGATTACTCGGGAACGGCTCGTAGGATTTTTAGTGTATTTTCCAGGAAAAATCAGAAACGCTTTTTTTGGCCAATTTGGAGAAGTTGTGATTACTCGGGAACGGCTCGTAAGATTTTTAGTGTATTTTCCAGGAAAAATCAGCAACGCTTTTTTTGGCCAATTTGGAGAAGGTGTGATTACTCGGGAACGGCTCGTAGGTTTTTTAGTGTATTTTCCAGGAAAAATCAGCAAGGTTTTTTTTTGGCCAATTTGGAGAAGGTGTAATTACTCGGGAACGGCTCGTAGGTTTTTTAGTGTATTTTCCAGGAAAAATCAGCAACGCTTTTTTTTTTGGCCAATTTGGAGAAAGTGTGATTACTCGGGAACGGCTCGTAGGATTTTTGATGTTTTTTCCAGGAAAAATCAACAACGCTTTTTTTGGCCAATTTGGAGAAGGTGGGATTACTCGGGAACTGCTCGTAGGATTTTTAGTGTATTTTCCAGGAAAAATCAGCAACGCTTTTTTTTCTAATTTGGAGAAGGTGTGATTACTCGGAACGGCTCGTAGGATTTTTAGTGTATTTTCCAGGAAAAATCAGCAACGCTTTTTTTGGCCAATTTGGAGAAGGTGTGATTACTCGGGAACGGCTCGTAAGATTTTTAGTGTATTTTCCAGGAAAAATCAGCAACGCTTGTTTTTTGGCCAATTTGGAGAAGGTGTGATTACTCGGGAACGGCTCGTAGGATTTTTAGTGTATTTTCCAGGCAAAATCAACAACGCTTTTTTTGGCCAATTTGGAGAAGGTGTGATTACTCGGGAACGGCTCGTAGGATTTTTAGTGTATTTTCCAGGAAAAATCAGCAACGCTTTTTTTGGCCAATTTGGAGAAGGTGTGATTACTCGGGAACTGCTCGTAGGATTTTTAGTGTATTTTCCAGGAAAAATCAGCAACGCTTTTTTTTCTAATTTGGAGAAGGTGTGATTACTCGGGAACGGCTCGTAGGTTTTTTAGTGTATTTTCCAGGAAAAATCAGCAAGGTTTTTTTTTCTAATTTGGAGAAGATGGGATTACTCGGGAACGGCTCGTAGGTTTTTTAGTGTATTTTCCAGGAAAAATCAGCAACGCTTTTTTGGCCAATTTGGAGAAGGTGTGATTACTCGGGAACTGCTCGTAGGATTTTTAGTGTATTTTCCAGGAAAAATGTGCAACGCTTTTTTTGGCCAATTTGGAGAAGATGGGATTACTCGGGAACGGCTCGTAGGATTTTTGATGTTTTTTCCAGGAAAAATCAGCAACGCTTTTTTTGGCCAATTTGGAGAAGGTGTGATTACTCGGGAACGGCTCGTAAGATTTTTAGTGTATTTTCCAGGAAAAATCAGCAACGCTTTTTTTGGCCAATTTGGAGAAGGTGTGATTACTCGGGAACGGCTCGTAAGATTTTTAGTGTATTTTCCAGGAAAAATCAACAACGCTTTTTTTGGCCAATTTGGAGAAGGTGTGATTACTCGGGAACGGCTCGTAGGTTTTTTAGTGTATTTTCCAGGAAAAATCAGCAACGCTTTTTTTTCTAATTTGGAGAAGGTGTGATTACTCGGGAACGGCTCGTAGGTTTTTTAGTGTATTTTCCAGGAAAAATCAGCAACGCTTTTTTTTCTAATTTGGAGAAGATGGGATTACTCGGGAACGGCTCGTAGGTTTTTAGTGTATTTTCCAGGAAAAATCAGCAACGCTTTTTTTTGGCCAATTTGGAGAAGGTGTGATTACTCGGGAACTGCTCGTAGGATTTTTAGTGTATTTTCCAGGAAAAATCAGCAACGCTTTTTTTGGCCAATTTGGAGAAGGTGGGATTACTCGGGAACGGCTCGTAGGTTTTTTAGTGTATTTTCCAGGAAAAATTAGCAACGCTTTTTTTTCTAATTTGGAGAAGATGGGATTACTCGGGAACGGCTCGTAGGATTTTTAGTGTATTTTCCAGGAAAAATCAGCAACGCTTTTTTTGGCCAATTTGGAGAAGGTGTGATTACTCGGGAACGGCTCGTAGGATTTTTAGTGTATTTTCCAGGAAAAATCAGCAACGCTTTTTTTTCTAATTTGGAGAAGATGGGATTACTCGGGAACGGCTCGTAGGTTTTTTAGTGTATTTTCCAGGAAAAATCAGCAACGCTTTTTTTGGCCAATTTGGAGAAGGTGTGATTACTCGGGAACGGCTCGTAGGTTTTTTAGTGTATTTTCCAGGAAAAATCAGCAACGCTTTTTTTTTCTAATTTGGAGAAGGTGTGATTACTCGGGAACGGCTCGTAGGATTTTTGATGTTTTTTCCAGGAAAAATCAGCAACGCTTTTTTTTCTAATTTGGAGAAGGTGTGATTACTCGGGAACGGCTCGTAGGTTGTTTAGTGTATTTTCCAGGAAAAATCAGCAACGCTTTTTTTTGCTAATTTGGAGAAGATGGGATTACTCCGGAACGGCTCGTAAGATTTTTAGTGTATTTTCCAGGAAAAATGTGCAACGCTTTTTTTGGCCAATTTGGAGAAGGTGTGATTACTCGGGAACGGCTCGTAGGATTTTTAGTGTATTTTCCAGGAAAAATCAGCAACGCTTTTTTTTCTAATTTGGAGAAGATGGGATTACTCGGGAACGGCTCGTAGGTTTTTTAGTGTATTTTCCAGGAAAAATCAGCAACGCTTTTTTTGGCCAATTTGGAGAAGGTGGGATTACTCGGGAACGGCTCGTAGGTTTTTTAGTGTATTTTCCAGGAAAAATCAGCAACGCTTTTTTTGCTAATTTGGAGAAGATGGGATTACTCCGGAACGGCTCGTAAGATTTTTAGTGTATTTTCCAGGAAAAATCAGCAACGCTTTTTTTGGCCAATTTGGAGAAGGTGTGATTACTCGGGAACGGCTCGTAGGATTTTTAGTGTATTTTCCAGGAAAAATCAGCAACGCTTTTTTTGGCCAATTTGGAGAAGGTGTGATTACTCGGGAACGGCTCGTAGGATTTTTAGTGTATTTTCCAGGAAAAATCAGCAACGCTTTTTTTTGCCAATTTGGAGAAGGTGTGATTACTCGGGAACGGCTCGTAGGATTTTTGATGTTTTTTCCAGGAAAAATCAGCAACGCTTTTTTTTTCTAATTTGGAGAAGGTGTGATTACTCGGGAACGGCTCGTAGGTTTTTTAGTGTATTTTCCAGGAAAAATCAGCAACGCTTTTTTTGGCCAATTTGGAGAAGCTGTGATTACTCGGGAACGGCTCGTAGGATTTTTAGTGTATTTTCCAGGAAAAATCAGCAACGCTTTTTTTGGCCAATTTGGAGAAGATGGGATTACTCGGGAACTGCTCGTAGGATTTTTAGTGTATTTTCCAGGAAAAATCAACAACGCTTTTTTTTGGCCAATTTGGAGAAGGTGTGATTACTCGGGAACGGCTCGTAAGATTTTTAGTGTATTTTCCAGGAAAAATCAGCAACGCTTTTTTTGGCCAATTTGGAGAAGGTGTGATTACTCGGGAACGGCTCGTAAGATTTTTGATGTTTTTTCCAGGAAAAATCAGCAACGCTTTTTTTGGCCAATTTGGAGAAGGTGTGATTACTCGGGAACGGCTCGTAAGATTTTTAGTGTATTTTCCAGGAAAAATCAACAACGCTTTTTTTGGCCAATTTGGAGAAGTTGGGATTACTCGGGAACGGCTCGTAGGATTTTTAGTGTATTTTCCAGGAAAAATCAGCAACGCTTTTTTTGGCCAATTTGGAGAAGGTGTGATTACTCGGGAACGGCTCGTAGGATTTTTAGTGTATTTTCCAGGAAAAATCAACAACGCTTTTTTTGGCCAATTTGGATAAGGTGTGATTACTCGGGAACGGCTCGTAGGATTTTTAGTGTATTTTCCAGGAAAAATCAGCAACGCTTTTTTTGGCCAATTTGGAGAAGGTGTGATTACTCGGGAACGGCTCGTAGGATTTTTAGTGTATTTTCCAGGAAAAATCAGCAACGCTTTTTTTGGCCAATTTGGATAAGGTGTGATTACTCGGGAACTGCTCGTAGGATTTTTAGTGTATTTTCCAGGAAAAATCAGCAACGCTTTTTTTGGCCAATTTGGAGAAGATGGGATTACTCGGGAACGGCTCGTAAGATTTTTAGTGTATTTTCCAGGAAAAATCAGCAACGCTTTTTTTGGCCAATTTGGAGAAGATGGGATTACTCGGGAACGGCTCGTAGGTTTTTTAGTGTATTTTCCAGAAAAAATCAGCAACGCTTTTTTTGGCCAATTTGGAGAAGGTGTGATTACTCGGGAACGGCTCGTAAGATTTTTGATGTTTTTTCCAGGAAAAATCAGCAACGCTTTTTTTGGCCAATTTGGAGAAGGTGTGATTACTCGGGAACGGCTCGTAGGATTTTTAGTGTATTTTCCAGGAAAAATCAGCAACGCTTTTTTTTGCCAATTTGGAGAAGGTGTGATTACTCGGGAACGGCTCGTAGGATTTTTGATGTTTTTTCCAGGAAAAATCAGCAACGCTTTTTTTTCTAATTTGGAGAAGGTGTGATTACTCGGGAACGGCTCGTAGGATTTTAAGTGTATTTTCAAGGAAAAATCAGCAACGCTTTTTTTGGCCAATTTGGAGAAGCTGTGATTACTCGGGAACGGCTCATAAAATTTTTAATATATTTTCCAGGAAAAATCAGCAACGCTTTTTTTTGGCCAATTTGGAGAAGGTGTGATTACTCGGGAACGGCTCGTAAGATTTTTAGTGTATTTTCCAGGAAAAATCAACAACGCTTTTTTTGGCCAATTTGGAGAAGGTGTGATTACTCGGGAACGGCTCGTAAGATTTTTGATGTTTTTTCCAGGAAAAATCAGCAACGCTTTTTTTGGCCAATTTGGAGAAGGTGTGATTACTCGGGAACGGCTCGTAGGTTTTTTAGTGTATTTTCCAGGAAAAATCAGCAACGCTTTTTTTTGGCCAATTTGGAGAAGGTGTGATTACTCGGAAACGGCTCGTAAGATTTTTAGTGTATTTTCCAGGAAAAATCAGCAACGCTTTTTTTGGCCAATTTGGAGAAGATGGGATTACTCGGGAACGGCTCATAAAATTTTTAATATATTTTCCAGGAAAAATCAACAACGCTTTTTTTGGCCAATTTGGAGAAGATGGGATTACTCGGGAACGGCTCGTAGGATTTTTAGTGTATTTTCCAGGAAAAATCAGCAACGTTTTTTTTTGGCCAATTTGGAGAAGGTGTGATTACTCGGAAACGGCTCGTAAGATTTTTAGTGTATTTTCCAGGAAAAATCAGCAACGCTTTTTTTGGCCAATTTGGAGAAGGTGTGATTACTCGGGAACGGCTCGTAAGATTTTTGATGTTTTTTCCAGGAAAAATCAGCAACGTTTTTTTTTTGGCCAATTTGGAGAAGGTGTGATTACTCGGAAACGGCTCGTAAGATTTTTAGTGTATTTTCCAGGAAAAATCAGCAACGCTTTTTTTGGCCAATTTGGAGAAGATGGGATTACTCGGGAACGGCTCATAAAATTTTTAATATATTTTCCAGGAAAAATCAACAACGCTTTTTTTGGCCAATTTGGAGAAGATGGGATTACTCGGGAACGGCTCGTAGGATTTTTAGTGTATTTTCCAGGAAAAATCAACAACGCTTTTTTTGGCCAATTTGGAGAAGATGGGATTACTCGGGAACGGCTCGTAGGTTTTTTAGTGTAATTTCCAGGAAAAATCAACAACGCTTTTTTTTGGCCAATTTGGAGAAGCTGTGATTACTCGGGAACGGCTCGTAGGATTTTTAGTGTATTTTCCAGGAAAAATCAGCAACGCTTTTTTTTGGCCAATTTGGAGAAGGTGTGATTATTTGGGAACGGCTCGTAAGATTTTTAGTGTATTTTCCAGGAAAAATCAACAACGCTTTTTTTGGCCAATTTGGAGAAGGTGTGATTACTCGGGAACGGCTCGTAAGATTTTTGATGTTTTTTCCAGGAAAAATCAGCAACGCTTTTTTTGGCCAATTTGGAGAAGGTGTGATTACTCGGGAACGGCTCGTAGGTTTTTTAGTGTATTTTCCAGGAAAAATCAGCAACGCTTTTTTTTGGCCAATTTGGAGAAGGTGTGATTACTCGGAAACGGCTCGTAAGATTTTTAGTGTATTTTCCAGGAAAAATCAGCAACGCTTTTTTTGGCCAATTTGGAGAAGATGGGATTACTCGGGAACGGCTCATAAAATTTTTAATATATTTTCCAGGAAAAATCAACAACGCTTTTTTTGGCCAATTTGGAGAAGATGGGATTACTCGGGAACGGCTCGTAGGATTTTTAGTGTATTTTCCAGGAAAAATCAGCAACGTTTTTTTTTGGCCAATTTGGAGAAGGTGTGATTACTCGGAAACGGCTCGTAAGATTTTTAGTGTATTTTCCAGGAAAAATCAGCAACGCTTTTTTTGGCCAATTTGGAGAAGGTGTGATTACTCGGGAACGGCTCGTAAGATTTTTGATGTTTTTTCCAGGAAAAATCAGCAACGTTTTTTTTTTGGCCAATTTGGAGAAGGTGTGATTACTCGGAAACGGCTCGTAAGATTTTTAGTGTATTTTCCAGGAAAAATCAGCAACGCTTTTTTTGGCCAATTTGGAGAAGATGGGATTACTCGGGAACGGCTCATAAAATTTTTAATATATTTTCCAGGAAAAATCAACAACGCTTTTTTTGGCCAATTTGGAGAAGATGGGATTACTCGGGAACGGCTCGTAGGATTTTTAGTGTATTTTCCAGGAAAAATCAACAACGCTTTTTTTGGCCAATTTGGAGAAGATGGGATTACTCGGGAACGGCTCGTAGGTTTTTTAGTGTAATTTCCAGGAAAAATCAACAACGCTTTTTTTTGGCCAATTTGGAGAAGCTGTGATTACTCGGGAACGGCTCGTAGGATTTTTAGTGTATTTTCCAGGAAAAATCAACAACGCTTTTTTTGGCCAATTTGGAGAAGGTGTGATTACTCGGGAACGGCTCGTAGGATTTTTAGTGTATTTTCCAGGAAAAATCAGCAACGCTTTTTTTGGCCAATTTGGAGAAGGTGTGATTACTCGGGAACGGCTCGTAAGATTTTTGATGTTTTTTCCAGGAAAAATCAGCAACGTTTTTTTTTTGGCCAATTTGGAGAAGGTGTGATTACTCGGAAACGGCTCGTAAGATTTTTAGTGTATTTTCCAGGAAAAATCAGCAACGCTTTTTTTGGCCAATTTGGAGAAGATGGGATTACTCGGGAACGGCTCATAAAATTTTTAATATATTTTCCAGGAAAAATCAACAACGCTTTTTTTGGCCAATTTGGAGAAGATGGGATTACTCGGGAACGGCTCGTAGGATTTTTAGTGTATTTTCCAGGAAAAATCAACAACGCTTTTTTTGGCCAATTTGGAGAAGATGGGATTACTCGGGAACGGCTCGTAGGTTTTTTAGTGTAATTTCCAGGAAAAATCAACAACGCTTTTTTTTGGCCAATTTGGAGAAGCTGTGATTACTCGGGAACGGCTCGTAGGATTTTTAGTGTATTTTCCAGGAAAAATCAACAACGCTTTTTTTGGCCAATTTGGAGAAGGTGTGATTACTCGGGAACGGCTCGTAGGATTTTTAGTGTATTTTCCAGGAAAAATCAGCAACGCTTTTTTTTTGCCAATTTGGAGAAGGTGTGATTACTCGGGAACGGCTCGTAGGATTTTTGATGTTTTTTCCAGGAAAAATCAGCAACGCTTTTTTTTCTAATTTGGAGAAGGTGTGATTACTCGGGAACGGCTCGTAGGATTTTAAGTGTATTTTCAAGGAAAAATCAGCAACGCTTTTTTTGGCCAATTTGGAGAAGCTGTGATTACTCGGGAACGGCTCATAAAATTTTTAATATATTTTCCAGGAAAAATCAGCAACGCTTTTTTTTGGCCAATTTGGAGAAGGTGTGATTACTCGGGAACGGCTCGTAAGATTTTTAGTGTATTTTCCAGGAAAAATCAACAACGCTTTTTTTGGCCAATTTGGAGAAGGTGTGATTACTCGGGAACGGCTCGTAAGATTTTTGATGTTTTTTCCAGGAAAAATCAGCAACGCTTTTTTTGGCCAATTTGGAGAAGGTGTGATTACTCGGGAACGGCTCGTAGGTTTTTTAGTGTATTTTCCAGGAAAAATCAGCAACGCTTTTTTTTGGCCAATTTGGAGAAGGTGTGATTACTCGGAAACGGCTCGTAAGATTTTTAGTGTATTTTCCAGGAAAAATCAGCAACGCTTTTTTTGGCCAATTTGGAGAAGATGGGATTACTCGGGAACGGCTCATAAAATTTTTAATATATTTTCCAGGAAAAATCAACAACGCTTTTTTTGGCCAATTTGGAGAAGATGGGATTACTCGGGAACGGCTCGTAGGATTTTTAGTGTATTTTCCAGGAAAAATCAGCAACGTTTTTTTTTGGCCAATTTGGAGAAGGTGTGATTACTCGGAAACGGCTCGTAAGATTTTTAGTGTATTTTCCAGGAAAAATCAGCAACGCTTTTTTTGGCCAATTTGGAGAAGGTGTGATTACTCGGGAACGGCTCGTAAGATTTTTGATGTTTTTTCCAGGAAAAATCAGCAACGTTTTTTTTTTGGCCAATTTGGAGAAGGTGTGATTACTCGGAAACGGCTCGTAAGATTTTTAGTGTATTTTCCAGGAAAAATCAGCAACGCTTTTTTTGGCCAATTTGGAGAAGATGGGATTACTCGGGAACGGCTCATAAAATTTTTAATATATTTTCCAGGAAAAATCAACAACGCTTTTTTTGGCCAATTTGGAGAAGATGGGATTACTCGGGAACGGCTCGTAGGATTTTTAGTGTATTTTCCAGGAAAAATCAACAACGCTTTTTTTGGCCAATTTGGAGAAGATGGGATTACTCGGGAACGGCTCGTAGGTTTTTTAGTGTAATTTCCAGGAAAAATCAACAACGCTTTTTTTTGGCCAATTTGGAGAAGCTGTGATTACTCGGGAACGGCTCGTAGGATTTTTAGTGTATTTTCCAGGAAAAATCAGCAACGCTTTTTTTTGGCCAATTTGGAGAAGGTGTGATTATTTGGGAACGGCTCGTAAGATTTTTAGTGTATTTTCCAGGAAAAATCAACAACGCTTTTTTTGGCCAATTTGGAGAAGGTGTGATTACTCGGGAACGGCTCGTAAGATTTTTGATGTTTTTTCCAGGAAAAATCAGCAACGCTTTTTTTGGCCAATTTGGAGAAGGTGTGATTACTCGGGAACGGCTCGTAGGTTTTTTAGTGTATTTTCCAGGAAAAATCAGCAACGCTTTTTTTTGGCCAATTTGGAGAAGGTGTGATTACTCGGAAACGGCTCGTAAGATTTTTAGTGTATTTTCCAGGAAAAATCAGCAACGCTTTTTTTGGCCAATTTGGAGAAGATGGGATTACTCGGGAACGGCTCATAAAATTTTTAATATATTTTCCAGGAAAAATCAACAACGCTTTTTTTGGCCAATTTGGAGAAGATGGGATTACTCGGGAACGGCTCGTAGGATTTTTAGTGTATTTTCCAGGAAAAATCAGCAACGTTTTTTTTTGGCCAATTTGGAGAAGGTGTGATTACTCGGAAACGGCTCGTAAGATTTTTAGTGTATTTTCCAGGAAAAATCAGCAACGCTTTTTTTGGCCAATTTGGAGAAGGTGTGATTACTCGGGAACGGCTCGTAAGATTTTTGATGTTTTTTCCAGGAAAAATCAGCAACGTTTTTTTTTTGGCCAATTTGGAGAAGGTGTGATTACTCGGAAACGGCTCGTAAGATTTTTAGTGTATTTTCCAGGAAAAATCAGCAACGCTTTTTTTGGCCAATTTGGAGAAGATGGGATTACTCGGGAACGGCTCATAAAATTTTTAATATATTTTCCAGGAAAAATCAACAACGCTTTTTTTGGCCAATTTGGAGAAGATGGGATTACTCGGGAACGGCTCGTAGGATTTTTAGTGTATTTTCCAGGAAAAATCAACAACGCTTTTTTTGGCCAATTTGGAGAAGATGGGATTACTCGGGAACGGCTCGTAGGTTTTTTAGTGTAATTTCCAGGAAAAATCAACAACGCTTTTTTTTGGCCAATTTGGAGAAGCTGTGATTACTCGGGAACGGCTCGTAGGATTTTTAGTGTATTTTCCAGGAAAAATCAACAACGCTTTTTTTGGCCAATTTGGAGAAGGTGTGATTACTCGGGAACGGCTCGTAGGATTTTTAGTGTATTTTCCAGGAAAAATCAGCAACGCTTTTTTTGGCCAATTTGGAGAAGGTGTGATTACTCGGGAACGGCTCGTAGGATTTTTAGTGTATTTTCCAGGAAAAATCAGCAACGCTTTTTTTTCTAATTTGGAGAAGGTGTGATTACTCGGGAACGGCTCGTAGGATTTTAAGTGTAATTTCCAGGAAAAATCAGCAACGCTTTTTTTGGCCAATTTGGAGAAGGTGTGATTACTCGGGAACGGCTCGTAGGTTTTTTAGTGTATTTTCCAGGAAAAATCAGCAACGCTTTTTTTGGCCAATTTGGAGAAGGTGTGATTACTCGGGAACGGCTCGTAGGATTTTAAGTGTAATTTCCAGGAAAAATCAGCAACGCTTTTTTTGGCCAATTTGGAGAAGGTGTGATTACTCGGGAACGGCTCGTAGGTTTTTTAGTGTATTTTCCAGGAAAAATCAGCAACGCTTTTTTTGGCCAATTTGGAGAAGGTGTGATTACTCGGGAACGGCTCGTAAGATTTTTGATGTTTTTTCCAGGAAAAATCAGCAACGCTTTTTTTTCTAATTTGGAGAAGATGGGATTACTCGGGAACGGCTCGTAGGTTTTTTAGTGTATTTTCCAGGAAAAATCAGCAACGCTTTTTTTTCTAATTTGGAGAAGATGGGATTACTCGGGAACGGCTCGTAAGATTTTTGATGTTTTTTCCAGGAAAAATCAACAACGCTTTTTTTGGCCAATTTGGAGAAGGTGTGATTACTCGGGAACGGCTCGTAGGATTTTTAGTGTATTTTCCAGGAAAAATCAGCAACGCTTTTTTTTCTAATTTGGAGAAGGTGTGATTACTCGGGAACGGCTCGTAGGTTTTTTAGTGTATTTTCCAGGAAAAATCAGCAACGCTTTTTTTGGCCAATTTGGAGAAGGTGTGATTACTCGGGAACGGCTCGTAGGATTTTTAGTGTATTTTCCAGGAAAAATCAGCAACGCTTTTTTTGGCCAATTTGGAGAAGGTGTGATTACTCGGGAACGGCTCGTAAGATTTTTGATGTTTTTTCCAGGAAAAATCAGCAACGCTTTTTTTGGCCAATTTGGAGAAGGTGTGATTACTCGGGAACGGCTCGTAAGATTTTTGATGTTTTTTCCAGGAAAAATCAGCAACGTTTTTTTTTTGGCCAATTTGGAGAAGGTGTGATTACTCGGGAACGGCTCGTAGGATTTTTAGTGTATTTTCCAGGAAAAATCAGCAACGCTTTTTTTGGCCAATTTGGAGAAGGTGTGATTACTCGGGAACGGCTCGTAGGATTTTTAGTGTATTTTCCAGGAAAAATCAGCAACGCTTTTTTTTTTCTAATTTGGAGAAGGTGTGATTACTCGGGAACGGCTCGTAGGATTTTTAGTGTATTTTCCAGGAAAAATCAGCAACGCTTTTTTTGGCCAATTTGGAGAAGGTGTGATTACTCGGGAACGGCTCGTAGGATTTTTGATGTTTTTTCCAGGAAAAATCAGCAACGCTTTTTTTGGCCAATTTGGAGAAGATGGGATTACTCGGGAACGGCTCGTAGGATTTTTAGTGTATTTTCCAGGAAAAAGCAGCAACGCTTTTTTGGCCAATTTGGAGAAGATGGGATTACTCGGGAACGGCTCATAAAATTTTTAATATATTTTCCAGGAAAAATCAGCAACACTTTTTTTGGCCAATTTGGAGAAGGTGTGATTACTCGGGAACGGCTCGTAAGATTTTTAGTGTATTTTCCAGGAAAAATCAGCAACGCTTTTTTTTTGGCCAATTTGGAGAAGGTGTGATTACTCGGGAACGGCTCGTAGGATTTTTAGTGTAATTTCCAGGAAAAATCAACAACGCTTTTTTTTGGCCAATTTGGAGAAGGTGTGATTACTCGGGAACGGCTCGTAGGTTTTTTAGTGTATTTTCCAGGAAAAATCAGCAAGGTTTTTTTTTGGCCAATTTGGAGAAGGTGTGATTACTCGGGAACGGCTCGTAAGATTTTTGATGTTTTTTCCAGGAAAAATCAGCAACGCTTTTTTTGGCCAATTTGGAGAAGGTGTGATTACTCGGGAACGGCTCGTAAGATTTTAAGTGTATTTTCCAGGAAAAATCAACAACGCTTTTTTTGGCCAATTTGGAGAAGGTGTGATTACTCGGGAACGGCTCGTAGGATTTTTAGTGTATTTTCCAGGAAAAATCAGCAACGCTTTTTTTTGGCCAATTTGGAGAAGGTGTGATTACTCGGGAACGGCTCGTAGGATTTTTAGTGTATTTTCCAGGAAAAATCAGCAAGGTTTTTTTTTGGCCAATTTGGAGAAGGTGTGATTACTCGGGAACGGCTCGTAGGTTTTTTAGTGTATTTTCCAGGAAAAATCAGCAACGCTTTTTTTTTGGCCAATTTGGAGAAGGTGTGATTACTCGGGAACGGCTCGTAGGATTTTTAGTGTATTTTCCAGGAAAAATCAGCAACGCTTTTTTTGGCCAATTTGGAGAAGATGGGATTACTCGGGAACGGCTCGTAGGTTTTTTAGTGTATTTTCCAGGAAAAATCAACAACGCTTTTTTTGGCCAATTTGGAGAAGGTGTGATTACTCGGGAACGGCTCGTAGGATTTTTGATGTTTTTTCCAGGAAAAATCAGCAACGCTTTTTTTTTGCCAATTTGGAGAAGGTGTGATTACTCGGGAACGGCTCATAAAATTTTTAATATATTTTCCAGGAAAAATCAGCAACGCTTTTTTTTTGGCCAATTTGGAGAAGATGGGATTACTCGGGAACGGCTCGTAGGTTTTTTAGTGTATTTTCCAGGAAAAATCAGCAACGCTTTTTTTGGCCAATTTGGAGAAGGTGTGATTACTCGGGAACGGCTCGTAGGATTTTTAGTGTATTTTCCAGGAAAAATCAGCAACGCTTTTTTTGGCCAATTTGGAGAAGGTGTGATTACTCGGGAACGGCTCGTAGGTTTTTTAGTGTATTTTTCAGGAAAAATCAGCAACGCTTTTTTTTGGCCAATTTGGAGAAGGTGTGATTACTCGGGAACGGCTCGTAAGATTTTTAGTGTATTTTCCAGGAAAAATCAACAACGCTTTTTTTGGCCAATTTGGAGAAGGTGTGATTACTCGGGAACGGCTCGTAGGATTTTTAGTGTATTTTCCAGGAAAAATCAGCAACGCTTTTTTTTCTAATTTGGAGAAGGTGTGATTACTCGGGAACGGCTCGTAAGATTTTTAGTGTAATTTCCAGGAAAAATCAACAACGCTTTTTTTGGCCAATTTGGAGAAGGTGTGATTACTCGGGAACGGCTCGTAGGTTTTTTAGTGTATTTTCCAGGAAAAATGTGCAACGCTTTTTTTGGCCAATTTGGAAAAGGTGTGATTACTCGGGAACGGCTCGTAGGATTTTTAGTGTATTTTCCAGGAAAAATCAGCAACGTTTTTTTTTGGTCAATTTGGAGAAGGTGTGATTACTCGGGAACGGCTCGTAGGATTTTTAGTGTATTTTCCAGGAAAAATCAGCAACGCTTTTTTTTCTAATTTGGAGAAGGTGTGATTACTCGGGAACGGCTCGTAGGATTTTTGATGTTTTTTCCAGGAAAAATCAGCAACGCTTTTTTTTCTAATTTGGAGAAGGTGTGATTACTCGGAAACGGCTCGTAGGATTTTAAGTGTAATTTCCAGGAAAAATCAGCAACGCTTTTTTTGGCCAATTTGGAGAAGGTGTGATTACTCGGGAACGGCTCGTAGGTTTTTTAGTGTATTTTCCAGGAAAAATCAGCAACGCTTTTTTTTGGCCAATTTGGAGAAGGTGTGATTACTCGGGAACTGCTCGTAGGTTTTTTAGTGTATTTTTCAGGAAAAATCAGCAACGCTTTTTTTTGGCCAATTTGGAGAAGGTGTGATTACTCGGGAACGGCTCGTAAGATTTTTAGTGTATTTTTCAGGAAAAATCAGCAACGCTTTTTTTTGGCCAATTTGGAGAAGATGGGATTACTCCGGAACGGCTCGTAAGATTTTTAGTGTATTTTCCAGGAAAAATCAACAACGCTTTTTTTTGCCAATTTGGAGAAGATGGGATTACTCGGGAACGGCTCGTAGGTTTTTTAGTGTATTTTCCAGGAAAAATCAGCAACGCTTTTTTTTGGCCAATTTGGAGAAGGTGTGATTACTCGGGAACGGCTCGTAGGATTTTTAGTGTATTTTCCAGGAAAAATCAGCAACGCTTTTTTTGGCCAATTTGGAGAAGGTGTGATTACTCGGGAACGGGTCGTAGGATTTTTGATGTTTTTTCCAGGAAAAATCAGCAACGCTTTTTTTTCTAATTTGGAGAAGGTGTGATTACTCGGGAACGGCTCGTAAGATTTTTAGTGTAATTTCCAGGAAAAATCAACAACGCTTTTTTTGGCCAATTTGGAGAAGGTGTGATTACTCGGGAACGGCTCGTAGGTTTTTTAGTGTATTTTCCAGGAAAAATGTGCAACGCTTTTTTTGGCCAATTTGGAAAAGGTGTGATTACTCGGGAACGGCTCGTAGGATTTTTAGTGTATTTTCCAGGAAAAATCAGCAACGTTTTTTTTTGGTCAATTTGGAGAAGGTGTGATTACTCGGGAACGGCTCGTAGGATTTTTAGTGTATTTTCCAGGAAAAATCAGCAACGCTTTTTTTTCTAATTTGGAGAAGGTGTGATTACTCGGGAACGGGTCGTAGGATTTTTGATGTTTTTTCCAGGAAAAATCAGCAACGCTTTTTTTTCTAATTTGGAGAAGGTGTGATTACTCGGAAACGGCTCGTAGGATTTTAAGTGTAATTTCCAGGAAAAATCAGCAACGCTTTTTTTGGCCAATTTGGAGAAGGTGTGATTACTCGGGAACGGCTCGTAGGTTTTTTAGTGTATTTTCCAGGAAAAATCAGCAACGCTTTTTTTTGGCCAATTTGGAGAAGGTGTGATTACTCGGGAACTGCTCGTAGGTTTTTTAGTGTATTTTTCAGGAAAAATCAGCAACGCTTTTTTTTGGCCAATTTGGAGAAGGTGTGATTACTCGGGAACGGCTCGTAAGATTTTTAGTGTATTTTTCAGGAAAAATCAGCAACGCTTTTTTTTGGCCAATTTGGAGAAGATGGGATTACTCCGGAACGGCTCGTAAGATTTTTAGTGTATTTTCCAGGAAAAATCAACAACGCTTTTTTTTGCCAATTTGGAGAAGATGGGATTACTCGGGAACGGCTCGTAGGTTTTTTAGTGTATTTTCCAGGAAAAATCAGCAACGCTTTTTTTTGGCCAATTTGGAGAAGGTGTGATTACTCGGGAACGGCTCGTAGGATTTTTAGTGTATTTTCCAGGAAAAATCAGCAACGCTTTTTTTGGCCAATTTGGAGAAGGTGTGATTACTCGGGAACGGCTCGTAGGATTTTTGATGTTTTTTCCAGGAAAAATCAGCAACGCTTTTTTTTGGCCAATTTGGAGAAGATGGGATTACTCGGGAACGGCTCGTAGGATTTTTATTGTAATTTCCAGGAAAAATCAGCAACGCTTTTTTTTGGCCAATTTGGAGAAGATGGGATTACTCGGGAACGGCTCGTAGGTTTTTTAATATATTTTCCAGGAAAAATCAGCAACGCTTTTTTTGGCCAATTTGGAGAAGGTGTGATTACTCGGGAACGGCTCGTAAGATTTTTAGTGTATTTTCCAGGAAAAATCAACAACGCTTTTTTTGGCCAATTTGGAGAAGGTGTGATTACTCGGGAACGGTTCGTAAGATTTTTAGTGTATTTTCCAGGAAAAATCAGCAACGCTTTTTTTTTGGCCAATTTGGAGAAGGTGTGATTACTCGGGAACGGCTCGTAGGATTTTTAGTGTTTTTTCCAGGAAAAATCAGCAACGCTTTTTTTGGCCAATTTGGAGAAGGTGTGATTACTCGGGAACGGCTCGTAAGATTTTTGATGTATTTTCCAGGAAAAATCAGCAACGCTTTTTTTGGCCAATTTGGAGAAGGTGTGATTACTCGGGAACGGCTCGTAGGTTTTTTAGTGTATTTTCCAGGAAAAATCCACAACGCTTTTTTTTTGGCCAATTTGGAGAAGGTGTGATTACTCGGGAACTGCTCGTAGGATTTTTAGTGTATTTTCCAGGAAAAATCAGCAACGCTTTTTTTTCTAATTTGGAGAAGATGGGATTACTCGGGAACGGCTCGTAGGATTTTTAGTGTATTTTCCAGGAAAAATCAGCAACGCTTTTTTTTCTAATTTGGAGAAGATGGGATTACTCGGGAACGGCTCGTAGGATTTTTAGTGTATTTTCCAGGAAAAATCAGCAACGTTTTTTTTTCTAATTTGGAGAAGATGGGATTACTCGGGAACGGCTCGTAGGATTTTTAGTGTATTTTCCAGGAAAAATCAGCAACGCTTTTTTTTCTAATTTGGAGAAGATGGGATTACTCGGGAACGGCTCGTAGGATTTTTAGTGTATTTTCCAGGAAAAATCAGCAAGGTTTTTTTTTGGCCAATTTGGAGATGGTGTGATTACTCGGGAACGGCTCGTAGGATTTTTAGTGTATTTTCCAGGAAAAATCAGCAACGCTTTTTTTTCTAATTTGGAGAAGATGGGATTACTCGGGAACGGCTCGTAGGTTTTTTATTGTATTTTCCAGGAAAAATCAGCAACGCTTTTTTTTCTAATTTGGAGAAGATGGGATTACTCGGGAACGGCTCGTAAGATTTTTGATGTTTTTTCCAGGAAAAATCAGCAACGCTTTTTTTGGCCAATTTGGAGATGGTGTGATTACTCGGGAACGGCTCGTAGGATTTTTAGTGTATTTTCCAGGAAAAATCAACAACGCTTTTTTTGGCCAATTTGGAGAAGATGGGATTACTCGGGAACTGCTCGTAGGATTTTTAGTGTATTTTCCAGGAAAAATCAGCAACGCTTTTTTTTTGCCAATTTGGAGAAGGTGTGATTACTCGGGAACTGCTCGTAGGATTTTTAGTGTATTTTCCAGGAAAAATCAGCAACGCTTTTTTTTCTAATTTGGAGAAGATGGGATTACTCGGGAACGGCTCGTAGGTTTTTTATTGTATTTTCCAGGAAAAATCAGCAACGCTTTTTTTTCTAATTTGGAGAAGATGGGATTACTCGGGAACGGCTCGTAAGATTTTTGATGTTTTTTCCAGGAAAAATCAGCAACGCTTTTTTTGGCCAATTTGGAGATGGTGTGATTACTCGGGAACGGCTCGTAGGATTTTTAGTGTATTTTCCAGGAAAAATCAACAACGCTTTTTTTGGCCAATTTGGAGAAGATGGGATTACTCGGGAACTGCTCGTAGGATTTTTAGTGTATTTTCCAGGAAAAATCAGCAACGCTTTTTTTTTGCCAATTTGGAGAAGGTGTGATTACTCGGGAACTGCTCGTAGGATTTTTAGTGTATTTTCCAGGAAAAATCAACAACGCTTTTTTTGGCCAATTTGGAGAAGGTGTGATTACTCGGGAACGGCTCGTAGGATTTTTGATGTTTTTTCCAGGAAAAATCAGCAACGCTTTTTTTTTTGCCAATTTGGAGAAGGTGTGATTACTCGGGAACGGCTCATAAAATTTTTAATATATTTTCCAGGAAAAATCAGCAACGCTTTTTTTTTGGCCAATTTGGAGAAGATGGGATTACTCGGGAACGGCTCGTAGGTTTTTTAGTGTATTTTCCAGGAAAAATCAGCAACGCTTTTTTGGCCAATTTGGAGAAGGTGTGATTACTCGGGAACGGCTCGTAGGATTTTTAGTGTATTTTCCAGGAAAAATCAGCAACGCTTTTTTTGGCCAATTTGGAGAAGGTGTGATTACTCGGGAACGGCTCGTAGGTTTTTTAGTGTATTTTTCAGGAAAAATCAGCAACGCTTTTTTTTGGCCAATTTGGAGAAGGTGTGATTACTCGGGAACGGCTCGTAAGATTTTTAGTGTATTTTCCAGGAAAAATCAACAACGCTTTTTTTGGCCAATTTGGAGAAGGTGTGATTACTCGGGAACGGCTCGTAGGATTTTTAGTGTATTTTCCAGGAAAAATCAGCAACGCTTTTTTTTCTAATTTGGAGAAGGTGTGATTACTCGGGAACGGCTCGTAAGATTTTTAGTGTAATTTCCAGGAAAAATCAACAACGCTTTTTTTGGCCAATTTGGAGAAGGTGTGATTACTCGGGAACGGCTCGTAGGTTTTTTAGTGTATTTTCCAGGAAAAATCAGCAACGCTTTTTTTTGGCCAATTTGGAGAAGGTGTGATTACTCGGGAACTGCTCGTAGGTTTTTTAGTGTATTTTTCAGGAAAAATCAGCAACGCTTTTTTTTGGCCAATTTGGAGAAGGTGTGATTACTCGGGAACGGCTCGTAAGATTTTTAGTGTATTTTTCAGGAAAAATCAGCAACGCTTTTTTTTGGCCAATTTGGAGAAGATGGGATTACTCCGGAACGGCTCGTAAGATTTTTAGTGTATTTTCCAGGAAAAATCAACAACGCTTTTTTTTGCCAATTTGGAGAAGATGGGATTACTCGGGAACGGCTCGTAGGTTTTTTAGTGTATTTTCCAGGAAAAATCAGCAACGCTTTTTTTTGGCCAATTTGGAGAAGGTGTGATTACTCGGGAACGGCTCGTAGGATTTTTAGTGTATTTTCCAGGAAAAATCAGCAACGCTTTTTTTGGCCAATTTGGAGAAGGTGTGATTACTCGGGAACGGCTCGTAGGATTTTTAGTGTATTTTCCAGGAAAAATCAGCAACGCTTTTTTTTGGCCAATTTGGAGAAGATGGGATTACTCGGGAACGGCTCGTAGGATTTTTAGTGTATTTTCCAGGAAAAATCAGCAACGCTTTTTTTTGCCAATTTGGAGAAGGTGTGATTACTCGGGAACTGCTCGTAGGATTTTTAGTGTATTTTCCAGGAAAAATCAGCAACGCTTTTTTTGGCCAATTTGGAGAAGGTGTGATTACTCGGGAACGGCTCGTAAGATTTTAAGTGTATTTTCCAGGAAAAATCAGCAACGTTTTTTTTTTGGCCAATTTGGAGAAGGTGTGATTACTCGGGAACGGCTCGTAGGTTTTTTAGTGTATTTTCCAGGAAAAATCAACAACGCTTTTTTTTGGCCAATTTGGAGAAGGTGTGATTACTCGGGAACGGCTCGTAGGATTTTTAGTGTATTTTCCAGGAAAAATCAGCAACGCTTTTTTTTTTGGCCAATTTGGAGAAGGTGTGATTACTCGGGAACGGCTCGTAGGATTTTTGATGTTTTTTCCAGGAAAAATCAGCAACGCTTTTTTTTGGCCAATTTGGAGAAGATGGGATTACTCGGGAACGGCTCGTAGGATTTTTATTGTAATTTCCAGGAAAAATCAGCAACGCTTTTTTTTGGCCAATTTGGAGAAGATGGGATTACTCGGGAACGGCTCGTAGGTTTTTTAATATATTTTCCAGGAAAAATCAGCAACGCTTTTTTTGGCCAATTTGGAGAAGGTGTGATTACTCGGGAACGGCTCGTAAGATTTTTAGTGTATTTTCCAGGAAAAATCAACAACGCTTTTTTTGGCCAATTTGGAGAAGGTGTGATTACTCGGGAACGGTTCGTAAGATTTTTAGTGTATTTTCCAGGAAAAATCAGCAACGCTTTTTTTTTGGCCAATTTGGAGAAGGTGTGATTACTCGGGAACGGCTCGTAGGATTTTTAGTGTTTTTTCCAGGAAAAATCAGCAACGCTTTTTTTGGCCAATTTGGAGAAGGTGTGATTACTCGGGAACGGCTCGTAAGATTTTTGATGTATTTTCCAGGAAAAATCAGCAACGCTTTTTTTGGCCAATTTGGAGAAGGTGTGATTACGCGGGAACGGCTCGTAGGTTTTTTAGTGTATTTTCCAGGAAAAATCCACAACGCTTTTTTTTGGCCAATTTGGAGAAGGTGTGATTACTCGGGAACTGCTCGTAGGATTTTTAGTGTATTTTCCAGGAAAAATCAGCAACGCTTTTTTTTCTAATTTGGAGAAGATGGGATTACTCGGGAACGGCTCGTAGGATTTTTAGTGTATTTTCCAGGAAAAATCAGCAACGCTTTTTTTTCTAATTTGGAGAAGATGGGATTACTCGGGAACGGCTCGTAGGATTTTTAGTGTATTTTCCAGGAAAAATCAGCAACGTTTTTTTTTCTAATTTGGAGAAGATGGGATTACTCGGGAACGGCTCGTAGGATTTTTAGTGTATTTTCCAGGAAAAATCAGCAACGCTTTTTTTTCTAATTTGGAGAAGATGGGATTACTCGGGAACGGCTCGTAGGATTTTTAGTGTATTTTCCAGGAAAAATCAGCAAGGTTTTTTTTTGGCCAATTTGGAGATGGTGTGATTACTCGGGAACGGCTCGTAGGATTTTTAGTGTATTTTCCAGGAAAAATCAGCAACGCTTTTTTTTCTAATTTGGAGAAGATGGGATTACTCGGGAACGGCTCGTAGGTTTTTTATTGTATTTTCCAGGAAAAATCAGCAACGCTTTTTTTTCTAATTTGGAGAAGATGGGATTACTCGGGAACGGCTCGTAAGATTTTTGATGTTTTTTCCAGGAAAAATCAGCAACGCTTTTTTTGGCCAATTTGGAGATGGTGTGATTACTCGGGAACGGCTCGTAGGATTTTTAGTGTATTTTCCAGGAAAAATCAACAACGCTTTTTTTGGCCAATTTGGAGAAGATGGGATTACTCGGGAACTGCTCGTAGGATTTTTAGTGTATTTTCCAGGAAAAATCAGCAACGCTTTTTTTTTGCCAATTTGGAGAAGGTGTGATTACTCGGGAACTGCTCGTAGGATTTTTAGTGTATTTTCCAGGAAAAATCAACAACGCTTTTTTTGGCCAATTTGGAGAAGGTGTGATTACTCGGGAACGGCTCGTAGGATTTTTGATGTTTTTTCCAGGAAAAATCAGCAACGCTTTTTTTTTTGCCAATTTGGAGAAGGTGTGATTACTCGGGAACGGCTCATAAAATTTTTAATATATTTTCCAGGAAAAATCAGCAACGCTTTTTTTTTGGCCAATTTGGAGAAGATGGGATTACTCGGGAACGGCTCGTAGGTTTTTTAGTGTATTTTCCAGGAAAAATCAGCAACGCTTTTTTGGCCAATTTGGAGAAGGTGTGATTACTCGGGAACGGCTCGTAGGATTTTTAGTGTTTTTTCCAGGAAAAATCAGCAACGCTTTTTTTGGCCAATTTGGAGAAGGTGTGATTACTCGGGAACGGCTCGTAAGATTTTTGATGTATTTTCCAGGAAAAATCAGCAACGCTTTTTTTGGCCAATTTGGAGAAGGTGTGATTACTCGGGAACGGCTCGTAGGTTTTTTAGTGTATTTTCCAGGAAAAATCCACAACGCTTTTTTTTTGGCCAATTTGGAGAAGGTGTGATTACTCGGGAACTGCTCGTAGGATTTTTAGTGTATTTTCCAGGAAAAATCAGCAACGCTTTTTTTTCTAATTTGGAGAAGATGGGATTACTCGGGAACGGCTCGTAGGATTTTTAGTGTATTTTCCAGGAAAAATCAGCAACGCTTTTTTTTCTAATTTGGAGAAGATGGGATTACTCGGGAACGGCTCGTAGGATTTTTAGTGTATTTTCCAGGAAAAATCAGCAACGTTTTTTTTTCTAATTTGGAGAAGATGGGATTACTCGGGAACGGCTCGTAGGATTTTTAGTGTATTTTCCAGGAAAAATCAGCAACGCTTTTTTTTCTAATTTGGAGAAGATGGGATTACTCGGGAACGGCTCGTAGGATTTTTAGTGTATTTTCCAGGAAAAATCAGCAAGGTTTTTTTTTGGCCAATTTGGAGATGGTGTGATTACTCGGGAACGGCTCGTAGGATTTTTAGTGTATTTTCCAGGAAAAATCAGCAACGCTTTTTTTTCTAATTTGGAGAAGATGGGATTACTCGGGAACGGCTCGTAGGTTTTTTATTGTATTTTCCAGGAAAAATCAGCAACGCTTTTTTTTCTAATTTGGAGAAGATGGGATTACTCGGGAACGGCTCGTAAGATTTTTGATGTTTTTTCCAGGAAAAATCAGCAACGCTTTTTTTGGCCAATTTGGAGATGGTGTGATTACTCGGGAACGGCTCGTAGGATTTTTAGTGTATTTTCCAGGAAAAATCAACAACGCTTTTTTTGGCCAATTTGGAGAAGATGGGATTACTCGGGAACTGCTCGTAGGATTTTTAGTGTATTTTCCAGGAAAAATCAGCAACGCTTTTTTTTTGCCAATTTGGAGAAGGTGTGATTACTCGGGAACTGCTCGTAGGATTTTTAGTGTATTTTCCAGGAAAAATCAGCAACGCTTTTTTTTCTAATTTGGAGAAGATGGGATTACTCGGGAACGGCTCGTAGGTTTTTTATTGTATTTTCCAGGAAAAATCAGCAACGCTTTTTTTTCTAATTTGGAGAAGATGGGATTACTCGGGAACGGCTCGTAAGATTTTTGATGTTTTTTCCAGGAAAAATCAGCAACGCTTTTTTTGGCCAATTTGGAGATGGTGTGATTACTCGGGAACGGCTCGTAGGATTTTTAGTGTATTTTCCAGGAAAAATCAACAACGCTTTTTTTGGCCAATTTGGAGAAGATGGGATTACTCGGGAACTGCTCGTAGGATTTTTAGTGTATTTTCCAGGAAAAATCAGCAACGCTTTTTTTTTGCCAATTTGGAGAAGGTGTGATTACTCGGGAACTGCTCGTAGGATTTTTAGTGTATTTTCCAGGAAAAATCAACAACGCTTTTTTTGGCCAATTTGGAGAAGGTGTGATTACTCGGGAACGGCTCGTAGGATTTTTGATGTTTTTTCCAGGAAAAATCAGCAACGCTTTTTTTTTTGCCAATTTGGAGAAGGTGTGATTACTCGGGAACGGCTCATAAAATTTTTAATATATTTTCCAGGAAAAATCAGCAACGCTTTTTTTTTGGCCAATTTGGAGAAGATGGGATTACTCGGGAACGGCTCGTAGGTTTTTTAGTGTATTTTCCAGGAAAAATCAGCAACGCTTTTTTGGCCAATTTGGAGAAGGTGTGATTACTCGGGAACGGCTCGTAGGATTTTTAGTGTATTTTCCAGGAAAAATCAGCAACGCTTTTTTTGGCCAATTTGGAGAAGGTGTGATTACTCGGGAACGGCTCGTAGGTTTTTTAGTGTATTTTTCAGGAAAAATCAGCAACGCTTTTTTTTGGCCAATTTGGAGAAGGTGTGATTACTCGGGAACGGCTCGTAAGATTTTTAGTGTATTTTCCAGGAAAAATCAACAACGCTTTTTTTGGCCAATTTGGAGAAGGTGTGATTACTCGGGAACGGCTCGTAGGATTTTTAGTGTATTTTCCAGGAAAAATCAGCAACGCTTTTTTTTCTAATTTGGAGAAGGTGTGATTACTCGGGAACGGCTCGTAAGATTTTTAGTGTAATTTCCAGGAAAAATCAACAACGCTTTTTTTGGCCAATTTGGAGAAGGTGTGATTACTCGGGAACGGCTCGTAGGTTTTTTAGTGTATTTTCCAGGAAAAATCAGCAACGCTTTTTTTTGGCCAATTTGGAGAAGGTGTGATTACTCGGGAACTGCTCGTAGGTTTTTTAGTGTATTTTTCAGGAAAAATCAGCAACGCTTTTTTTTGGCCAATTTGGAGAAGGTGTGATTACTCGGGAACGGCTCGTAAGATTTTTAGTGTATTTTTCAGGAAAAATCAGCAACGCTTTTTTTTGGCCAATTTGGAGAAGATGGGATTACTCCGGAACGGCTCGTAAGATTTTTAGTGTATTTTCCAGGAAAAATCAACAACGCTTTTTTTTGCCAATTTGGAGAAGATGGGATTACTCGGGAACGGCTCGTAGGTTTTTTAGTGTATTTTCCAGGAAAAATCAGCAACGCTTTTTTTTGGCCAATTTGGAGAAGGTGTGATTACTCGGGAACGGCTCGTAGGATTTTTAGTGTATTTTCCAGGAAAAATCAGCAACGCTTTTTTTGGCCAATTTGGAGAAGGTGTGATTACTCGGGAACGGCTCGTAGGATTTTTAGTGTATTTTCCAGGAAAAATCAGCAACGCTTTTTTTTGGCCAATTTGGAGAAGATGGGATTACTCGGGAACGGCTCGTAGGATTTTTAGTGTATTTTCCAGGAAAAATCAGCAACGCTTTTTTTTGCCAATTTGGAGAAGGTGTGATTACTCGGGAACTGCTCGTAGGATTTTTAGTGTATTTTCCAGGAAAAATCAGCAACGCTTTTTTTGGCCAATTTGGAGAAGGTGTGATTACTCGGGAACGGCTCGTAAGATTTTAAGTGTATTTTCCAGGAAAAATCAGCAACGTTTTTTTTTTGGCCAATTTGGAGAAGGTGTGATTACTCGGGAACGGCTCGTAGGTTTTTTAGTGTATTTTCCAGGAAAAATCAACAACGCTTTTTTTTGGCCAATTTGGAGAAGGTGTGATTACTCGGGAACGGCTCGTAGGATTTTTAGTGTATTTTCCAGGAAAAATCAGCAACGCTTTTTTTTTTGGCCAATTTGGAGAAGGTGTGATTACTCGGGAACGGCTCGTAGGATTTTTGATGTTTTTTCCAGGAAAAATCAGCAACGCTTTTTTTTGGCCAATTTGGAGAAGATGGGATTACTCGGGAACGGCTCGTAGGATTTTTATTGTAATTTCCAGGAAAAATCAGCAACGCTTTTTTTTGGCCAATTTGGAGAAGATGGGATTACTCGGGAACGGCTCGTAGGTTTTTTAATATATTTTCCAGGAAAAATCAGCAACGCTTTTTTTGGCCAATTTGGAGAAGGTGTGATTACTCGGGAACGGCTCGTAAGATTTTTAGTGTATTTTCCAGGAAAAATCAACAACGCTTTTTTTGGCCAATTTGGAGAAGGTGTGATTACTCGGGAACGGTTCGTAAGATTTTTAGTGTATTTTCCAGGAAAAATCAGCAACGCTTTTTTTTTGGCCAATTTGGAGAAGGTGTGATTACTCGGGAACGGCTCGTAGGATTTTTAGTGTTTTTTCCAGGAAAAATCAGCAACGCTTTTTTTGGCCAATTTGGAGAAGGTGTGATTACTCGGGAACGGCTCGTAAGATTTTTGATGTATTTTCCAGGAAAAATCAGCAACGCTTTTTTTGGCCAATTTGGAGAAGGTGTGATTACGCGGGAACGGCTCGTAGGTTTTTTAGTGTATTTTCCAGGAAAAATCCACAACGCTTTTTTTTGGCCAATTTGGAGAAGGTGTGATTACTCGGGAACTGCTCGTAGGATTTTTAGTGTATTTTCCAGGAAAAATCAGCAACGCTTTTTTTTCTAATTTGGAGAAGATGGGATTACTCGGGAACGGCTCGTAGGATTTTTAGTGTATTTTCCAGGAAAAATCAGCAACGCTTTTTTTTCTAATTTGGAGAAGATGGGATTACTCGGGAACGGCTCGTAGGATTTTTAGTGTATTTTCCAGGAAAAATCAGCAACGTTTTTTTTTCTAATTTGGAGAAGATGGGATTACTCGGGAACGGCTCGTAGGATTTTTAGTGTATTTTCCAGGAAAAATCAGCAACGCTTTTTTTTCTAATTTGGAGAAGATGGGATTACTCGGGAACGGCTCGTAGGATTTTTAGTGTATTTTCCAGGAAAAATCAGCAAGGTTTTTTTTTGGCCAATTTGGAGATGGTGTGATTACTCGGGAACGGCTCGTAGGATTTTTAGTGTATTTTCCAGGAAAAATCAGCAACGCATTTTTTTCTAATTTGGAGAAGATGGGATTACTCGGGAACGGCTCGTAGGTTTTTTATTGTATTTTCCAGGAAAAATCAGCAACGCTTTTTTTTCTAATTTGGAGAAGATGGGATTACTCGGGAACGGCTCGTAAGATTTTTGATGTTTTTTCCAGGAAAAATCAGCAACGCTTTTTTTGGCCAATTTGGAGATGGTGTGATTACTCGGGAACGGCTCGTAGGATTTTTAGTGTATTTTCCAGGAAAAATCAACAACGCTTTTTTTGGCCAATTTGGAGAAGATGGGATTACTCGGGAACTGCTCGTAGGATTTTTAGTGTATTTTCCAGGAAAAATCAGCAACGCTTTTTTTTTGCCAATTTGGAGAAGGTGTGATTACTCGGGAACTGCTCGTAGGATTTTTAGTGTATTTTCCAGGAAAAATCAGCAACGCTTTTTTTTCTAATTTGGAGAAGATGGGATTACTCGGGAACGGCTCGTAGGTTTTTTATTGTATTTTCCAGGAAAAATCAGCAACGCTTTTTTTTCTAATTTGGAGAAGATGGGATTACTCGGGAACGGCTCGTAAGATTTTTGATGTTTTTTCCAGGAAAAATCAGCAACGCTTTTTTTAGCCAATTTGGAGATGGTGTGATTACTCGGGAACGGCTCGTAGGATTTTTAGTGTATTTTCCAGGAAAAATCAACAACGCTTTTTTTGGCCAATTTGGAGAAGATGGGATTACTCGGGAACTGCTCGTAGGATTTTTAGTGTATTTTCCAGGAAAAATCAGCAACGCTTTTTTTTTGCCAATTTGGAGAAGGTGTGATTACTCGGGAACTGCACGTAGGATTTTTAGTGTATTTTCCAGGAAAAATCAACAACGCTTTTTTTGGCCAATTTGGAGAAGGTGTGATTACTCGGAAATGGCTCGTAAGATTTTTAGTGTATTTTCCAGGAAAAATCAGCAACGCTTTTTTTTGGCCAATTTGGAGAAGGTGTGATTACTCGGGAACGGCTCGTAGGTTTTTTAGTGTATTTTCCAGGAAAAATCAGCAACGCTTTTTTTTGGCCAATTTGGAGAAGGTGTGATTACTCGGGAACGGCTCGTAAGTTTTTTAGTGTATTTTTCAGGAAAAATCAGCAACGCTTTTTTTTGGCCAATTTGGAGAAGGTGTGATTACTCGGGAACGGCTCGTAAGATTTTTAGTGTATTTTTCAGGAAAAATCAGCAACGCTTTTTTTTGGCCAATTTGGAGAAGATGGGATTACTCCGGAACGGCTCGTAAGATTTTTAGTGTATTTTCCAGGAAAAATCAACAACGCTTTTTTTTGCCAATTTGGAGAAGATGGGATTACTCGGGAACGGCTCGTAGGTTTTTTAGTGTATTTTCCAGGAAAAATCAGCAACGCTTTTTTTTGGCCAATTTGGAGAAGGTGTGATTACTCGGGAACGGCTCGTAGGATTTTTAGTGTATTTTCCAGGAAAAATCAGCAACGCTTTTTTTGGCCAATTTGGAGAAGGTGTGATTACTCGGGAACGGCTCGTAGGATTTTTAGTGTATTTTCCAGGAAAAATCAGCAACGCTTTTTTTTGGCCAATTTGGAGAAGATGGGATTACTCGGGAACGGCTCGTAGGATTTTTAGTGTATTTTCCAGGAAAAATCAGCAACGCTTTTTTTTGCCAATTTGGAGAAGGTGTGATTACTCGGGAACTGCTCGTAGGATTTTTAGTGTATTTTCCAGGAAAAATCAGCAACGCTTTTTTTGGCCAATTTGGAGAAGGTGTGATTACTCGGGAACGGCTCGTAAGATTTTAAGTGTATTTTCCAGGAAAAATCAGCAATGTTTTTTTTTTTGGCCAATTTGGAGAAGGTGTGATTACTCGGGAACGGCTCGTAGGTTTTTTAGTGTATTTTCCAGGAAAAATCAACAACGCTTTTTTTTGGCCAATTTGGAGAAGGTGTGATTACTCGGGAACGGCTCGTAGGATTTTTAGTGTATTTTCCAGGAAAAATCAGCAACGCTTTTTTTTTGGCCAATTTGGAGAAGGTGTGATTACTCGGGAACGGCTCGTAGGATTTTTGATGTTTTTTCCAGGAAAAATCAGCAACGCTTTTTTTTGGCCAATTTGGAGAAGATGGGATTACTCGGGAACGGCTCGTAGGATTTTTATTGTAATTTCCAGGAAAAATCAGCAACGTTTTTTTTTTTTTGCCAATTTGGAGAAGATGGGATTACTCGGGAACGGCTCGTAGGTTTTTTAATATATTTTCCAGGAAAAATCAGCAACGCTTTTTTTGGCCAATTTGGAGAAGGTGTGATTACTCGGGAACGGCTCGTAAGATTTTTAGTGTATTTTCTAGGAAAAATCAACAACGCTTTTTTTGGCCAATTTGGAGAAGGTGTGATTACTCGGGAACGGCTCGTAAGATTTTTAGTGTATTTTCCAGGAAAAATCAGCAACGCTTTTTTTTTGGCCAATTTGGAGAAGGTGTGATTACTCGGGAACGGCTCGTAGGATTTTTAGTGTTTTTTCCAGGAAAAATCAGCAACGCTTTTTTTGGCCAATTTGGAGAAGGTGTGATTACTCGGGAACGGCTCGTAAGATTTTTGATGTATTTTCCAGGAAAAATCAGCAACGCTTTTTTTGGCCAATTTGGAGAAGGTGTGATTACTCGGGAACGGCTCGTAGGTTTTTTAGTGTATTTTCCAGGAAAAATCCACAACGCTTTTTTTTTGGCCAATTTGGAGAAGGTGTGATTACTCGGGAACTGCTCGTAGGATTTTTAGTGTATTTTCCAGGAAAAATCAGCAACGCTTTTTTTTCTAATTTGGAGAAGATGGGATTACTCGGGAACGGCTCGTAGGATTTTTAGTGTATTTTCCAGGAAAAATCAGCAACGCTTTTTTTTCTAATTTGGAGAAGATGGGATTACTCGGGAACGGCTCGTAGGATTTTTAGTGTATTTTCCAGGAAAAATCAGCAACGTTTTTTTTTCTAATTTGGAGAAGATGGGATTACTCGGGAACGGCTCGTAGGATTTTTAGTGTATTTTCCAGGAAAAATCAGCAACGCTTTTTATTCTAATTTGGAGAAGATGAGATTACTCGGGAACGGCTCGTAGGATTTTTAGTGTATTTTCCAGGAAAAATCAGCAAGGTTTTTTTTTGGCCAATTTGGAGATGGTGTGATTACTCGGGAACGGCTCGTAGGATTTTTAGTGTATTTTCCAGGAAAAATCAGCAACGCTTTTTTTTCTAATTTGGAGAAGATGGGATTACTCGGGAACGGCTCGTAGGTTTTTTATTGTATTTTCCAGGAAAAATCAGCAACGCTTTTTTTTCTAATTTGGAGAAGATGGGATTACTCGGGAACGGCTCGTAAGATTTTTGATGTTTTTTCCAGGAAAAATCAGCAACGCTTTTTTTGGCCAATTTGGAGATGGTGTGATTACTCGGGAACGGCTCGTAGGATTTTTAGTGTATTTTCCAGGAAAAATCAACAACGCTTTTTTTGGCCAATTTGGAGAAGATGGGATTACTCGGGAACTGCTCGTAGGATTTTTAGTGTATTTTCCAGGAAAAATCAGCAACGCTTTTTTTTTGCCAATTTGGAGAAGGTGTGATTACTCGGGAACTGCTCGTAGGATTTTTAGTGTATTTTCCAGGAAAAATCAACAACGCTTTTTTTGGCCAATTTGGAGAAGGTGTGATTACTCGGAAACGGCTCGTAAGATTTTTAGTGTATTTTCCAGGAAAAATCAGCAACGCTTTTTTTTGGCCAATTTGGAGAAGGTGTGATTACTCGGGAACGGCTCGTAGGTTTTTTAGTGTATTTTCCAGGAAAAATCAGCAACGCTTTTTTTGGCCAATTTGGAGAAGGTGTGATTACTCGGGAACGGCTCGTAAGATTTTTAGTGTATTTTCCAGGAAAAATCAGCAACGTTTTTTTTTGGCCAATTTGGAGAAGGTGTGATTACTCGGGAACGGCTCGTAAGATTTTTAGTGTATTTTCCAGGAAAAATCAGCAACGCTTTTTTTTCTAATTTGGAGAAGCTGTGATTACTCGGGAACGGCTCGTAGGATTTTTAGTGTATTTTCCAGGAAAAATCAACAACGCTTTTTTTGGCCAATTTGGAGAAGGTGTGATTACTCGGGAACGGCTCGTAGGTTTTTTAGTGTATTTTCCAGGAAAAATCAGCAACGCTTTTTTTGGCCAATTTGGAGAAGGTGTGATTACTCGGGAACGGCTCGTAAGATTTTTGATGTTTTTTCCAGGAAAAATCAGCAACGCTTTTTTTGGCCAATTTGGAGAAGGTGTGATTACTCGGGAACGGCTCGTAAGATTTTTAGTGTATTTTCCAGGAAAAATCAGCAAGGTTTTTTTTTGGCCAATTTGGAGAAGGTGTGATTACTCGGGAACGGCTCGTAGGATTTTTAGTGTATTTTCCAGGAAAAATCAACAACGCTTTTTTTGGCCAATTTGGAGAAGGTGTGATTACTCGGGAACGGCTCGTAGGTTTTTTAGTGTATTTTCCAGGAAAAATCAGCAACGCTTTTTTTTGGCCAATTTGGAGAAGGTGTGATTACTCGGGAACGGCTCGTAAGATTTTTAGTGTATTTTCCAGGAAAAATCAGCAACGCTTTTTTTTTGCCAATTTGGAGAAGGTGTGATTACTCGGGAACGGCTCATAAAATTTTTAATATATTTTCCAGGAAAAATCAGCAACGCTTTTTTTTGCTAATTTGGAGAAGATGGGATTACTCCGGAACGGCTCGTAAGATTTTTAGTGTATTTTCCAGGAAAAATGTGCAACGCTTTTTTTGGCAAATTTGGAGAAGGTGTGATTACTCGGGAACGGCTCGTAGGATTTTTAGTGTATTTTCCAGGAAAAATCAGCAACGCTTTTTTTGGCCAATTTGGATAAGGTGTGATTACTCGGGAACGGCTCGTAGGATTTTTGATGTTTTTTCCAGGAAAAATCAGCAACGCTTTTTTTGGCCAATTTGGAGATGGTGTGATTACTCGGGAACGGCTCGTAGGATTTTTAGTGTATTTTCCAGGAAAAATCAACAACGCTTTTTTTGGCCAATTTGGAGAAGATGGGATTACTCGGGAACGGCTCGTAGGTTTTTTAGTGTATTTTCCAGGAAAAATCAGCAACGCTTTTTTTTGGCCAATTTGGAGAAGGTGTGATTACTCGGGAACGGCTCGTAGGATTTTTAGTGTATTTTCCAGGAAAAATCAACAAGGTTTTTTTTTTGGCCAATTTGGAGAAGGTGTGATTACTCGGGAACGGCTCGTAAGATTTTTAGTGTATTTTCCAGGAAAAATCAGCAACGCTTTTTTTTGGCCAATTTGGAGAAGGTGTGATTACTCGGGAACGGCTCGTAAGATTTTTAGTGTATTTTCCAGGAAAAATCAGCAACGCTTTTTTTTGCCAATTTGGAGAAAGTGTGATTACTCGGGAACGGCTCGTAAGATTTTTGATGTTTTTTCCAGGAAAAATCAGCAACGCTTTTTTTTGGCCAATTTGGAGAAGGTGTGATTACTCGGGAACGGCTCGTAGGTTTTTTAGTGTATTTTCCAGGAAAAATCAGCAACGCTTTTTTTTGGCCAATTTGGAGAAAGTGTGATTACTCGGGAACGGCTCGTAGGTTTTTTAGTGTATTTTCCAGGAAAAATCAGCAACGCTTTTTTTTTGGCCAATTTGGAGAAGGTGTGATTACTCGGGAACGGCTCGTAAGATTTTTGATGTTTTTTCCAGGAAAAATCAGCAACGCTTTTTTTTGGCCAATTTGGAGAAAGTGTGATTACTCGGGAACGGCTCGTAGCATTTTTAGTGTATTTTCCAGGAAAAATCAGCAACGCTTTTTTTTCTAATTTGGAGAAGATGGGATTACTCGGGAACGGCTCGTAGGTTTTTTAGTGTATTTTCCAGGAAAAATCAGCAACGCTTTTTTTTTGGCCAATTTGGAGAAGGTGTGATTACTCGGGAACGGCTCGTAAGATTTTTGATGTTTTTTCCAGGAAAAATCAGCAACGCTTTTTTTTGGCCAATTTGGAGAAAGTGTGATTACTCGGGAACGGCTCGTAGCATTTTTAGTGTATTTTCCAGGAAAAATCAGCAACGCTTTTTTTTCTAATTTGGAGAAGATGGGATTACTCGGGAACGGCTCGTAGGTTTTTTAGTGTATTTTCCAGGAAAAATCAGCAACGCTTTTTTTTTTGGCCAATTTGGAGAAGGTGTGATTACTCGGGAACGGCTCGTAAGATTTTTGATGTTTTTTCCAGGAAAAATCAGCAACGCTTTTTTTGGCCAATTTGGAGATGGTGTGATTACTCGGGAACTGCTCGTAGGTTTTTTAGTGTATTTTCCAGGAAAAATCAGCAACGCTTTTTTTTGGGAATTTGGAGAAGGTGTGATTACTCGGGAACGGCTCGTAAGATTTTTAGTGTATTTTCCAGGAAAAATCAACAACGCTTTTTTTGGCCAATTTGGAGAAGGTGTGATTACTCGGGAACGGCTCGTAGCATTTTTAGTGTATTTTCCAGGAAAAATCAGCAACGCTTTTTTTTCTAATTTGGAGAAGATGGGATTACTCGGGAACGGCTCGTAGGTTTTTTAGTGTATTTTCCAGGAAAAATCAGCAACGCTTTTTTTTTGGCCAATTTGGAGAAGGTGTGATTACTCGGGAACGGCTCGTAAGATTTTTGATGTTTTTTCCAGGAAAAATCAGCAACGCTTTTTTTTGGCCAATTTGGAGAAAGTGTGATTACTCGGGAACGGTTCGTAAGTTTTTTAGTGTATTTTCCAGGAAAAATCAGCAACGCTTTTTTTTGGCCAATTTGGAGAAGGTGTGATTACTCGGGAACGGCTCGTAGGTTTTTTAGTGTATTTTCCAGGAAAAATCAGCAACGCTTTTTTTTCTAATTTGGAGAAGATGGTATTACTCGGGAACGGCTCGTAGGTTTTTTAGTGTATTTTCCAGGAAAAATCAACAACGCTTTTTTTGGCCAATTTGGAGAAGGTGTGATTACTCGGGAACGGCTCGTAAGATTTTTAGTGTATTTTCCAGGAAAAATCAGCAACACTTTTTTTGGCCAATTTGGAGAAGATGGGATTACTCGGGAACGGCTCGTAGGTTTTTTAGTGTATTTTCCAGGAAAAATCAGCAACGCTTTTTTTGGCCAATTTGGAGAAGGTGTGATTACTCGGGAACGGCTCGTAAGATTTTTGATGTTTTTTCCAGGAAAAATCAGCAACGCTTTTTTTTTGCCAATTTGGAGAAGGTGTGATTACTCGGGAACGGCTCATAAAATTTTTAGTGTAATTTCCAGGAAAAATCAGCAACGCTTTTTTTTGGCCAATTTGGAGAAGATGGGATTACTCGGGAACGGCTCGTAGGTTTTTTAGTGTATTTTCCAGGAAAAATCAGCAACGCTTTTTTTTCTAATTTAGAGAAGATGGGATTACTCGGGAACGGCTCGTAGGTTTTTTAGTGTATTTTCCAGGAAAAATCAGCAACGCTTTTTTTTGGCCAATTTGGAGAAGGTGTGATTACTCGGGAACGGCTCGTAAGATTTTTAGTGTATTTTCCAGGAAAAAACAACAACGCTTTTTTTGGCCAATTTGGAGAAGCTGTGATTACTCGGGAACGGCTCGTAAGATTTTTGATGTATTTTCCAGGAAAAATCAGCAACGCTTTTTTTTCTAATTTGGAGAAGATGGGATTACTCGGGAACGGCTCGTAGGATTTTTAGTGTATTTTCCAGGAAAAATCAGCAACGCTTTTTTTTTGCCAATTTGGATAAGGTGTGATTACTCGGGAACTGCTCGTAGGATTTTTGATGTTTTTTCCAGGAAAAATCAGCAACGCTTTTTTTTGGCCAATTTGGAGAAGATGGGATTACTCGGGAACGGCTCGTAGGATTTTTAGTGTATTTTCCAGGAAAAATCAGCAACGCTTTTTTTTGGCCAATTTGGAGAAGGTGTGATTACTCGGGAACGGCTCGTAGGTTTTTTAGTGTATTTTCCAGGAAAAATGTGCAACGCTTTTTTTGGCCAATTTGGAGAAGGTGTGATTACTCGGGAACGGCTCGTAAGATTTTTAGTGTATTTTCCAGGAAAAATCAGCAACGCTTTTTTTTGGCCAATTTGGAGAAGGTGTGATTACTCGGGAACGGCTCGTAGGATTTTTAGTGTAATTTCAAGGAAAAATCAACAACGCTTTTTTTGGCCAATTTGGAGAAGGTGTGATTACTCGGGAACGGCTCGTAAGATTTTTAGTGTATTTTCCAGGAAAAATCAGCAACGCTTTTTTTGGCCAATTTGGAGAAGATGGGATTACTCGGGAACGGCTCGTAGGTTTTTTAGTGTATTTTCCAGGAAAAATCAGCAACGCTTTTTTTGGCCAATTTGGAGAAGGTGTGACTACTCGGAAACGGCTCGTAAGATTTTTAGTGTATTTTCCAGGAAAAATCAGCAACGCTTTTTTTGCCAATTTGGAGAAGGTGTGATTACTCGGGAACGGCTCGTAAGATTTTTGATGTTTTTTCCAGGAAAAATCAGCAACGCTTTTTTTTGGCCAATTTGGAGAAGGTGTGATTACTCGGGAACGGCTCGTAAGATTTTTAGTGTATTTTCCAGGAAAAATCAACAACGCTTTTTTTGGCCAATTTGGAGAAGCTGTGATTACTCGGGAACGGCTCGTAAGATTTTTGATGTATTTTCCAGGAAAAATCAGCAACGCTTTTTTTTTGGCCAATTAGGAGAAGTAGTGATTACTCGGGAACGGCTCGTAAGATTTTTAGTGTATTTTCCAGGAAAAATCAGCAACGCTTTTTTTGGCCAATTTGGAGAAGGTGTGATTACTCGGGAACGGCTCGTAAGATTTTTAGTGTATTTTCCAGGAAAAATCAACAACGCTTTTTTTGGCCAATTTGGAGAAGGTGTGACTACTCGGGAACGGCTCGTAGGATTTTTAGTGTATTTTCCAGGAAAAATCAGCAACGCTTTTTTTTGGCCAATTTGGAGAAGGTGTGATTACTCGGGCACGGCTCGTAGGATTTTTAGTGTATTTTCCAGGAAAAATCAGCAACGCTTTTTTTTGGCCAATTTGGAGAAGGTGTGATTACTCGGGAACGGCTCGTAAGATTTTTAGTGTATTTTCCAGGAAAAATCAACAACGCTTTTTTTGGCCAATTTGGAGAAGGTGTGATTACTCGGGAACGGCTCGTAGGATTTTTAGTGTATTTTCCAGGAAAAATCAACAACGCTTTTTTTGGCCAATTTGGAGAAGGTGTGATTACTCGGGAACGGCTCGTAAGATTTTTAGTGTATTTTCCAGGAAAAATCAGCAACGCTTTTTTTGGCCAATTTGGAGAAGGTGTGATTACTCGGGAACGGCTCGTAAGATTTTTAGTGTATTTTCCAGGAAAAATCAACAACGCTTTTTTTGGCCAATTTGGAGAAGGTGTGACTACTCGGGAACGGCTCGTAGGATTTTTAGTGTATTTTCCAGGAAAAATCAGCAACGCTTTTTTTTGGCCAATTTGGAGAAGGTGTGATTACTCGGGCACGGCTCGTAGGATTTTTAGTGTATTTTCCAGGAAAAATCAGCAACGCTTTTTTTTGGCCAATTTGGAGAAGGTGTGATTACTCGGGAACGGCTCGTAAGATTTTTAGTGTATTTTCCAGGAAAAATCAACAACGCTTTTTTTGGCCAATTTGGAGAAGGTGTGATTACTCGGGAACGGCTCGTAGGATTTTTAGTGTATTTTCCAGGAAAAATCAACAACGCTTTTTTTGGCCAATTTGGAGAAGGTGTGATTACTCGGGAACGGCTCGTAAGATTTTTGATGTATTTTTCAGGAAAAATCAGCAACGCTTTTTTTGGCCAATTTGGAGAAGGTGTGATTACTCGGGAACGGCTCGTAGGATTTTTAGTGTATTTTCCAGGAAAAATCAGCAACGCTTTTTTTGGCCAATTTGGAGAAGGTGTGATTACTCGGGAACGGCTCGTAAGATTTTTAGTGTATTTTCCAGGAAAAATCAGCAACGCTTTTTTTTTGGCCAATTTGGAGAAGATGGGATTACTCGGGAACGGCTCGTAGGATTTTTAGTGTATTTTCCAGGAAAAATGTGCAACGCTTTTTTTGGCCAATTTGGAGAAGGTGTGATTACTCGGGAACGGCTCGTAGGATTTTTAGTGTATTTTCCAGGAAAAATCAGCAACGCTTTTTTTTGGCCAATTTGGAGAAGATGGGATTACTCGGAAACGGCTCGTAGGATTTTTAGTGTATTTTCCAGGAAAAATGTGCAACGCTTTTTTGGCCAATTTGGAGAAGGTGTGATCACTCGGGAACGGCTCGTAGGATTTTTAGTGTATTTTCCAGGAAAAATCAGCAACGCTTTTTTTTCTAATTTGAAGAAGGTGTGATTACTCGGGAACGGCTCGTAGGATTTTTAGTGTATTTTCCAGGAAAAATCAGCAACGCTTTTTTTGGCCAATTTGGAGAAGATGGGATTACTCGGGAACGGCTCGTAGGATTTTTAGTTTATTTTCCAGGAAAAATCAGCAACGCTTTTTTTTCTAATTTGGAGAAGATGGGATTACTCGGGAACGGCTCGTAGGATTTTTAGTGTATTTTCCAGGAAAAATCAGCAACGCTTTTTTTGGCCAATTTGGAGAAGGTGTGATTACTCGGGAACGGCTCGTAGGATTTTTAGTGTATTTTCCAGGAAAAATCAGCAAGGTTTTTTTTTGGCCAATTTGGAGATGGTGTGATTACTCGGGAACGGCTCGTAGGATTTTAAGTGTAATTTCCAGGAAAAATCAGCAACGCTTTTTTTTGGCCAATTTGGAGAAGGTGTGATTACTCGGGAACGGCTCGTAAGATTTTTAGTGTATTTTCCAGGAAAAATCAGCAACGCTTTTTTTGGCCAATTTGGAGAAGGTGTGATTACTCGGGAACGGCTCGTAGGATTTTTAGTGTATTTTCCAGGAAAAATCAGCAACGCTTTTTTTGGCCAATTTGGAGAAGGTGTGATTACTCGGGAACTGCTCGTAGGTTTTTTAGTGTATTTTTTAGGAAAAATCAGCAACGCTTTTTTTTGGCCAATTTGGAGAAGGTGTGATTACTCGGGAACGGCTCGTAGGATTTTTAGTGTATTTTCCAGGAAAAATCAGCAAGGTTTTTTTTGGCCAATTTGGAGAAGGTGTGATTACTCGGGAACGGCTCGTAGGATTTTTAGTGTATTTTTCAGGAAAAATCAGCAACGCTTTTTTTTTGCCAATTTGGAGAAGATGGGATTACTCGGGAACGGCTCGTAAGATTTTTAGTGTATTTTCCAGGAAAAATCAGCAACGCTTTTTTTGGCCAATTTGGAGAAGGTGTGATTACTCGGGAACGGCTCGTAGGTTTTTTAGTGTATTTTTCAGGAAAAATCAGCAACGCTTTTTTTTGGCCAATTTGGAGAAGGTGTGATTACTCGGGAACGGCTCGTAAGATTTTTGATGTATTTTTCAGGAAAAATCAGCAACGCTTTTTTTGGCCAATTTGGAGATGGTGTGATTACTCGGGAACGGCTCGTAGGATTTTTAGTGTATTTTCCAGGAAAAATCAGCAACGCTTTTTTTTCTAATTTGGAGAAGATGGGATTACTCGGGAACGGCTCGTAGGTTTTTTAGTGTATTTTTCAGGAAAAATCAGCAACGCTTTTTTTGGCCAATTTGGAGAAGGTGTGATTACTCGGGAACGGCTCGTAAGATTTTTGATGTTTTTTCCAGGAAAAATCAGCAACGCTTTTTTTGGCCAATTTGGAGATGGTGTGATTACTCGGGAACGGCTCGTAGGATTTTTAGTGTATTTTCCAGGAAAAATGTGCAACGCTTTTTTTTCTAATTTGGAGAAGGTGTGATTACTCGGGAACGGCTCGTAAGATTTTTGATGTATTTTTCAGGAAAAATCAGCAACGCTTTTTTTGCCAATTTGGAGAAGGTGTGATTACTCGGGAACGGCTCGTAGGATTTTTAGTGTATTTTCCAGGAAAAATCAGCAACGCTTTTTTTTCTAATTTGGAGAAGATGTGATTACTCGGGAACGGCTCGTAAGATTTTTGATGTTTTTTCCAGGAAAAATCAGCAACGCATTTTTTTGGCCAATTTGGAGAAGGTGTGATTACTCGGGAACGGTTCGTAAGATTTTTGATGTATTTTTCAGGAAAAATCAGCAACGCTTTTTTTGGCCAATTTGGAGAAGGTGTGATTACTCGGGAACGGCTCGTAGGATTTTTAGTGTATTTTCCAGGAAAAATGTGCAACGCTTTTTGTGGCCAATTTGGAGAAGGTGTGATTACTCGGGAACGGCTCGTAGGATTTTTAGTGTTTTTTCCAGGAAAAATGTGCAACGCTTTTTTTGGCCAATTTGGAGAAGGTGTGATTACTCGGGAACGGCTCGTAGGATTTTTAGTGTATTTTCCAGGAAAAATCAGCAACGCTTTTTTTGGCCAATTTGGAGAAGGTGTGATTACTCGGGAACGGCTCGTAGGATTTTTAGTGTATTTTCCAGGAAAAATCAGCAACGCTTTTTTTGGCCAATTTGGAGAAGGTGTGATTACTCGGGAACGGCTCGTAGGATTTTAAGTGTATTTTCCAGGAAAAATTAGCAACGCTTTTTTTTGCCAATTTGGAGAAGGTGTGATTACTCGGGAACTGCTCGTAGGATTTTTAGTGTATTTTCCAGGAAAAATCAGCAACGCTTTTTTTGGCCAATTTGGAGAAGTTGTGATTACTCGGGAACGGCTCGTAGGTTTTTTAGTGTATTTTCCAGGAAAAATCAGCAACGCTTTTTTTGGCCAATTTGGAGAAGGTGTGATTACTCGGGAACGGCTCGTAAGATTTTTGATGTTTTTTCCAGGAAAAATCAGCAAAGTTTTTTTTTGGCCAATTTGGAGAAGATGGGATTACTCGGGAACGGCTCGTAAGATTTTTAGTGTATTTTCCAGGAAAAATCAGCAACGCTTTTTTTTGGCCAATTTGGAGAAGGTGTGATTACTCGGGAACGGCTCGTAAGATTTTTAGTGTATTTTCCAGGAAAAATCAGCAACGCTTTTTTTTTTGCCAATTTGGAGAAGGTGTGATTACTCGGGAACGGCTCGTAAGATTTTTAGTGTATTTTCCAGGAAAAATCAGCAACGCTTTTTTTTGCCAATTTGGAGAAAGTGTGATTACTCGGGAACGGCTCGTAGGTTTTTTAGTGTATTTTCCAGGAAAAATCAGCAAGGTTTTTTTTTGGCCAATTTGGAGAAGGTGTGATTACTCGGGAACGGCTCGTAGGATTTTTTGTGTATTTTCCAGGAAAAATCAGCAACGCTTTTTTTGGCCAATTTGGAGAAGGTGTGATTACTCGGGAACGGCTCGTAGGATTTTAAGTGTAATTTCCAGGAAAAATCAGCAACGCTTTTTTTTGGCCAATTTGGAGAAGGTGTGATTACTCGGGAACGGCTCGTAGGTTTTTTAGTGTATTTTCCAGGAAAAATCAGCAACGCTTTTTTTTGGCCAATTTGGAGAAGGTGTGATTACTCGGGAACGGCTCGTAGGATTTTTAGTGTATTTTCCAGGAAAAATCAGCAACGCTTTTTTTGGCCAATTTGGAGAAGATGGGATTACTCGGGAACGGCTCGTAAGATTTTTGATGTTTTTTCCAGGAAAAATCAGCAACGCTTTTTTTGGCCAATTTGGAGAAGGAGTGATTACTCGGAAACGGCTCGTAAGATTTTTGATGTTTTTTCCAGGAAAAATCAGCAACGCTTTTTTTGGCCAATTTGGAGAAGGTGTGATTACTCGGGAACGGCTCGTAAGATTTTTGATGTTTTTTCCAGGAAAAATCAGCAACGCTTTTTTTGGCCAATTTGGAGAAGGTGTGATTACTCGGGAACGGCTCGTAGGATTTTTAGTGTTTTTTCCAGGAAAAATCCGCAACGCTTTTTTTTGCCAATTTGGAGAAGGTGTGATTACTCGGGAACGGCTCGTAAGATTTTTAATATATTTTCCAGGAAAAATCAGCAACGCTTTTTTTGCCAATTTGGAGAAGGTGTGATTACTCGGGAACGGCTCGTAGGATTTTTAGTGTAATTTCCAGGAAAAATCAGCAACACTTTTTTTGGCCAATTTGGAGAAGATGGGATTACTCGGGAATGGCTCGTAGGATTTTTAGTGTATTTTCCAGGAAAAATCAGCAACGCTTTTTTTTTTGCTAATTTGGAGAAGATGGGATTACTCGGGAACGGCTCGTAGGTTTTTTAGTGTATTTTCCAGGAAAAATCAGCAACGCTTTTTTTTGGCCAATTTGGAGAAGGTGTGATTACTCGGGAACGGCTCGTAAGATTTTTAGTGTATTTTCCAGGAAAAATGTGCAACGCTTTTTTTTGCCAATTTGGAGAAGGTGTGATTACTCGGGAACGGCTCGTAGGATTTTAAGTGTATTTTCCAGGAAAAATCAACAACGCTTTTTTTTGGCCAATTTGGAGAAGCTGTGATTACTCGGGAACGGCTCGTAGGATTTTTAGTGTATTTTCCAGGAAAAATCAACAACGCTTTTTTTGGCCAATTTGGAGAAGATGGGATTACTCGGGAACGGCTCGTAGGTTTTTTAGTGTATTTTCCAGGAAAAATCAGCAACGCTTTTTTTTTGGCCAATTTGGAGAAGGTGTGATTACTCGGGAACGGCTCGTAAGATTTTTAGTGTATTTTCCAGGAAAAATCAGCAACGCTTTTTTTGGCCAATTTGGAGAAGGTGTGATTACTCGGGAACGGCTCGTAGGTTTTTTAGTGTATTTTCCAGGAAAAATCAGCAACGCTTTTTTTTGGCCAATTTGGAGAAGGTGTGATTACTCGGGAACGGCTCGTAAGATTTTTGATATTTTTTCCAGGAAAAATCAGCAACGCTTTTTTTGGCCAATTTGGAGAAGGTGTGATTACTCGGGAACGGCTCGTAAGATTTTTAGTGTATTTTCCAGGAAAAATCAGCAACGCTTTTTTTGGCCAATTTGGAGAAGGTGTGATTACTCGGGAACGGCTCGTAGGATTTTTAGTGTTTTTTCCAGGAAAAATCAGCAACGCTTTTTTTGGCCAATTTGGAGAAGCTGTGATTACTCGGGAACGGCTCGTAGGATTTTTAGTGTATTTTCCAGGAAAAATGTGCAACGCTTTTTGTGGCCAATTTGGAGAAGGTGTGATTACTCGGGAACGGCTCGTAGGATTTTTAGTGTTTTTTCCAGGAAAAATCAGCAACGGTTTTTCTTGCCAATTTGGAGAAGGTGTGATTACTCGGGAACGGCTCGTAGGATTTTTAGTGTATTTTCAAGGAAAAATCAGCAACGCTTTTTTTGGCCAATTTGGAGAAGCTGTGATTACTCGGGAACGGCTCGTAGGATTTTTAGTGTATTTTCCAGGAAAAATCAGCAACGCTTTTTTTTGGCCAATTTGGAGAAGGTGTGATTACTCGGAAACGGCTCGTAAGATTTTTGATGTTTTTTCCAGGAAAAATCAGCAACGCTTTTTTTTGGCCAATTTGGAGAAGGTGTGATTACTCGGGAACGGCTCGTAAGATTTTTGATGTATTTTCCAGGAAAAATCAGCAACGCTTTTTTTGGCCAATTTGGAGAAGGTGTGATTACTCGGGAACGGCTCGTAGGATTTTTAGTGTATTTTCCAGGAAAAATCAGCAACGCTTTTTTTGGCCAATTTGGAGAAGGTGTGATTACTCGGGAACGGCTCGTAGGATTTTTAGTGTATTTTCCAGGAAAAATCAGCAACGCTTTTTTTTGCCAATTTGGAGAAAGTGTGATTACTCGGGAACGGCTCGTAAGATTTTTAGTGTATTTTCCAGGAAAAATCAGCAACGCTTTTTTTTTGGCCAATTTGGAGAAGATGGGATTACTCGGGAACGGCTCGTAGGTTTTTTAGTGTATTTTCCAGGAAAAATCAGCAACGCTTTTTTTTGGCCAATTTGGAGAAGGTGTGATTACTCGGGAACGGCTCGTAGGATTTTTAGTGTATTTTCCAGGAAAAATGTGCAACGCTTTTTTTGGCCAATTTGGAGAAGGTGTGATTACTCGGGAACGGCTCGTAGGATTTTTAGTGTATTTTCCAGGAAAAATCAGCAACGCTTTTTTTGGCCAATTTGGAGAAGGTGTGATTACTCGGAAACGGCTCGTAGGATTTTTAGTGTATTTTCCAGGAAAAATCAGCAACGCTTTTTTTGGCCAATTTGGAGAAGGTGTGATTACTCGGGAACGGCTCGTAGGATTTTAAGTGTATTTTCCAGGAAAAATTAGCAACGCTTTTTTTTGCCAATTTGGAGAAGGTGTGATTACTCGGGAATTGCTCGTAGGATTTTTAGTGTATTTTCCAGGAAAAATCAGCAACGCTTTTTTTTGCCAATTTGGAGAAGATGGGATTACTCGGGAACGGCTCGTAGGTTTTTTAATATATATTTCCAGGAAAAATCAGCAACGCTTTTTTTTTGCTAATTTGAAGAAGATGGGATTACTCGGGAACGGCTCGTAGGTTTTTTAATATATTTTCCAGGAAAAATCAGCAACACTTTTTTTGGCCAATTTGGAGAAGGTGTGATTACTCGGGAACGGCTCGTAAGATTTTTAGTGTATTTTCCAGGAAAAATCAGCAACGCTTTTTTTGGCCAATTTGGAGAAGGTGTAATTACTCGGGAACGGCTCGTAAGATTTTTGATGTTTTTTCCAGGAAAAATCAGCAACGCTTTTTTTTTGGCCAATTTGGAGAAGGTGTGATTACTCGGGAACTGCTCGTAGGATTTTTAGTGTATTTTCCAGGAAAAATCAACAACGCTTTTTTTGGCCAATTTGGAGAAGATGTGATTACTCAAGAACGGCTCGTAAGATTTTTAGTGTATTTTCCAGGAAAAATCAGCAACGCTTTTTTTTGCCAATTTGGAGAAGATGGGATTACTCGGGAACGGCTCGTAGGTTTTTTAATATATATTTCCAGGAAAAATCAGCAACGCTTTTTTTTTGCTAATTTGAAGAAGATGGGATTACTCGGGAACGGCTCGTAGGTTTTTTAATATATTTTCCAGGAAAAATCAGCAACACTTTTTTTGGCCAATTTGGAGAAGGTGTGATTACTCGGGAACGGCTCGTAAGATTTTTAGTGTATTTTCCAGGAAAAATCAGCAACGCTTTTTTTGGCCAATTTGGAGAAGGTGTGATTACTCGGGAACGGCTCGTAAGATTTTTGATGTTTTTTCCAGGAAAAATCAGCAACGCTTTTTTTTTGGCCAATTTGGAGAAGGTGTGATTACTCGGGAACTGCTCGTAGGATTTTTAGTGTATTTTCCAGGAAAAATCAACAACGCTTTTTTTGGCCAATTTGGAGAAGCTGTGATTACTCGGGAACGGCTCGTAGGATTTTTAGTGTATTTTCCAGGAAAAATCAGCAACGCTTTTTTTTGCCAATTTGGAGAAGATGGGATTACTCGGGAACTGCTCGTAAGATTTTTGATGTATTTTCCAGGAAAAATCAGCAACGCTTTTTTTTTGCTAATTTGGAGAAGATGGGATTACTCGGGAACGGCTCGTAGGTTTTTTAGTGTATTTTCCAGGAAAAATGTGCAACGCTTTTTTTGGCCAATTTGGAGAAGGTGTGATTACTCGGGAACGGCTCGTAGGTTTTTTAGTGTATTTTCCAAGAAAAATCAACAACGCTTTTTTTGGCCAATTTGGAGAAGGTGTGATTACTCGGGAACGGCTCGTAGGTTTTTTAGTGTATTTTCCAGGAAAAATCAGCAACGCTTTTTTTGGCCAATTTGGAGAAGGTGTGATTACTCGGGAACGGCTCGTAAGATTTTTGATGTTTTTTCCAGGAAAAATCAGCAACGCTTTTTTTGGCCAATTCGGAGAAGATGGGATTACTCGGGAACGGCTCGTAGGTTTTTTAGTGTATTTTTCAGGAAAAATCAGCAACGCTTTTTTTTTGCCAATTTGGAGAAGATGGGATTACTCGGGAACTGCTCGTAGGATTTTTAGTGTATTTTCCAGGAAAAATCAGCAACGCTTTTTTTTGGCTAATTTGGAGAAGATGGGATTACTCGGGAACGGCTCGTAGGTTTTTTAGTGTATTTTCCAGGAAAAATCAGCAACGCTTTTTTTTTTGCCAATTTGGAGAAGGTGTGATTACTCGGGAACGGCTCATAAAATTTTTAATATATTTTCCAGGAAAAATCAGCAACGCTTTTTTTTGCTAATTTAAAGAAGGTGTGATTACTCGGGAACGGCTCGTAGGTTTTTTAGTGTATTTTCCAGGAAAAATCAGCAACGCTTTTTTTTGGCCAATTTGGAGAAGGTGTGATTACTCGGGAACTGCTCGTAGGATTTTTAGTGTATTTTCCAGGAAAAATCAGCAACGCTTTTTTTTCTAATTTGGAGAAGATGGGATTACTCGGGAACGGCTCGTAGGTTTTTTAGTGTATTTTCCAGGAAAAATCAGCAACGCTTTTTTTGGCCAATTTGGAGAAGGTGTGATTACTCGGAAACGGCTCGTAAGATTTTTAGTGTATTTTCCAGGAAAAATCAGCAACGCTTTTTTTGGCCAATTTGGAGAAGGTGTGATTACTCGGGAACGGCTCGTAAGATTTTTGATGTTTTTTCCAGGAAAAATCAGCAACGCTTTTTTTGGCCAATTCGGAGAAGATGGGATTACTCGAGAACGGCTCGTAGGTTTTTTAGTGTATTTTTCAGGAAAAATCAGCAACGCTTTTTTTTTTGCCAATTTGGAGAAGATGGGATTACTCGGGAACTGCTCGTAAGATTTTTGATGTATTTTCCAGGAAAAATCAGCAACGCTTTTTTTTTGCTAATTTGGAGAAGATGGGATTACTCGGGAACGGCTCGTAGGTTTTTTAGTGTATTTTCCAGGAAAAATGTGCAACGCTTTTTTTGGCCAATTTGGAGAAGGTGTGATTACTCGGGAACGGCTCGTAAGATTTTTAGTGTATTTTCCAGGAAAAATCAGCAACGCTTTTTTTTGGCCAATTTGGAGAAGGTGTGATTACTCGGGAACGGCTCGTAAGATTTTTAGTGTATTTTCCAGGAAAAATCAACAACGCTTTTTTTGGCCAATTTGGAGAAGCTGTGATTACTCGGGAACGGCTCGTAAGATTTTTGATGTATTTTCCAGGAAAAATCAGCAACGCTTTTTTTTGGCCAATTTGGAGAAGGTGTGATTACTCGGGAACGGCTCGTAAGATTTTTAGTGTATTTTCCAGGAAAAATCAGCAACGTTTTTTTTTGGCCAATTTGGAGAAGATGGGATTACTCGGGAACGGCTCGTAGGATTTTTAGTGTATTTTCCAGGAAAAATCAGCAAGGTTTTTTTTTGGCCAATTTGGAGAAGGTGTGATTACTCGGGAACGGCTCGTAGGTTTTTTAGTGTATTTTCCAGGAAAAATCAGCAACGCTTTTTTTTCTAATTTGGAGAAGATGGGATTACTCGGGAACGGCTCGTAGGTTTTTTAGTGTAATTTCCAGGAAAAATCAACAACGCTTTTTTTTGGCCAATTTGGAGAAGCTGTGATTACTCGGGAACGGCTCGTAGGATTTTTAGTGTATTTTCCAGGAAAAATCAACAACGCTTTTTTTGGCCAATTTGGAGAAGGTGTGATTACTCGGGAACGGCTCGTAGGTTTTTTAGTGTATTTTCCAGGAAAAATCAACAACGCTTTTTTTTGGCCAATTTGGAGAAGGTGTGATTACTCGGGAACGGCTCATAAAATTTTTAATATATTTTCCAGGAAAAATCAGCAACGCTTTTTTTTTTGGCCAATTTGGAGAAGGTGTGATTACTCGGGAACGGCTCGTAGGTTTTTTAGTGTATTTTCCAGGAAAAATCAGCAAGGTTTTTTTTTGCCAATTTGGAGAAGGTGTGATTACTCGGGAACGGCTCGTAGGATTTTTAGTGTATTTTCCAGGAAAAATCAGCAACGCTTTTTTTGGCCAATTTGGAGAAGGTGTGATTACTCGGGAACTGCTCGTAGGATTTTTAGTGTATTTTCCAGGAAAAATCAACAACGCTTTTTTTGGCCAATTTGGAGAAGGTGTGATTACTCGGAAACGGCTCGTAAGATTTTTGATGTTTTTTCCAGGAAAAATCAGCAACGCTTTTTTTGGCCAATTTGGAGAAGCTGTGATTACTCGGGAACGGCTCGTAAGATTTTTAGTGTATTTTCCAGGAAAAATCAACAACGCTTTTTTTGGCCAATTTGGAGAAGGTGTGATTACTCGGGAACGGCTCGTAGGTTTTTTAGTGTATTTTCCAGGAAAAATCAGCAACGCTTTTTTTTCTAATTTGGAGAAGATGGGATTACTCGGGAACGGCTCGTAGGATTTTTAGTGTATTTTCCAGGAAAAATCAGCAACACTTTTTTTTGGCCAATTTGGAGAAGATGGGATTACTCGGGAACGGCTCGTAGGTTTTTTAGTGTATTTTCCAGGAAAAATCAGCAACGCTTTTTTTTGGCCAATTTGGAGAAGATGGGATTACTCGGGAACGGCTCGTAGGATTTTTAGTGTAATTTCCAGGAAAAATGTGCAACGCTTTTTTTTGCCAATTTGGAGAAGGTGTGATTACTCGGGAACGGCTCGTAAGATTTTTAGTGTATTTTCCAGGAAAAATCAGCAACGCTTTTTTTTGGCCAATTTGGAGAAGGTGTGATTACTCGGGAACGGCTCGTAAGATTTTTGATGTATTTTCCAGGAAAAATCAGCAACGCTTTTTTTTGGCCAATTTGGAGAAGGTGTGATTACTCGGGAACGGCTCGTAGGATTTTTAATATATTTTCCAGGAAAAATCAGCAACGCTTTTTTTGTCCAATTTGGAGAAGGTGTGATTACTCGGGAACGGCTCGTAGGAGTTTTAGTGTATTTTCCAGGAAAAATCAACAACGCTTTTTTTGGCCAATTTGGAGATGGTGTGATTACTCGGGAACTGCTCGTAGGATTTTTAGTGTATTTTCCAGGAAAAATGTGCAACGCTTTTTTTTGCCAATTTGGAGAGAGTGTGATTACTCGGGAACGGCTCGTAAGATTTTTAGTGTATTTTCCAGGAAAAATGTGCAACGCTTTTTTTGGCCAATTTGGAGAAGATGGGATTACTCGGGAACGGCTCGTAGGATTTTTAGTGTATTTTCCAGGAAAAATCAGCAACGCTTTTTTTGGCCAATTTGGAGAAGATGGGATTACTCGGGAACGGCTCATAAAATTTTTAATATATTTTCCAGGAAAAATCAGCAACGCTTTTTTTTGCTAATTTGGAGAAGATGGGATTACTCCGGAACGGCTCGTAAGATTTTTAGTGTATTTTCCAGGAAAAATGTGCAACGCTTTTTTTTCTAATTTGGAGAAGATGGGATTACTCGGGAACGGCTCGTAGGTTTTTTAGTGTATTTTCCAGGAAAAATCAGCAACGCTTTTTTTGGCCAATTTGGAGAAGGTGTGATTACTCGGGAACGGCTCGTAGGTTTTTTAGTGTATTTTCCAGGAAAAATCAGCAACGCTTTTTTTTGGCCAATTTGGAGAAGGTGTGATTACTCGGGAACTGCTCGTAGGATTTTTAGTGTATTTTCCAGGAAAAATCAGCAACGCTTTTTTTGGCCAATTTGGAGAAGGTGTGATTACTCGGGAACGGCTCGTAGGATTTTTAGTGTATTTTCCAGGAAAAATCAGCAACGCTTTTTTTGCTAATTTGGAGAAGATGGGATTACTCCGGAACGGCTCGTAAGATTTTTAGTGTATTTTCCAGGAAAAATGTGCAACGCTTTTTTTTCTAATTTGGAGAAGATGGGATTACTCGGGAACGGCTCGTAGGTTTTTTAGTGTATTTTCCAGGAAAAATCAGCAACGCTTTTTTTGGCCAATTTGGAGAAGGTGTGATTACTCGGGAACGGCTCGTAGGTTTTTTAGTGTATTTTCCAGGAAAAATCAGCAACGCTTTTTTTGGCCAATTTGGAGAAGCGGTGATTACTCGGGAACGGCTCGTAAGATTTTTGATGTTTTTTCCAGGAAAAATCAGCAACGCTTTTTTTGGCCAATTCGGAGAAGATGGGATTACTCGAGAACGGCTCGTAGGTTTTTTAGTGTATTTTTCAGGAAAAATCAGCAACGCTTTTTTTTTTGCCAATTTGGAGAAGATGGGATTACTCGGGAACTGCTCGTAAGATTTTTGATGTATTTTCCAGGAAAAATCAGCAACGCTTTTTTTTTGCTAATTTGGAGAAGATGGGATTACTCGGGAACGGCTCGTAGGTTTTTTAGTGTATTTTCCAGGAAAAATGTGCAACGCTTTTTTTGGCCAATTTGGAGAAGGTGTGATTACTCGGGAACGGCTCGTAAGATTTTTAGTGTATTTTCCAGGAAAAATCAGCAACGCTTTTTTTTGGCCAATTTGTAGAAGGTGTGATTACTCGGGAACGGCTCGTAAGATTTTTAGTGTATTTTCCAGGAAAAATCAACAACGCTTTTTTTGGCCAATTTGGAGAAGCTGTGATTACTCGGGAACGGCTCGTAAGATTTTTGATGTATTTTCCAGGAAAAATCAGCAACGCTTTTTTTTGGCCAATTTGGAGAAGGTGTGATTACTCGGGAACGGCTCGTAAGATTTTTAGTGTATTTTCCAGGAAAAATCAGCAACGTTTTTTTTTTGGCCAATTTGGAGAAGATGGGATTACTCGGGAACGGCTCGTAGGATTTTTAGTGTATTTTCCAGGAAAAATCAGCAACGCTTTTTTTTCTAATTTGGAGAAGATGGGATTACTCGGGAACGGCTCGTAAGTAGTATATTTGTGGGCATTCTGGCACTCCAATTAGAATGTGTGTATTTTCTCCATAAGGATCAAATTAATCTCCTTATGGGCTCTCTAAAACTCCAATTAGAATGTGTATATTTTCTCCATAAGGATCAAATTAATTTCCTTATGGGAAAAATACATGTATTGGGATACAAGCATTTCCAGTTAGATTTTAAACTCCTTATGGGAAAAATACATGTATTGGGATACAAGCATTTCCAATTAGATTTTAAACTCCTTATGGGAAAAATACATGTATTGGGATACAAGCATTTCCAGTTAGATTTTAAACTCCTTATGGGAAAAATACATGTATTGGGATACAAGCATTTCCAATTAGATTTTAAACTCCTTATGGGAAAAATACATGTATTGGGATACAAGCATTTCCAATTAGATTTTAAACTCCTTATGGGAAAAATACATGTATTGGGGTACTCGCTTACGCAATTAGAAAAATATCATCATTCTTACAATAAAGAGAAATTTGAATGAGAATTTTTATTCCACCTGTCAATGAGATTCTCATTTGAGTAGTTTTTATAAAATGCTAAAAATTAGAGTTAGACCAACAGAAATTTATATAAAAGAGCCTTCAGAAATTAAATATAGTTATTGTTTTTAAAATTTACCTGCAACTACGTTGAAAAAAATGGTAAGTACGCAGTTTTACAAAATGTAATTATACAATATGCATATTTATATATATATATATATATATATATATATATTGTATAAGTACCTTAGAAATATATGCGTGTACATAGATATGTTTTATATATTTACTATTTTATATGTAAATTACTTATTTTCTTTTTTCTGCTTTTAGATCTATCAACAAATAATTAACTTAGCTAAAGGAATACAATCAGAATATACAAAAATTGATGATATTCCCATAAATGAACCATTCAAAATCATAAATTTTGAATGGAAGGCTACACAATATGGATCCCAAGTTATAGTACATTTGGAAAACAATAAGTGGTTTTATATGCCGCAAAGAATCGTTAAATATTTAAACAGAGAGGATCCTTACTTATCTAAAATGAATGACAAAATTTGGACAATTATTTACAAAGGACGTCAATCACCAAATGGCTCTGCAATATTCGAACTTAACTACAGCTAAATTCTTAATACATAAATATATATTTTATATATTTCTATTATTTTTATATATTTCTTCTTGATACATAAATATATATTTTAATATAATAAATTTATATAGTAAAGTATATGAAACCCGACTATTCATTTGATTTATGCCTAAACATGTCCATATGTATATGCTTGCATATTATTTGTTAAAAATATATTTATTATCATCTTTAGAAAAAAAAGAATTGTGGTAATTTATGAGGTCATCATAAGGACATCTGATTATATGAAAAAAGTCTTAAGAAGGAAAGACATGCGTATGCTTGCTCTCACTTAGGAAATAATGATATGGAATTTCACAATAAAAGATAAACATCTGATTATATGGAAAAACTCTTAAGAAAGAAAGACATGCGTATGCTTGCTTTCACTTAGGAAATAATGATATGGAATTTCACAATGATCTGATTATATGAAAAAACTCTTAAGAAAGAAATACATGCGTATGCTTGCTTTTACTTATGTTTGTATGTTGGAGTGTGTGGGTGCATTAGCGAAATATATTTTGAAGGACATACAATGTAGTAATTTATGAGGTCATAAATGCGTTATTCATCCCTTCTTTCATAAACGAAAAAATGTAATGAAAAATTTTTATACCTGCGGTACTTATCTGTATATGTATGTTTGTGTGTTAGCTAAATCTATTTTTAATTGAAGGACACACAAATATTTGCAATTACGAACAAAGGGATATGGAAAAACTCTTAAGAAAGAAATACATGCGTATGCTTGCTTTTACTTATGTTTGTATGTTGGAGTGTGTGGGTGCATTAACGAAATATATTTTGAAGGACATACAATGTAGTAATTTATGAGGTCATAAATTTTTATACCTGGGATACTTATCTGTATATGTATGTTTGTGTGTTAGCTAAATCTATTTTTAATTGAAAGACACACAAATATTTGCAATTACGAACAAAGGGATATGGAAAAACTCTTAAGAAAGAAATACATGACCTGGGATACTTATCTGTATATGCGTATATAGTAGTGCCTACAGAAAAAAGTATAAAACCTGCTATTTTTTCGAACAAAATTCTAGTTCTGTGAAATTATTTAACGTAAAAAGATATCTGTGACAGGTTAGTAAAAGCCATTATAATAATTTTAATCTAATATGTACATATGTTTATTGAAATTAATTTTTAAATGTGTTTAGTACCAAAAAATATTGAAAAATGGATTTTCAAAGTGAGGAAAATTTTAGAGAGCATGAAAGATCTCAAGCTTCGTGCTCAAAAAAAAGTATTGTAAAGCTAGTTAAAAGTGCTTTTAAAAAGAGGCTTATAACACTAGCATATGAAAATAACAATGAAGAATGTCTCCTACCGGAGATGTTTATGAAGGAAGCTGAGGAGCCGTTAAAAAGAAAAGTTGATAACTTCTTAAAGGATAATGATGCTCTTAAATTTAATATGGAGATATATGGATTATATGCTCGTCCCAATGTGAATAATGAATTAGAAAATACCCCCATAGAAGTGAAAAATTTTCAAACGAAAATGAAGGAAATTTTCAATTTAGAAGAGTTTTGCGATGAATATGCTTCTAATATTCAAAGAATAATAACAAAAATGGAAGACTTTCAAGAACGGGATAGTGGTTGGACTCTAATTCAACTTTTAAAACTTCATATAAATCTAAATAAATACCAACCACTAAAAGGTTCCAGTTTTATACCTCTCCCAAATAAAATAAAGTTAAAAAAAGCATGTATAAATGTGCAAAACAATGATGAGTTTTGCTTCAAATGGGCAATACTATCAGCATTATCAACCCATAAAAATCCTCAAAGAACAAGCAGTTACGGAGTCAACATCTATGAAGAATTTATTAACTTTAACGGATATTGCTTAAATTTTAGTGGGTTATGCTTCCCACTAAAAATAAGAGATATAAAAATTTTTGAAATTAATAATCCAAATATTAGTATAAATGTGTTTGGATATGACATTGAAAAAGACTTGATTGTGGGGCCCTATTATAAAACACAAGGATCAAAATTAAAACATATCCAACTCTTGTTTTTGCAGAAAAAAGTGGAGGGAAATATAGTTTCCCACTATGTTTATATAAAAAATATATCAAGGTAAGTGTTATGATTTCAAATAAAATTAAAAATTTAGTTTTAGTTTCCTTTATTATACAATTTTGTATTTTTACAGATTCATTAGAGCTCAACAGACAGGTCATCATGAAAGCATTGTTCTATGTAATGACTGCTTACAGAGTTTTCATCATGATCAACAATTGGAAATCCACAGAAAACAATGTAAAAAACAAATTTCGTATGCACCCCAAGCAGATAAGTCTACAATAGAATTTAATAATTATAGTAATAGTATAGATGTACCGTTCGTAGTATACGCAGATTCGGAATGCATATTTGAAAATATTCAAACTTGCATTCCGAGTGGAGATATTTCTTCAACAACATTAGTTGATAGACATGTCCCCTATGCTATATCATATTTCATTAAATGTAGCTTTAACGACAATTTAAATAAGTTTTTTAGCTTTAAAGGTTTAGATTCACCTAGACAGTTTATAGAGAGTTTAATTGGATACGTAAAATATTTAAGCAATAACTATTTATCTAAAGTAAAGCCCATGCTACCCCTAACAGAAGAAGAAAATTTACATTACCATTCGACCAATATATGTCACATTTGTTCTAAACTTATTTTAGATGATTCAAAAGTTAGGGATCATTGTCATATGAGCGGAAAATATAGAGGCGCTGCACATAGTTCGTGTAATCTTAATTACAAAGTGCCAAAATTCTTTCCAGTAATATTCCACAATTTTTCTGGTTATGACTGCCATTTATTTGTGAAGGAGCTAAATAATATAAATGATGGTCCTATAAATATTATTCCACTCAATAAAGAGCTTTATATATCTCTCTCTAAAACTATAACTGATGATGATAGTGGTAAGATTGAAATTCGATTTTTAGATTCCTATAGATTTTTACCAGCAAGCTTAAATGATTTGGTTAAAAATTTAGCTAAGAAAGATTTAAGAGTAGTAAAATCAATAATTGGAGAAAACGAAAGTAAATTTAATTTGCTTATTAGAAAAGGTGTCTTTCCATACAGTTATTTAAATTCAATAGAAAAACTTAGAGAAAATTCTTTACCAAATATAGAGAGCTTTTATAATAAATTAACAGATGAAGATTGTTCTCAAGAAGATTACGCCCATGCTAAAGAAGTATGGAGTACGTTTGAGTGTACAACTTTAGAAGATTATTTAATTCTATATTTGAAATCTGATGTCTTGTTGTTAACAGATGTTTTTGAAAACTTTAGATTTATTAGCAAAACTATTTATAAATTAGACCCTTGTCATTACTATACAGCACCATGACTTTCCTGGGATGCAATGCTAAAAATAACAGATATTAAATTAGAGTTGTTGACAGATATAGAAATGATTCATTTTATACAAAAGGGGATAAGAGGAGGAATAGTACAGTGCTCTCAACGACATTCTATTGCAAACAACAAATATATGAATGATTACAATGAGAATCTTCCATCTAAGTATTTAATGTATTTAGATGCAAATAATTTGTATGGATGGGCAATGTCTGAAGCTCTACCAGAAGGTAATTTTGAGTGGGAAACAGACATAGAAAACTTTTGTTTGGATAGTATACCAGAAGACTCAGCTACTGGCTATATATTAGAAGTTGATTTGTTGTATCCAATACAAATTCATGATATTCATAACAATTTACCATTTTGTTGTGAAAATAAAAATCCTCCAAATTCTAGCGAAAAGAAATTAATTGTAGATTTAAATAATAAATATGGATATGTAATATATTATAAAAATTTACAGCAATGTTTAAAACATGGTTTAAAGCTACAAAAAATTCATCGAATTTTGAAATTTAAGCAATCAGCTTGGTTAAAACCATATATTTCATTAAACAACTTACATAGAACTAATGCTCAAAACACGTTTGAAAAAAATTTCTTCAAATTATTAAATAATGCCGTATACGGTAAAACAATGGAAAACGTGGACAAGCGTAAGAATGTAAAAATTGTTAATGAGTGGGAGAGCGTAGGGAAGAAAATGGGTGCTCGTGTTCTTATTGCCAAACCAGAATTTCATTCATTCAGTATATTTGAGGAAAATATGATAGCTGTGGAGCTAAACAGAAGTTATTCGTTTTATAATAAACCCATTTATTTAGGATTTACAATCCTAGAACTTTCAAAGTGGAAGATGTATAACTTTCATTATGATTATATACTACCAAAATATAATATCAAAGCAGAGCTGAATTATATGGATACCGATTCGTTTATATACACAATTGAAACTGATGATTTTTATAAAGAGATCATAAACGATATTGATACAAAGTTTGATACATCAGATTATGAACCGAATAATAAATTTGGCATTCCACAAAAAAATAAAAAAATAAATAAAAAATGATGAAGGATGAAAATAATGGTAGGGTAATGAAGGAATTTGTAGGGTTGAGAGCAAAAATGTACTCATACAAAATGGAAGATATGAATGAAGTTAAAAAAGCAAAGGGTATAAAACGTAATATATCTAGAAATTTAAGTCTATTAGATTATAAAAATTGCTTGTATAGTAAGAAAGTCTATTATAGAAGTATGTATACTTTTAAGTCAAAACTACATGTTTTATATACGTCTTTAATAAATAAGGTATCTTTAAGTTATTTAGACAACAAAAGATATGTGTGTAACAATAGTGTAAATACCCTTGCTTGGGGGCATTATCAAGAATCATTTATAAACGATAGCAATGATGATTTTCTAATGGAATTCGATCATGTAGACAATCAAAAGTCACTTGATTGTATAGATCAATTTATAAATGATTCTGCTGACGATAATTTGTTAATGGAAATTGATTGTTAATGTTTTTTTATTTTTTTAGATTTAAGCAAATTTTTTTTTAAATATTATACAACTAATATATTTATTAATCTTTATAAATTTTACAACTTAATTCAAACGAGTATAGTAAGAAATACAAATTTTAATAAAATTTACCTTGTGTATTTATGTTTACCTTGTGTATGAATGTATAACAATTTTTTTTTTTTTTTTTTTTTTTTTTTTTTTTTATTTCAATTTATATTTATTGAATAAAAATTTTAGACAAAGGTGACCACAATTAAATGTATTAAAGTTTTGTTTTCGCTCATAATTATATTCAATAGGTCTCCTTAAATAATTAACTATTTCAATTGGAGGTTGTAAGTTTCCAAAGCTATCAAAATATTCTTTATAGTTGTGATTTTTATAATAAGCTACCCAATGAGTTCCAGGACCGTGAAAATTATCTAAATTAACAATACCACATTCTTGAAGTAATGGCTTTTTAGGTAAACGGTCACGCATAAAAACTCCTCTAAATTTACTTAGGTTTTTACCATATTTCATCAAATCTAGATCGGTGAGTGGTCGATTGGGTAGTTCTTTTAGAAGTTTTTTGGAGCTGGTTTATAGTATAGTCCATATCCAGATCTATATGGTTTAAGATATAAACCTCTCCCCATGGCAATTGATTCCATTTGTTTATTATGTCTAGTAGCCTCTTCTAGTTGCTCTTTTCCATTTTTTATATCATTAACAGCCTTAATAACAGCTGACCCACCTGAAGCCAAACCTCCAAGTGCTGACAAAGCTGTTAGGATTGGAATAATTGGAAGAAATCCACCGATTTTTGGCATTGGTATAACTCTCGGAATAGCGATATTAGATCTCTTTTTCCCTTTAAAGTTTGAATTAACGGCTTTTCGCGCAATTGTAACAGCGGCATTTAAATTGTTTGGGTTTTCATTTCTCAAGAGTTTTAGAGTATTTTTAACAGTTGTTGAAAACAATTTTCTATCACATGCTTTTATCTTTTTACAGTTTCTCTTCTTAGATTTTTTATATTTACGAGTTTCAGTATTCTTCATACCTAACCCAAATTTAACTTTTGCTTTCATTGCGTTTGTTACGAACCAAGCGTGTGCTCGTTCTTTGAAACCACTATCTCTTGATTTTACTCGTTGCCAGGCTTTTTCAGCTAATATTTGATCTGCTTTATTTCTTTTATTAATATTATTTGTTTGTGAATAGGTAATGTCGTGCTCTCTACAAGCTTCATCTAATAAATTTATCCCCTTATCTCCTCTTGCTAAACGTTTTTCAAGTTTTGTTCCAGGTCCGCAATACTGATAACC
>CAMZJU010000137.1:0-60253 GCA_947311025.1 Lypha dubia | reverse complement strand
ACCGCAAAATCTTCGTAGGCACTGGTCCGCATTACCGATCACGTGTAGGCCGCAATCCACCAAATTGGACTGTTGAAGGCAGTCAGCGTACTTGATTGGAAGAAGACTCGTACAGTTGGTACCCTCTTTCTGGAACCGCCAGTGGTAGAGCAACCTGATGTAGTTTGCCGGTGTGTTCATATCGTGTGGTCTGAGTGAGTCGTATATTACTATCCCGTCCTTTGTCACTGACGCCAACGTCCAGTGGTTCCGCTCCATGACAGGTATAATCACCAGTTGTTTGTTTGACAACACTATCCCTTTCAACCCGCGGGAAATTCTCTCTTGGCAGACAATTGAATCAGGTGCCTCGCCGAATCTCTTCAGTGCCTCATAAAACATTGCACTAAAGATTTGCACCTTACCCGCTTTCGTCGTGGTGAGTGCTGTCTTTGCCACCCAATGCAGGAATACATCTATATGGTTGTCGCTCAGCCAACCATTCCCCTTCAGTACCTGGAAATCTTCCTCCGTCATCATCCTGACCCTCTTGCCGATTCTGTATTCGCAATACTTATTTGTCATCATTTTCTTTCTTTTTCTTTTATTTAAATTTATTTGTTCACTGAGAAAAAAAAACAAACACTGTGCTCACCACGGATATTGTTAGCAGACTGTCGGCTTAACCACACGCTGATTTGTAAGTTGTATGCTCAAAATAATTTTCTCAACCTTCGCTTCTTTCCGTTCTCTTTGTCTGTAACTTCGGCACTGAATTCTGTCAACTTTCATGTTCGGATAACTCACTGAGAATTTACTGAACTATTCTTACCTACGTATGTATGTCGACGACTGGCGTTATAAAAATCTTTTATATATAAAAATTAAATTAATTTTTATTATTAATATATACCCCCCTTTTTTTTTTTTTTTTTTTTTTTTTTTTTTTTTTTTTTTTTTTTTTTTTTTTTTTTTTTTTTTTTTTTTTTTTTTTTAACATAAGCTTTCAGTTAGCCTAAACTGCGCTGTCCTCCTCTGTCAGCGCGCCCCTAATTTGGGACCTTCTCAGTCCCCTCCTGGTTATTCTGTTTTCCTGTATCTTAATCTTAACGTTGTTTTGTTTTTTGAACAATATCAATACCACTATTATTGATGCCAATATGGCAAGCAACGCGACGCCCCCTATTGTGGTATTTACCTGATCATGGAATTTCAGTTCCTCAATTGTTTCTAGGTTGTCTTCATGTTGTAGGGTAATATCCTGAAAAGTGAGGGATCGTTCCGTAGAGAACTTTCTCTGATACGATGGGAGGGCAAATGTTTGTGTGCCCTTATATATCTTGTTGCTGAAGCGTCTGCTGCCTATGTTGATAGTGCAGTTATTGAAGTGCAGAAAATAGTGTCCCGTCAAATTGAATCCTCTTTCGTCGCAGCTGCTGTTGGCCGTTATGTTATACATGTTTACCAACACTATCATATTGCTGCTTACTTCTATGATCTGGTGCTCTGTGTACTTTACCACCGTGCATTTTCCCGTAAACGTACAACTTGTGGACGGCTTTAGTTCGAAGATTGCTTTGCCTTCTGCATAACTGTAAGTGTGGTTATTTATTTCGATCACTGCAGATGGTTGCTCATTGATTTGGATGCCGTTGGTGTCCGGAAGTGGCAGCAATAAATGCTTGGTTGTATCTATTATGTCTGCAGGTACCATAATTATTATGCTTAATTCCCCATTCACCCACTCAATCAGTGCTGTACGGGTATTTTCCAATATCTCCAAGTCAATGTTAAATATTTCCACCTCTTCTATTGTTAATATTGATGGTGAGAATACCCCAGCTTTTGCGGACACTATACTTTCTGCTACGTCCCTTAACTTGGATCGCAGGTGTTGTATTTGGAGTAGCTGTGTCACCGCTAGTTGTCGGGTTGCGAACTCCCGTTGCAGGGTCTCGAATTCCTCTACTTGTTTTGTTATTATTTCCCTGTCGTAGATTACCGCATCTCGCAAAGTGGTCATAGACCTGTTAAAAGCGTTGTTGATCAATATCTGTTGGTTTAGTCCGTTTACCAGGCGGTGATTATTTTCCTCTATTATCTTTTGATGTTGCTCAATCTGCCTCCTGTCTTCGTCGTCCATGGTTCCCCATACAAACTTCAGCAATGAACCTCCGGCGTTTATCAAGCCTCTCTTCCATCGGTGGGGGGTGGAGCATACTTAGAATCTTCTCCATTTCATGAATCTCGTCCTTGGCTAGCCTAACATATTCGTTGTCACCTAGAAGTGCGACAGTGTCCCGGGAAGCTTGAACCAACTTGCTCAGTTCCTCCACGTTAAGAGTGTGCACAATGTAGTTATAGTTGCGCACCACCCTGGCTCTGCCTATGTTGATCTCGACGTATCCTGCTTGGGTTTGTAGTTTCTCCATGTAAAGACTCTTTTCCGCTTCTGATTGTAATAGTATTGCCCCTACAATGAGTAACCATATTCCGCTGTTTATTATCCTCATAGTGGTCTGTGGTTTAGGCTTATTTTCACTTTATACTATTATTATTATTATTATTTTATTATATAAGTTTGTTCGCAACCGCGCAGAATTCTTACAATCAAAGTAATTTTCCTTTATTCTGATCTTCTTTAGCTCTTAGTCCTGCACTAAGCCATGACAATATGACGGTTGCTAGAATTTAGACGTTAATCAATTTGTCGGCTCTTGTACAGTTCCACACTGTCTAATGTAGGATGCAACAATACAAGGTTGCTAGAATTTAGACGTTATGGTATTGTTGGTTATGCTACACCGGACAGTTTTTTCTTTTGCAAGATCAATTAAAAGGATTATTTTATTTGATGCAATTATTATTTACGCGGCTACCGGCTGCGCCAAAATGTTATGTTTAAATTAAAACATTTATTTTTATTATTTATTTTTATTATTAACCACGCCAAAATGCCAAAATGTTATGTTTTATTTCGTAACTTCCTTTTGAAATTAAGAACACAAGAGAGTATTAGGATTTTAGTTATTACTTTTATTTACTTTTATTTTTATTTTCTTAGTCTAATTTAAATATATTAAGCCTTCACAGGGACCCGCTTTTTAAGGCTGGTGTTTGATCAGGTTGTTGTTTGTTTAATATGTTAAGCCTTCACAGGGACCCGCTTTTAAGGCTGGTGTTTGATCAGGTTGTTATTATGTGTGTTATGTGTTACGAACTGACTCGACTAGAGCTGACTTGATAGACTGAATAAACTGAATCCGCTTAATACCAAATCACCCTCCGCTTTTATACCCACTTTAGTGCTGCTCGATGAACGGTGCTGCTGTCGTTCGCTGCCGCTGGCGTGGATGTTCCCGTGATACTGCTGAGTGTGCGATTATTGCAACTTCAGCATATCCATACCCGTGGGACTTCCAGCCGATTGCGGTTCTCACGATAATGCAATATCAGCATATATCTGTAGGAAAATTACTGGTAATGACGTCAGTATTGTATGCAGCGTTATTGCAACGTCAGCATATGTCTGTGTATGTATGCAGCGTATGTTTTGCTGCTGTAGGTATTTTTTGTTGGTTGAGGGAAAATAACTCAACGTCAGTATGTGTGTGCAGCGTATGTTCTGCTGTCGCTGATACTTCTGTTTGTTAGGGGAAAATGACTCATAACAGGAACGGCTCATAAAATTTTTAATATATTTTCCAGGAAAAATCAGCAACGCTTTTTTTTTTGCTAATTTGGAGAAGATGGGATTACTGGGGAACGGCTCGTAGGATTTTTAGTGTAATTTCCAGGAAAAATCAGCAACGCTTTTTTTTGCCAATTTGGAGAAGGTGTGATTACTCGGGAACGGCTCATAAAATTTTTAGTGTATTTTCCAGGAAAAATCAGCAACGTTTTTTTTTTTGCTAATTTGGAGAAGATGGGATTACTTGGGAACGGCTCGTAGGTTTTTTAGTGTATTTTCAAGGAAAAATCAGCAACGCTTTTTTTTGGCCAATTTGGAGAAGATGGGATTACTCGGGAACGGCTCGTAGGATTTTTAGTGTAATTTCCAGGAAAAATCAGCAACGCTTTTTTTTGGCCAATTCGGAGAAGATGGGATTACTCGGGAACGGCTCGTAGGATTTTTAGTGTATTTTCCAGGAAAAATCAGCAACGCTTTTTTTGGCCAATTTGGAGAAGATGGGATTACTCGGGAACGGCTCGTAGGATTTTAAGTGTATTTTCCAGGAAAAATCAGCAACGCTTTTTTTTTTGCTAATTTGGAGAAGATGGGATTACTCGGGAACGGCTCGTAGGTTTTTTAGTGCATTTTCCAGGAAAAATCAGCAACGCTTTTTTTGGCCAATTTGGAGAAGGTGTGATTACTCGGGAACGGCTCGTAGGATTTTTAGTGTATTTTCCAGGAAAAAGCAGCAACGCTTTTTTTTTGGCCAATTTGGAGAAGGTGTGATTACTCGGGAACGGCTCGTAGGATTTTTAGTGTAATTTCCAGGAAAAATCAGCAACGCTTTTTTTGGCCAATTTGGAGAAGGTGTGATTACTCGGGAACGGCTCGTAGGATTTTTAGTGTATTTTCCAGGAAAAATCAGCAACGCTTTTTTTTGGCCAATTTGGAGAGAAGGTGTGATTACTCGGAAACTGCTCGTAGGATTTTTAGTGTATTTTCCAGGAAAAATCAGCAATGCTTTTTTTTTGCCAATTTGGAGAATGTGTGATTACTCGGGAACGGCTCGTAAGATTTTTAGTGTATTTTCCAGGAAAAATCAGCAACGCTTTTTTTTGCCAATTTGGAGAAGGTGTGATTACTCGGGAACGGCTCGTAGGATTTTTAGTGTATTTTCCAGGAAAAATCAGCAACGCTTTTTTTTGGCCAATTTGGAGAAGATGGGATTACTCGGGAACGGCTCGTAGGATTTTTAGTGTAATTTCCAGGAAAAATCAGCAACGCTTTTTTTTGGCCAATTTGGAGAAGGTGTGATTACTCGGGAACGGCTCGTAAGATTTTTAGTGTTTTTTCCAGGAAAAATCAGCAACGCTTTTTTTTGCCAATTTGGAGAAGGTGTGATTACTCGGGAACGGCTCGTAAGATTTTTAGTGTATTTTCCAGGAAAAATCAGCAACGTTTTTTTTTTGGCCAATTTGGAGAAGGTGTGATTACTCGGGAACGGCTCGTAAGATTTTTAGTGTTTTTTCCAGGAAAAATCAGCAACGCTTTTTTTTGCCAATTTGGAGAAGGTGTGATTACTCGGGAACGGCTCGTAGGTTTTTTAGTGTATTTTCAAGGAAAAATCAGCAACGCTTTTTTTTGGCCAATTTGGAGAAGATGGGATTACTCGGGAACGGCTCGTAGGATTTTAAGTGTATTTTCCAGGAAAAATCAGCAACGCTTTTCTTTTGCTAATTTGGAGAAGATGGGATTACTCGGGAACGGCTCGTAGGTTTTTTAGTGTATTTTTCAGGAAAAATCAGCAACGCTTTTTTTGGCCAATTTGGAGAAGGTGTGATTACTCGGGAACGGCTCGTAAGATTTTTAGTGTATTTTCCAGGAAAAATCAGCAACGTTTTTTTTTTGCCAATTTGGAGAAGGTGTGATTACTCGGGAACGGCTCATAAAATTTTTAATATATTTTCCAGGAAAAATCAGCAACGCTTTTTTTGGCCAATTTGGAGAAGGTATGATTACTCGGGAACGGCTCGTAGAATTTTTAGTGTATTTTCCAAGAAAAATCAGCAACGCTTTTTTTTGCCAATTTGGAGAAGGTGTGATTACTCGGGAACGGCTCGTAGGATTTTTAGTGTATTTTCCAGGAAAAATCAGCAACGCTTTTTTTTGGCCAATTCGGAGAAGATGGGATTACTCGGGAACGGCTCGTAGGTTTTTTAGTGTATTTTCAAGGAAAAATCAGCAACGCTTTTTTTTGGCCAATTTGGAGAAGATGGGATTACTCGGGAACGGCTCGTAGGATTTTAAGTGTATTTTCCAGGAAAAATCAGCAACGCTTTTTTTTTTTTGCTAATTTGGAGAAGATGGGATTACTCGGGAACGGCTCGTAAATTTTTTAGTGTATTTTCCAGGAAAAATCAGCAACGCTTTTTTTGGCCAATTTGCAGAAGGTGTGATTACTCGGGAACGGCTCGTAGGATTTTTAGTGTAATTTCCAGGAAAAATCAGCAACGCTTTTTTTGGCCAATTTGGAGAAGGTGTGATTACTCGGGAACGGCTCGTAGGATTTTTAGTGTATTTTCCAGGAAAAATCAACAACGTTTTTTTTTTGGCCAATTTGGAGAAGGTGTGATTACTCGGGAACGGCTCGTAGGATTTTTAGTGTATTTTCCAGGAAAAATCAGCAACGCTTTTTTTTTGGCAATTTGGAGAAGGTGTGATTACTCGGGAACGGCTCGTAGGATTTTTAGTGTATTTTCCAGGAAAAATCAGCAACGCTTTTTTTTTGGCCAATTTGGAGAAGTTGGGATTACTCGGGAACGGCTCGTAGGTTTTTTAGTGTATTTTCCAGGAAAAATCAGCAACGCTTTTTTTGGCCAATTTGGAGAAGGTGTGATTACTCGGGAACGGCTCGTAGGATTTTTAGTGTATTTTCCAGGAAAAATCAACAACGCTTTTTTTGGCCAATTTGGAGAAGGTGTGATTACTCGGGAACGGCTCATAAAATTTTTAATATATTTTCCAGGAAAAATCAGCAACGCTTTTTTTTTGCCAATTTGGAGAAGGTGTGATTACTCGGGAACGGCTCGTAGGATTTTTAGTGTTATTTCCAGGAAAAATCAGCAACGCTTTTTTTTGGCCAATTTGGAGAAGGTGTGATTACTCGGGAACGGCTCGTAAGATTTTTAGTGTTTTTTCCAGGAAAAATCAGCAACGCTTTTTTTTTCCAATTTGGAGAAGGTGTGATTACTCGGGAACGGCTCATAAAATTTTTAATATATTTTCCAGGAAAAATCAGCAACGCTTTTTTTTTTGCTAATTTGGAGAAGATGGGATTACTCGGGAACGGCTCGTAGGATTTTTAGTGTAATTTCCAGGAAAAATCAGCAACGCTTTTTTTTGCCAATTTGGAGAAGGTGTGATTACTCGGGAACGGCTCATAAAATTTTTAGTGTATTTTCCAGGAAAAATCAGCAACGTTTTTTTTTTTGCTAATTTGGAGAAGATGGGATTACTTGGGAACGGCTCGTAGGTTTTTTAGTGTATTTTCAAGGAAAAATCAGCAACGCTTTTTTTTGGCCAATTTGGAGAAGATGGGATTACTCGGGAACGGCTCGTAGGATTTTTAGTGTAATTTCCAGGAAAAATCAGCAACGCTTTTTTTTGGCCAATTCGGAGAAGATGGGATTACTCGGGAACGGCTCGTAGGATTTTTAGTGTATTTTCCAGGAAAAATCAGCAACGCTTTTTTTGGCCAATTTGGAGAAGATGGGATTACTCGGGAACGGCTCGTAGGATTTTAAGTGTATTTTCCAGGAAAAATCAGCAACGCTTTTTTTTTTGCTAATTTGGAGAAGATGGGATTACTCGGGAACGGCTCGTAGGTTTTTTAGTGCATTTTCCAGGAAAAATCAGCAACGCTTTTTTTGGCCAATTTGGAGAAGGTGTGATTACTCGGGAACGGCTCGTAGGATTTTTAGTGTATTTTCCAGGAAAAAGCAGCAACGCTTTTTTTTTGGCCAATTTGGAGAAGGTGTGATTACTCGGGAACGGCTCGTAGGATTTTTAGTGTAATTTCCAGGAAAAATCAGCAACGCTTTTTTTGGCCAATTTGGAGAAGGTGTGATTACTCGGGAACGGCTCGTAGGATTTTTAGTGTATTTTCCAGGAAAAATCAGCAACGCTTTTTTTTGGCCAATTTGGAGAAGGTGTGATTACTCGGAAACTGCTCGTAGGATTTTTAGTGTATTTTCCAGGAAAAATCAGCAATGCTTTTTTTTGCCAATTTGGAGAATGTGTGATTACTCGGGAACGGCTCGTAAGATTTTTAGTGTATTTTCCAGGAAAAATCAGCAACGCTTTTTTTTGCCAATTTGGAGAAGGTGTGATTACTCGGGAACGGCTCGTAGGATTTTTAGTGTATTTTCCAGGAAAAATCAGCAACGCTTTTTTTTGGCCAATTTGGAGAAGATGGGATTACTCGGGAACGGCTCGTAGGATTTTTAGTGTAATTTCCAGGAAAAATCAGCAACGCTTTTTTTTGGCCAATTTGGAGAAGGTGTGATTACTCGGGAACGGCTCGTAAGATTTTTAGTGTTTTTTCCAGGAAAAATCAGCAACGCTTTTTTTTGCCAATTTGGAGAAGGTGTGATTACTCGGGAACGGCTCATAAAATTTTTAATATATTTTCCAGGAAAAATCAGCAACGCTTTTTTTTTGCTAATTTGGAGAAGATGGGATTACTTGGGAACGGCTCGTAGGATTTTTAGTGTATTTTCCAGGAAAAATCAGCAACGCTTTTTTTGGCCAATTTAAAGAAGGTGTGATTACTCGGGAACGGCTCGTAGGATTTTTAGTGTATTTTCCAGGAAAAATCAGCAACGCTTTTTTTTGCCAATTTGGAGAAGATGGGATTACTCGGGAACGGCTCGTAGGATTTTTAGTGTATTTTCCAGGAAAAATCAGCAACGCTTTTTTTTTGGCCAATTTGGAGAAGGTGTGATTACTCGGGAACGGCTCGTAGGATTTTTAGTGTATTTTCCAGGAAAAATCAGCAACGCTTTTTTTTGGCCAATTTGGAGAAGATGGGATTACTCGGGAATAGCTCGTAAGATTTTTAGTGTATTTTCCAGGAAAAATCAGCAACGCTTTTTTTTGGCCAATTTGGAAAAGGTGTGATTACTCGGGAACGGCTCGTAGGATTTTTAGTGTATTTTCCAGGAAAAATCAGCAACGCTTTTTTTTGGCGAATTTGGAGAAGGTGTGATTACTCGGGAACGGCTCGTAAGATTTTTAGTGTATTTTCCAGAAAAAATCAGCAACGCTTTTTTTTGGCCAATTTGGAGAAGGTGTGATTACTCGGGAACTGCTCGTAGGAAAAATCAGCAACGCTTTTTTTTGGCCAATTTGGAGAAGGTGTGATTACTCGGGAACGGCTCGTAGGTTTTTTAGTGTATTTTCCAGGAAAAATCAGCAACGCTTTTTTTTGCCAATTTGGAGAAGATGGGATTACTCGGGAACGGCTCGTAGGATTTTTAGTGTAATTTCCAGGAAAAATCAGCAACGCTTTTTTTTTGGCAATTTGGAGAAGGTGTGATTACTCGGGAACGGCTCGTAGGATTTTTAGTGTATTTTCCAGGAAAAATCAGCAACGCTTTTTTTGGCCAATTTGGAGAAGGTGTGATTACTCGGGAACGGCTCGTAGGATTTTTAGTGTATTTTCTAGGAAAAATCAACAACGCTTTTTTTGGCCAATTTGGAGAAGGTGTGATTACTCGGGAACGGCTCGTAAGATTTTTAGTGTATTTTCCAGGAAAAATCAGCAACGCTTTTTTTTGGCCAATTTGGAGAAGATGGGATTACTCGGGAACGGCTCGTAGTATTTTTAGTGTAATTTCCAGGAAAAATCAGCAACGCTTTTTTTTGGCAATTTGGAGAAGGTGTGATTACTCGGGAACGGCTCGTAGGATTTTTAGTGTATTTTCCAGGAAAAATCAGCAACGCTTTTTTTGGCCAATTTGGAGAAGGTGTGATTACTCGGGAACGGCTCGTAGGATTTTTAGTGTATTTTCCAGGAAAAATCAACAACGCTTTTTTTTGCCAATTTGGAGAAGATGGGATTACTCGGGAACGGCTCGTAAGATTTTTAGTGTATTTTCCAGGAAAAATCAGCAACGCTTTTTTTTGGCCAATTTGGAGAAGATGGGATTACTCGGGAACGGCTCGTAGGATTTTAGTGTAATTTCCAGGAAAAATCAGCAACGCTTTTTTTTGGCCAATTTGGAGAAGATGGGATTACTCGGGAATGGCTCGTAAGATTTTTAGTGTATTTTCCAGGAAAAATCAGCAACGCTTTTTTTTTTGGCCAATTTGGAGAAGGTGTGATTACTCGGGAACGGCTCGTAGGATTTTTAGTGTATTTTCCAGGAAAAATCAGCAACGCTTTTTTTTTTGGAAATTTGGAGAAGGTGTGATTACTCGGAAACGGCTCGTAGGATTTTTAGTGTATTTTCCAGGAAAAATCAGCAACGCTTTTTTTGGCCAATTTGGAGAAAGTGTGATTACTCGGGAACGGCTCGTAGGATTTTTAGTGTATTTTCCAGGAAAAATCAACAACGCTTTTTTTTGCCAATTTGGAGAAGATGGGATTACTCGGGAACGGCTCGTAAGATTTTTAGTGTATTTTCCAGAAAAAATCAGCAACGCTTTTTTTTGGCCAATTTGGAGAAGATGGGATTACTCGGGAACGGCTCGTAGGATTTTTAGTGTAATTTCCAGGAAAAATCAGCAACGCTTTTTTTTGGCCAATTTGGAGAAGATGGGATTACTCGGGAATGGCTCGTAAGATTTTTAGTGTATTTTCCAGGAAAAAACAGCAACGCTTTTTTTTGGCCAATTTGGAGAAGGTGTGATTACTCGGGAACGGCTCGTAGGATTTTTAGTGTATTTTCCAGGAAAAATCAGCAACGCTTTTTTTGGCCAATTTGGAGAAGGTGTGATTACTCGGGAACGGCTCGTAGGATTTTTAGTGTATTTTCCAGGAAAAATCAGCAACGCTTTTTTTTTGGCCAATTTGGAGAAGGTGTGATTACTCGGGAACGGCTCGTAGGATTTTTAGTGTATTTTCCAGGAAAAATCAGCAACGCTTTTTTTGGCCAATTTGGAGAAGGTGTGATTACTCCAACACGGCTCGTAAGATTTTTAGTGTATTTTCCAGGAAAAATCAACAACGCTTTTTTTTGGCCAATTTGGAGAAGGTATGATTACTCGGGAAGGGCTCGTAGGATTTTTAGTGTATTTTCCAGGAAAAATCAGCAACGCTTTTTTTTGGCCAATTTGGAGAAGGTGTGATTACTCGGGAACGGCTCGTAGGATTTTTAGTGTATTTTCCAGGAAAAATCAGCAACGCTTTTTTTGGCCAATTTGGAGAAGGTGTGATTACTCGGGAACGGCTCGTAGGATTTTTAGTGTATTTTCCAGGAAAAATCAACAACGCTTTTTTTGGCCAATTTGGAGAAGGTGTGATTACTCGGGAACGGCTCGTAGGATTTTTAGTGTATTTTCCAGGAAAAATCAACAACGCTTTTTTTTGCCAATTTGGAGAAGATGGGATTACTCGGGAACGGCTCGTAAGATTTTTAGTGTATTTTCCAGGAAAAATCAGCAACGCTTTTTTTTGGCCAATTTGGAGAAGATGGGATTACTCGGGAACGGCTCGTAGGATTTTTAGTGTTTTTTCCAGGAAAAATCAGCAACGCTTTTTTTTGCCAATTTGGAGAAGGTGTGATTACTCGGGAACGGCTCGTAGGATTTTTAGTGTATTTTCCAGGAAAAAGCAGCAACGCTTTTTTTTTGGCCAATTTGGAGAAGGTGTGATTACTCGGGAACGGCTCGTAGGATTTTTAGTGTTTTTTCCAGGAAAAATCAGCAACGCTTTTTTTTGCCAATTTGGAGAAGGTGTGATTACTCGGGAACGGCTCGTAGGATTTTTAGTGTATTTTCCAGGAAAAAGCAGCAACGCTTTTTTTTTGGCCAATTTGGAGAAGGTGTGATTACTCGGGATCGGCTCGTAGGATTTTTAGTGTATTTTCCAGGAAAAATCAGCAACGCTTTTTTGGCCAATTTGGAGAAGGTGTGATTACTCGGGAACGGCTCGTAGGATTTTTAGTGTATTTTCCAGGAAAAAGCAGCAACGCTTTTTTTTTGGCCAATTTGGAGAAGGTGTGATTACTCGGGAACGGCTCGTAGGATTTTTAGTGTAATTTCCAGGAAAAATCAGCAACGCTTTTTTTGGCCAATTTGGAGAAGGTGTGATTACTCGGGAACTGCTCGTAGGATTTTTAGTGTATTTTCCAGGAAAAATCAGCAACGCTTTTTTTTGGCCAATTCGGAGAAGATGGGATTACACGGGAACGGCTCGTAGGTTTTTTAGTGTATTTTCAAGGAAAAATCAGCAACGCTTTTTTTTGGCCAATTTGGAGAAGATGGGATTACTCGGGAACGGCTCGTAGGATTTTAAGTGTATTTTCCAGGAAAAATCAGCAACGCTTTTTTTTTGCTAATTTGGAGAAGATGGGGTTACTCGGGAACGGCTCGTAGGTTTTTTAGTGTATTTTCCAGGAAAAATCAGCAACGCTTTTTTTTGGCCAATTTGGAGAAGGTGTGATTACTCGGGAACGGCTCGTAAGATTTTTAGTGTATTTTCCAGGAAAAATCAGCAACGTTTTTTTTGGCCAATTTGGAGAAGCTGTGATTACTCGGGAACGGCTCGTAAGATTTTTAGTGTTTTTTCCAGGAAAAATCAGCAACGCTTTTTTTTGCCAATTTGGAGAAGGTGTGATTACTCGGGAACGGCTCATAAAATTTTTAATATATTTTCCAGGAAAAATCAGCAACGCTTTTTTTGGCCAATTTGGAGAAGGTGTGATTACTCGGGAACGGCTCGTAGGATTTTTAGTGTATTTTCCAGGAAAAATCAGCAACGCTTTTTTTTGACCAATTTGGAGAAGATGGGATTACTCGGAAATGGCTCGTAAGATTTTTAGTGTATTTTTCAGGAAAAAGCAGCAACGCTTTTTTTTGGCCAATTTGGAGAAGTTGTGATTACTCGGGAACGGCTCGTAGGATTTTTAGTGTATTTTCCAGGAAAAATCAGCAACGCTTTTTTTTTGGCCAATTTGGAGAAGGTGTGATTACTCGGGAACGGCTCGTAGGATTTTTAGTGTATTTTCCAGGAAAAATCAACAACGCTTTTTTTGGCCAATTTGGAGAAGCTGTGATTACTCGGGAACGGCTCGTAGGATTTTGAGTGTATTTTCCAGGAAAAATCAGCAACGCTTTTTTTTGCCAATTTGGAGAAGGTGTGATTACTCGGGAACGGCTCGTAGGATTTTTAGTGTATTTTCCAGGAAAAATCAGCAACGCTTTTTTTTGGCCAATTCGGAGAAGATGGGATTACTCGGGAACGGCTCGTAGGTTTTTAGTGTATTTTCAAGGAAAAATCAGCAACGCTTTTTTTTTGGCCAATTTGGAGAAGATGGGATTACTCGGGAACGGCTCGTAGGATTTTAAGTGTATTTTCCAGGAAAAATCAGCAACGCTTTTTTTTTGCTAATTTGGAGAAGATGGGATTACTCGGGAACGGCTCGTAGGTTTTTTAGTGTATTTTCCAGGAAAAATCAGCAACGCTTTTTTTGGCCAATTTGGAGAAGGTGTTATTACTCGGGAACGGCTCGTAAGATTTTTAGTGTATTTTCCAGGAAAAATCAGCAACGTTTTTTTTGGCCAATTTGGAGAAGGTGTGATTACTCGGGAACGGCTCGTAAGATTTTTAGTGTTTTTTCCAGGAAAAATCAGCAACGCTTTTTTTTGCCAATTTGGAGAAGGTGTGATTACTCGGGAACGGCTCATAAAATTTTTAATATATTTTCCAGGAAAAATCAGCAACGCTTTTTTTTGCCAATTTGGAGAAGATGGGATTACTCGGGAACGGCTCGTAAGATTTTTAGTGTATTTTCCAGGAAAAATCAGCAACGCTTTTTTTTGGCCAATTTGGAGAAGATGGTATTACTCGGGAACGGCTCGTAGGATTTTTAGTGTAATTTCCAGGAAAAATCAGCAACGCTTTTTTTTGGCCAATTTGGAGAAGATGGGATTACTGGGGAATGGCTCGTAAGATTTTTAGTGTATTTTCCAGGAAAAATCAGCAACGCTTTTTTTTGGCCAATTCGGAGAAGGTGTGATTACTCGGGAACGGCTCGTAGGATTTTTAGTGTATTTTCCAGGAAAAATCAGCAACGCTTTTTTTTGGCCAATTTGGAGAAGATGGGATTACTCGGGAACGGCTCGTAGAATTTTTAGTGTAATTTCCAGGAAAAATCAACAACGCTTTTTTTTGCCAATTTGGAGAAGATGGGATTACTCGGGAACGGCTCGTAAGATTTTTAGTGTATTTTCCAGGAAAAATGAGCAACGCTTTTTTTTGGCCAATTTGGAGAAGATGGGATTACTCGGGAACGGCTCGTAGGATTTTTAGTGTAATTTCCAGGAAAAATCAGCAACGCTTTTTTTTGGCCAATTTGGAGAAGATGGGATTACTGGGGAATGGCTCGTAAGATTTTTAGTGTATTTTCCAGGAAAAATCAGCAACGCTTTTTTTTGGCCAATTCGGAGAAGGTGTGATTACTCGGGAACGGCTCGTAGGATTTTTAGTGTATTTTCCAGGAAAAATCAGCAACGCTTTTTTTGGCCAATTTGGAGAAGATGGGATTACTCGGGAACGGCTCGTAGGATTTTTAGTGTATTTTCCAGGAAAAATCAACAACGCTTTTTTTTGCCAATTTGGAGAAGATGGGATTACTCGGGAACGGCTCGTAAGATTTTTAGTGTATTTTCCAGGAAAAATCAGCAACGCTTTTTTTGGCCAATTTGGAGAAGATGGGATTAATCGGGAACGGCTCGTAGGATTTTTAGTGTAATTTCCAGGAAAAATCAGCAACGCTTTTTTTTGGCCAATTTGGAGAAGATGGGATTACTCGGGAATGGCTCGTAAGATTTTTAGTGTATTTTCCAGGAAAAATCAGCAACGCTTTTTTTTTGGCCAATTTGGAGAAGGTGTGATTACTCGGGAACGGCTCGTAGGATTTTTAGTGTATTTTCCAGGAAAAATCAGCAACGCTTTTTTTTGCCAATTTGGAGAAGGTGTGATTACTCGGGAACGGCTCGTAGGATTTTTAGTGTATTTTCCAGGAAAAATCAGCAACGCTTTTTTTTGGCCAATTTGGAGAAGGTGTGATTACTCGGGAACGGCTCGTAGGATTTTTAGTGTATTTTCCAGGAAAAATCAGCAACGTTTTTTTTGGCCAATTTGGAGAAGGTGTGATTACTCGGGAACGGCTCGTAAGATTTTTAGTGTTTTTTCCAGGAAAAATCAGCAACGCTTTTTTTTGCCAATTTGGAGAAGGTGTGATTACTCGGGAACGGCTCATAAAATTTTTAATATATTTTCCAGGAAAAATCAGCAACGCTTTTTTTTGCCAATTTGGAGAAGATGGGATTACTCGGGAACGGCTCGTAAGATTTTTAGTGTATTTTCCAGGAAAAATCAGCAACGCTTTTTTTTGGCCAATTTGGAGAAGATGGTATTACTCGGGAACGGCTCGTAGGATTTTTAGTGTAATTTCCAGGAAAAATCAGCAACGCTTTTTTTTGGCCAATTCGGAGAAGGTGTGATTACTCGGGAACGGCTCGTAGGATTTTTAGTGTATTTTCCAGGAAAAATCAGCAACGCTTTTTTTTGGCCAATTTGGAGAAGATGGGATTACTCGGGAACGGCTCGTAGAATTTTTAGTGTAATTTCCAGGAAAAATCAACAACGCTTTTTTTTGCCAATTTGGAGAAGATGGGATTACTCGGGAACGGCTCGTAAGATTTTTAGTGTATTTTCCAGGAAAAATGAGCAACGCTTTTTTTTGGCCAATTTGGAGAAGATGGGATTACTCGGGAACGGCTCGTAGGATTTTTAGTGTAATTTCCAGGAAAAATCAGCAACGCTTTTTTTTGGCCAATTTGGAGAAGATGGGATTACTGGGGAATGGCTCGTAAGATTTTTAGTGTATTTTCCAGGAAAAATCAGCAACGCTTTTTTTTGGCCAATTCGGAGAAGGTGTGATTACTCGGGAACGGCTCGTAGGATTTTTAGTGTATTTTCCAGGAAAAATCAGCAACGCTTTTTTTGGCCAATTTGGAGAAGATGGGATTACTCGGGAACGGCTCGTAGGATTTTTAGTGTATTTTCCAGGAAAAATCAACAACGCTTTTTTTTGCCAATTTGGAGAAGATGGGATTACTCGGGAACGGCTCGTAAGATTTTTAGTGTATTTTCCAGGAAAAATCAGCAACGCTTTTTTTGGCCAATTTGGAGAAGATGGGATTAATCGGGAACGGCTCGTAGGATTTTTAGTGTAATTTCCAGGAAAAATCAGCAACGCTTTTTTTTGGCCAATTTGGAGAAGATGGGATTACTCGGGAATGGCTCGTAAGATTTTTAGTGTATTTTCCAGGAAAAATCAGCAACGCTTTTTTTTTGGCCAATTTGGAGAAGGTGTGATTACTCGGGAACGGCTCGTAGGATTTTTAGTGTATTTTCCAGGAAAAATCAGCAACGCTTTTTTTTGCCAATTTGGAGAAGGTGTGATTACTCGGGAACGGCTCGTAGGATTTTTAGTGTATTTTCCAGGAAAAATCAGCAACGCTTTTTTTTGGCCAATTTGGAGAAGGTGTGATTACTCGGGAACGGCTCGTAGGATTTTTAGTGTATTTTCCAGGAAAAATCAGCAACGCTTTTTTTGGCCAATTTGGAGAAGGTGTGATTACTCGGGAACGGCTCGTAGGATTTTTAGTGTATTTTCCAGGAAAAATCAACAACGCTTTTTTTGGCCAATTTGGAGAAGGTATGATTACTCGGGAACGGCTCGTAGGATTTTTAGTGTATTTTCCAGGAAAAATCAACAACGCTTTTTTTTGCCAATTTGGAGAAGATGGGATTACTCGGGAACGGCTCGTAAGATTTTTAGTGTATTTTCCAGGAAAAATCAGCAACGCTTTTTTTTGGCCAATTTGGAGAAGATGGGATTACTCGGGAACGGCTCGTTGGATTTTTAGTGTAATTTCCAGGAAAAATCAGCAACGCTTTTTTTTGGCCAATTTGGAGAAGATGGGATTACTCGGGAATGGCTCGTAAGATTTTTAGTGTATTTTCCAGGAAAAATCAGCAACGCTTTTTTTTGGCCAATTCGGAGAAGGTGTGATTACTCGGGAACGGCTTGTAGGATTTTTAGTGTATTTTCCAGGAAAAATCAGCAACGCTTTTTTTTGGCCAATTTGGAGAAGATGGGATTACTCGGGAACGGCTCGTAGAATTTTTAGTGTAATTTCCAGGAAAAATCAGCAACGCTTTTTTTTGGCCAATTTGGAGAAGGTGTGATTACTCGGGAACGGCTCGTAGGATTTTTAGTGTTTTTTCCAGGAAAAATCAGCAACGCTTTTTTTTGCCAATTTGGAGAAGGTGTGATTACTCGGGAACGGCTCGTAGGATTTTTAGTGTATTTTCCAGGAAAAAGCAGCAACGCTTTTTTTTTGGCCAATTTGGAGAAGGTGTGATTACTCGGGAACGGCTCGTAGGATTTTTAGTGTATTTTCCAGGAAAAATCAGCAACGCTTTTTTGGCCAATTTGGAGAAGGTGTGATTACTCGGGAACGGCTCGTAGGATTTTTAGTGTATTTTCCAGGAAAAAGCAGCAACGCTTTTTTTTTGGCCAATTTGGAGAAGGTGTGATTACTCGGGAACGGCTCGTAGGATTTTTAGTGTAATTTCCAGGAAAAATCAGCAACGCTTTTTTTGGCCAATTTGGAGAAGGTGTGATTACTCGGGAACTGCTCGTAGGATTTTTAGTGTATTTTCCAGGAAAAATCAGCAACGCTTTTTTTTGGCCAATTCGGAGAAGATGGGATTACTCGGGAACGGCTCGTAGGTTTTTTAGTGTATTTTCAAGGAAAAATCAGCAACGCTTTTTTTTGGCCAATTTGGAGAAGATGGGATTACTCGGGAACGGCTCGTAGGATTTTAAGTGTATTTTCCAGGAAAAATCAGCAACGCTTTTTTTTTGCTAATTTGGAGAAGATGGGGTTACTCGGGAACGGCTCGTAGGTTTTTTAGTGTATTTTCCAGGAAAAATCAGCAACGCTTTTTTTGGCCAATTTGGAGAAGGTGTGATTACTCGGGAACGGCTCGTAAGATTTTTAGTGTATTTTCCAGGAAAAATCAGCAACGTTTTTTTTTGGCCAATTTGGAGAAGCTGTGATTACTCGGGAACGGCTCGTAAGATTTTTAGTGTTTTTTCCAGGAAAAATCAGCAACGCTTTTTTTTGCCAATTTGGAGAAGGTGTGATTACTCGGGAACGGCTCATAAAATTTTTAATATATTTTCCAGGAAAAATCAGCAACGCTTTTTTTGGCCAATTTGGAGAAGGTGTGATTATTAGGGAACGGCTCGTAGGATTTTTAGTGTATTTTCCAGGAAAAATCAGCAACGCTTTTTTTTGGCCAATTTGGAGAAGATGGGATTACTCGGGAATGGCTCGTAAGATTTTTAGTGTATTTTTCAGGAAAAATCAGCAACGCTTTTTTTTGGCCAATTTGGAGAAGGTGTGATTACTCGGGAACGGCTCGTAGGATTTTTAGTGTATTTTCCAGGAAAAAGCAGCAACGCTTTTTTTTTGGCCAATTTGGAGAAGGTGTGATTACTCGGGAACGGCTCGTAGGATTTTTAGTGTATTTTCCAGGAAAAATCAGCAACGCTTTTTTGGCCAATTTGGAGAAGGTGTGATTACTCGGGAACGGCTCGTAGGATTTTTAGTGTATTTTCCAGGAAAAAGCAGCAACGCTTTTTTTTTGGCCAATTTGGAGAAGGTGTGATTACTCGGGAACGGCTCGTAGGATTTTTAGTGTAATTTCCAGGAAAAATCAGCAACGCTTTTTTTGGCCAATTTGGAGAAGGTGTGATTACTCGGGAACTGCTCGTAGGATTTTTAGTGTATTTTCCAGGAAAAATCAGCAACGCTTTTTTTTGGCCAATTCGGAGAAGATGGGATTACTCGGGAACGGCTCGTAGGTTTTTTAGTGTATTTTCAAGGAAAAATCAGCAACGCTTTTTTTTGGCCAATTTGGAGAAGATGGGATTACTCGGGAACGGCTCGTAGGATTTTAAGTGTATTTTCCAGGAAAAATCAGCAACGCTTTTTTTTTGCTAATTTGGAGAAGATGGGGTTACTCGGGAACGGCTCGTAGGTTTTTTAGTGTATTTTCCAGGAAAAATCAGCAACGCTTTTTTTGGCCAATTTGGAGAAGGTGTGATTACTCGGGAACGGCTCGTAAGATTTTTAGTGTATTTTCCAGGAAAAATCAGCAACGTTTTTTTTTGGCCAATTTGGAGAAGCTGTGATTACTCGGGAACGGCTCGTAAGATTTTTAGTGTTTTTTCCAGGAAAAATCAGCAACGCTTTTTTTTGCCAATTTGGAGAAGGTGTGATTACTCGGGAACGGCTCATAAAATTTTTAATATATTTTCCAGGAAAAATCAGAAACGCTTTTTTTGGCCAATTTGGAGAAGGTGTGATTATTAGGGAACGGCTCGTAGGATTTTTAGTGTATTTTCCAGGAAAAAGCAGCAACGCTTTTTTTTTGGCCAATTTGGAGAAGGTGTGATTACTCGGGAACGGCTCGTAGGATTTTTAGTGTATTTTCCAGGAAAAATCAGCAACGCTTTTTTGGCCAATTTGGAGAAGGTGTGATTACTCGGGAACGGCTCGTAGGATTTTTAGTGTATTTTCCAGGAAAAAGCAGCAACGCTTTTTTTTTGGCCAATTTGGAGAAGGTGTGATTACTCGGGAACGGCTCGTAGGATTTTTAGTGTAATTTCCAGGAAAAATCAGCAACGCTTTTTTTGGCCAATTTGGAGAAGGTGTGATTACTCGGGAACTGCTCGTAGGATTTTTAGTGTATTTTCCAGGAAAAATCAGCAACGCTTTTTTTTGGCCAATTCGGAGAAGATGGGATTACTCGGGAACGGCTCGTAGGTTTTTTAGTGTATTTTCAAGGAAAAATCAGCAACGCTTTTTTTTGGCCAATTTGGAGAAGATGGGATTACTCGGGAACGGCTCGTAGGATTTTAAGTGTATTTTCCAGGAAAAATCAGCAACGCTTTTTTTTTGCTAATTTGGAGAAGATGGGGTTACTCGGGAACGGCTCGTAGGTTTTTTAGTGTATTTTCCAGGAAAAATCAGCAACGCTTTTTTTGGCCAATTTGGAGAAGGTGTGATTACTCGGGAAAGGCTCGTAAGATTTTTAGTGTATTTTCCAGGAAAAATCAGCAACGTTTTTTTTTGGCCAATTTGGAGAAGCTGTGATTACTCGGGAACGGCTCGTAAGATTTTTAGTGTTTTTTCCAGGAAAAATCAGCAACGCTTTTTTTTGCCAATTTGGAGAAGGTGTGATTACTCGGGAACGGCTCATAAAATTTTTAATATATTTTCCAGGAAAAATCAGCAACGCTTTTTTTGGCCAATTTGGAGAAGGTGTGATTATTAGGGAACGGCTCGTAGGATTTTTAGTGTATTTTCCAGGAAAAATCAGCAACGCTTTTTTTTGGCCAATTTGGAGAAGATGGGATTACTCGGGAATGGCTCGTAAGATTTTTAGTGTATTTTTCAGGAAAAATCAGCAACGCTTTTTTTTGGCCAATTTGGAGAAGGTGTGATTACTCGGGAACGGCTCGTAGGATTTTTAGTGTATTTTCCAGGAAAAATCAGCAACGCTTTTTTTTGGCCAATTTGGAGAAGGTGTGATTACTCGGGAACGGCTCGTAGGATTTTTAGTGTATTTTCCAGGAAAAATCAACAACGCTTTTTTTGGCCATTTTGGAGAAGCTGTGATTACTCGGGAACGGCTCGTAGGATTTTGAGTGTATTTTCCAGGAAAAATCAGCAACGCTTTTTTTTGCCAATTTGGAGAAGGTGTGATTACTCGGGAACGGCCCGTAGGATTTTTAGTGTATTTTCCAGGAACAATCAGCAACGCTTTTTTTTGGCCAATTCGGAGAAGATGGGATTACTCGGGAACGGCTCGTAGGTTTTTTAGTGTATTTTCAAGGAAAAATCAGCAACGCTTTTTTTTGGCCAATTTGGAGAAGATGGGATTACTCGGGAACGGCTCGTAGGATTTTAAGTGTATTTTCCAGGAAAAATCAGCAACGTTTTTTTTGGCCAATTTGGAGAAGGTGTGATTACTCGGGAACGGCTCGTAAGATTTTTAGTGTTTTTTCCAGGAAAAATCAGCAACGCTTTTTTTTGCCAATTTGGAGAAGGTGTGATTACTCGGGAACGGCTCATAAAATTTTTAATATATTTTCCAGGAAAAATCAGCAACGCTTTTTTTTGCCAATTTGGAGAAGATGGGATTACTCGGGAACGGCTCGTAAGATTTTTAGTGTATTTTCCAGGAAAAATCAGCAACGCTTTTTTTTGGCCAATTTGGAGAAGATGGTATTACTCGGGAACGGCTCGTAGGATTTTTAGTGTAATTTCCAGGAAAAATCAGCAACGCTTTTTTTGGCCAATTTGGAGAAGATGGGATTACTGGGAAATGGCTCGTAAGATTTTTAGTGTATTTTCCAGGAAAAATCAGCAACGCTTTTTTTTGGCCAATTCGGAGAAGGTGTGATTACTCGGGAACGGCTCGTAGGATTTTTAGTGTATTTTCCAGGAAAAATCAGCAACGCTTTTTTTTGGCCAATTTGGAGAAGATGGGATTACTCGGAAACGGCTCGTAGAATTTTTAGTGTAATTTCCAGGAAAAATCAACAACGCTTTTTTTTGCCAATTTGGAGAAGATGGGATTACTCGGGAACGGCTCGTAAGATTTTTAGTGTATTTTCCAGGAAAAATCAGCAACGCTTTTTTTTGGCCAATTTGGAGAAGATGGGATTACTCGGGAACGGCTCGTAGGATTTTTAGTGTAATTTCCAGGAAAAATCAGCAACGCTTTTTTTTGGCCAATTTGGAGAAGATGGGATTACTGGGGAATGGCTCGTAAGATTTTTAGTGTATTTTCCAGGAAAAATCAGCAACGCTTTTTTTTGGCCAATTCGGAGAAGGTGTGATTACTCGGGAACGGCTCGTAGGATTTTTAGTGTATTTTCCAGGAAAAATCAGCAACGCTTTTTTTGGCCAATTTTGAGAAGATGGGATTACTCGGGAACGGCTCGTAGGATTTTTAGTGTATTTTCCAGGAAAAATCAACAACGCTTTTTTTTGCCAATTTGGAGAAGATGGGATTACTCGGGAACGGCTCGTAAGATTTTTAGTGTATTTTCCAGGAAAAATCAGCAACGCTTTTTTTTGGCCAATTTGGAGAAGATGGGATTAATCGGGAACGGCTCGTAGGATTTTTAGTGTAATTTCCAGGAAAAATCAGCAACGCTTTTTTTTGGCCAATTTGGAGAAGATGGGATTACTCGGGAATGGCTCGTAAGATTTTTAGTGTATTTTCCAGGAAAAATCAGCAACGCTTTTTTTTTGGCCAATTTGGAGAAGGTGTGATTACTCGGGAACGGCTCGTAGGATTTTTAGTGTATTTTCCAGGAAAAATCAGCAACGCTTTTTTTTGGCAATTTGGAGAAGGTGTGATTACTCGGGAACGGCTCGTAGGATTTTTAGTGTATTTTCCAGGAAAAATCAGCAACGCTTTTTTTGGCCAATTTGGAGAAGGTGTGATTACTCGGGAACGGCTCGTAGGATTTTTAGTGTATTTTCCAGGAAAAATCAACAACGCTTTTTTTTGCCAATTTGGAGAAGATGGGATTACTCGGGAACGGCTCGTAAGATTTTTAGTGTATTTTCCAGGAAAAATCAGCAACGCTTTTTTTTGGCCAATTTGGAGAAGATGGGATTACTCGGGAACGGCTCGTAGGATTTTTAGTGTAATTTCCAGGAAAAATCAGCAACGCTTTTTTTTTGGCCAATTTGGAGAAGATGGGATTACTCGGGAATGGCTCGTAAGATTTTTAGTGTATTTTCCAGGAAAAATCAGCAACGCTTTTTTTTGGCCAATTTGGAGAAGGTGTGATTACTCGGGAACGGCTCGTAGGATTTTTAGTGTATTTTCCAGGAAAAATCAGCAACGCTTTTTTTTGGCCAATTTGGAGAAGGTGTGATTACTCGGGAACGGCTCGTAGGATTTTTAGTGTATTTTCCAGGAAAAATCAGCAACGCTTTTTTTTGGCCAATTTGGAGAAGGTGTGATTACTCGGGAACGGCTCGTAGGATTTTTAGTGTATTTTCCAGGAAAAATCAGCAACGCTTTTTTTGGCCAATTTGGAGAAGGTGTGATTACTCCAACACGGCTCGTAAGATTTTTAGTGTATTTTCCAAGAAAAATCAACAACGCTTTTTTTTGGCCAATTTGGAGAAGGTATGATTACTCGGGAACGGCTCGTAGGATTTTTAGTGTATTTTCCAGGAAAAATCAGCAACGCTTTTTTTTGGCCAATTTGGAGAAGGTGTGATTACTCGGGAACGGCTCGTAGGATTTTTAGTGTATTTTCCAGGAAAAATCAGCAACGCTTTTTTTGGCCAATTTGGAGAAGGTGTGATTACTCGGGAACGGCTCGTAGGATTTTTAGTGTATTTTCCAGGAAAAATCAACAACGCTTTTTTTGGCCAATTTGGAGAAGGTGTGATTACTCGGGAACGGCTCGTAGGATTTTTAGTGTATTTTCCAGGAAAAATCAACAACGCTTTTTTTTGCCAATTTGGAGAAGATGGGATTACTCGGGAACGGCTCGTAGAATTTTTAGTGTAATTTCCAGGAAAAATCAACAACGCTTTTTTTTGCTAATTTGGAGAAGATGGGATAACTCGGGAACGGCTCGTAGGTTTTTTAGTGTATTTTCCAGGAAAAATCAGCAACGCTTTTTTTGGCCAATTTGGAGAAGGTGTGATTACTCGGGAACGGCTCGTAAGATTTTTAGTGTATTTTCCAGGAAAAATCAGCAACGTTTTTTTTGGCCAATTTGGAGAAGGTGTGATTACTCGGGAACGGCTCGTAAGATTTTTAGTGTTTTTTCCAGGAAAAATCAGCAACGCTTTTTTTTTGCCAATTTGGAGAAGGTGTGATTACTCGGGAACGGCTCATAAAATTTTTAATATATTTTCCAGGAAAAATCAGCAACGCTTTTTTTTGCCAATTTGGAGAAGATGGGATTACTCGGGAACGGCTCGTAAGATTTTTAGTGTATTTTCCAGGAAAAATCAGCAACGCTTTTTTTTGGCCAATTTGGAGAAGATGGTATTACTCGGGAACGGCTCGTAGGATTTTTAGTGTAATTTCCAGGAAAAATCAGCAACGCTTTTTTTGGCCAATTTGGAGAAGATGGGATTACTGGGAAATGGCTCGTAAGATTTTTAGTGTATTTTCCAGGAAAAATCAGCAACGCTTTTTTTTGGCCAATTCGGAGAAGGTGTGATTACTCGGGAACGGCTCGTAGGATTTTTAGTGTATTTTCCAGGAAAAATCAGCAACGCTTTTTTTTGGCCAATTTGGAGAAGATGGGATTACTCGGAAACGGCTCGTAGAATTTTTAGTGTAATTTCCAGGAAAAATCAACAACGCTTTTTTTTGCCAATTTGGAGAAGATGGGATTACTCGGGAACGGCTCGTAAGATTTTTAGTGTATTTTCCAGGAAAAATCAGCAACGCTTTTTTTTGGCCAATTTGGAGAAGATGGGATTACTAGGGAACGGCTCGTAGGATTTTTAGTGTAATTTCCAGGAAAAATCAGCAACGCTTTTTTTTGGCCAATTTGGAGAAGATGGGATTACTGGGGAATGGCTCGTAAGATTTTTAGTGTATTTTCCAGGAAAAATCAGCAACGCTTTTTTTTGGCCAATTCGGAGAAGGTGTGATTACTCGGGAACGGCTCGTAGGATTTTTAGTGTATTTTCCAGGAAAAATCAGCAACGCTTTTTTTGGCCAATTTTGAGAAGATGGGATTACTCGGGAACGGCTCGTAGGATTTTTAGTGTATTTTCCAGGAAAAATCAACAACGCTTTTTTTTGCCAATTTGGAGAAGATGGGATTACTCGGGAACGGCTCGTAAGATTTTTAGTGTATTTTCCAGGAAAAATCAGCAACGCTTTTTTTTGGCCAATTTGGAGAAGATGGGATTAATCGGGAACGGCTCGTAGGATTTTTAGTGAAATTTCCAGGAAAAATCAGCAACGCTTTTTTTTGGCCAATTTGGAGAAGATGGGATTACTCGGGAATGGCTCGTAAGATTTTTAGTGTATTTTCCAGGAAAAATCAGCAACGCTTTTTTTTTTGGCCAATTTGGAGAAGGTGTGATTACTCGGGAACGGCTCGTAGGATTTTTAGTGTATTTTCCAGGAAAAATCAGCAACGCTTTTTTTTGGCAATTTGGAGAAGGTGTGATTACTCGGGAACGGCTCGTAGGATTTTTAGTGTATTTTCCAGGAAAAATCAGCAACGCTTTTTTTGGCCAATTTGGAGAAGGTGTGATTACTCGGGAACGGCTCGTAGGATTTTTAGTGTATTTTCCAGGAAAAATCAACAACGCTTTTTTTTGCCAATTTGGAGAAGATGGGATTACTCGGGAACGGCTCGTAAGATTTTTAGTGTATTTTCCAGGAAAAATCAGCAACGCTTTTTTTTGGCCAATTTGGAGAAGATGGGATTACTCGGGAACGGCTCGTAGGATTTTTAGTGTAATTTCCAGGAAAAATCAGCAACGCTTTTTTTTTGGCCAATTTGGAGAAGATGGGATTACTCGGGAATGGCTCGTAAGATTTTTAGTGTATTTTCCAGGAAAAATCAGCAACGCTTTTTTTTGGCCAATTTGGAGAAGGTGTGATTACTCGGGAACGGCTCGTAGGATTTTTAGTGTATTTTCCAGGAAAAATCAGCAACGCTTTTTTTGGCCAATTTGGAGAAGGTGTGATTACTCGGGAACGGCTCGTAGGATTTTTAGTGTATTTTCCAGGAAAAATAAGCAACGCTTTTTTTTGGCCAATTTGGAGAAGGTGTGATTACTCGGGAACGGCTCGTAGGATTTTTAGTGTATTTTCCAGGAAAAATCAGCAACGCTTTTTTTGGCCAATTTGGAGAAGGTGTGATTACTCCAACACGGCTCGTAAGATTTTTAGTGTATTTTCCAGGAAAAATCAACAACGCTTTTTTTTGGCCAATTTGGAGAAGGTATGATTACTCGGGAACGGCTCGTAGGATTTTTAGTGTATTTTCCAGGAAAAATCAGCAACGCTTTTTTTTGGCCAATTTGGAGAAGGTGTGATTACTCGGGAACGGCTCGTAGGATTTTTAGTGTATTTTCCAGGAAAAATCAGCAACGCTTTTTTTGGCCAATTTGGAGAAGGTGTGATTACTCGGGAACGGCTCGTAGGATTTTTAGTGTATTTTCCAGGAAAAATCAACAACGCTTTTTTTGGCCAATTTGGAGAAGGTGTGATTACTCGGGAACGGCTCGTAGGATTTTTAGTGTATTTTCCAGGAAAAATCAACAACGCTTTTTTTTGCCAATTTGGAGAAGATGGGATTACTCGGGAACGGCTCGTAGAATTTTTAGTGTAATTTCCAGGAAAAATCAACAACGCTTTTTTTTGCCAATTTGGAGAAGATGGGATTACTCGGGAACGGCTCGTAAGATTTTTAGTGTATTTTCCAGGAAAAATCAGCAACGCTTTTTTTTGGCCAATTTGGAGAAGATGGGATTACTCGGGAACGGCTCATAAAATTTTTAATATATTTTCCAGGAAAAATCAGCAACGCTTTTTTTTGCTAATTTGGAGAAGATGGGATTACTCGGGAACGGCTCGTAAGATTTTTAGTGTATTTTCCAGGAAAAATCAGCAACGCTTTTTTTTGGCCAATTTGGAGAAGATGGGATTACTCGGGAACGGCTCATAAAATTTTTAATATATTTTCCAGGAAAAATCAGCAACGTTTTTTTTTGCCAATTTGGAGAAGGTGTGATTACTCGGGAACGGCTCGTAATATTTTTAGTGTATTTTACAGGAAAAATCAACAACGCTTTTTTTTGCCAATTTGGAGAAGATGGGATTACTCGGGAACGGCTCGTAGAATTTTTAGTGTAATTTCCAGGAAAAATCAACAACGCTTCTTTTTGCCAATTTGGAGAAGATGGGATTACTCTGGAACGGCTCGTAGAATTTTTAGTGTAATTTCCAGGAAAAATCAACAACGCTTTTTTTTGCCAATTTGGAGAAGATGGGATTACTCGGGAACGGCTCGTAAGATTTTTAGTGTATTTTCCAGGAAAAATCAGCAACGCTATTTTTTGGCCAATTTGGAGAAGATGGGATTACTCGGGAACGGCTCATAAAATTTTTAATATATTTTCCAGGAAAAATCAGCAACGCTTTTTTTTGCTAATTTGGAGAAGATGGGATTACTCGGGAACGGCTCGTAAGATTTTTAGTGTATTTTCCAGGAAAAATCAGCAACGCTTTTTTTTGGCCAATTTGGAGAAGATGAGATTACTCGGGAACGGCTCATAAAATTTTTAATATATTTTCCAGGAAAAATCAGCAACGCTTTTTTTTGGCAATTTGGAGAAGGTGTGATTACTCGGGAACGGCTCGTAGGATTTTTAGTGTATTTTCCAGGAAAAATCAGCAACGCTTTTTTTGGCCAATTTGGAGAAGGTGTGATTACTCGGGAACGGCTCGTAGGATTTTTAGTGTATTTTCCAGGAAAAATCAACAACGCTTTTTTTTGCCAATTTGGAGAAGATGGGATTACTCGGGAACGGCTCGTAAGATTTTTAGTGTATTTTCCAGGAAAAATCAGCAACGCTATTTTTTGGCCAATTTGGAGAAGATGGGATTACTCGGGAACGGCTCATAAAATTTTTAATATATTTTCCAGGAAAAATCAGCAACGCTTTTTTTTGCTAATTTGGAGAAGATGGGATTACTCGGGAACGGCTCGTAAGATTTTTAGTGTATTTTCCAGGAAAAATCAGCAACGCTTTTTTTTGGCCAATTTGGAGAAGATGGCATTACTCGGGAACGGCTCATAAAATTTTTAATATATTTTCCAGGAAAAATCAGCAACGCTTTTTTTTGGCAATTTGGAGAAGGTGTGATTACTCGGGAACGGCTCGTAGGATTTTTAGTATATTTTCCAGGAAAAATCAGCAACGCTTTTTTTGGCCAATTTGGAGAAGGTGTGATTACTCGGGAACGGCTCGTAGGATTTTTAGTGTATTTTCCAGGAAAAATCAACAACGCTTTTTTTTGCCAATTTGGAGAAGATGGGATTACTCGGGAACGGCTCGTAAGATTTTTAGTGTATTTTCCAGGAAAAATCAGCAACGCTTTTTTTTGGCCAATTTGGAGAAGATGGGATTATTCGGGAACGGCTCATAAAATTTTTAATATATTTTCCAGGAAAAATCAGCAACGCTTTTTTTTGCCAATTTGGAGAAGGTGTGATTACTCGGGAACGGCTCGTAGGATTTTTAGTGTATTTTCCAGGAAAAATCAGCAACGCTTTTTTTTGCCAATTTGGAGAAGATGGGATTACTCGGGAACGGCTCTTAGAATTTTTAGTGTAATTTCCAGGAAAAATCAACAACGCTTTTTTTTTGCCAATTTGGAGAAGATGGGATTACTCGGGAACGGCTCGTAAGATTTTTAGTGTATTTTCCAGGAAAAATCAGCAACGCTTTTTTTTGGCCAATTTGGAGAAGATGGGATTACTCGGGAACGGCTCATAAAATTTTTAATATATTTTCCAGGAAAAATCAGCAACGCTTTTTTTTGCCAATTTGGAGAAGGTGTGATTACTCGGGAACGGCTCGTAGGATTTTTAGTGTATTTTCCAGGAAAAATCAACAACGCTTTTTTTGGCCAATTTGGAGAAGGTGTGATTACTCGGGAACGGCTCGTAGGATTTTTAGTGTATTTTCCAGGAAAAATCAACAACGCTTTTTTTTGCCAATTTGGAGAAGATGGGATTACTCAGGAACGGCTCGTAAGATTTTTAGTGTATTTTCCAGGAAAAATCAGCAACGCTTTTTTTTGGCCAATTTGGAGAAGATGGGATTACTCGGGAACGGCTCGTAGGATTTTTAGTGTAATTTCCAGGAAAAATCAACAACGCTTTTTTTTGCCAATTTGGAGAAGATGGGATTACTCGGAAACGGCTCGTAAGATTTTTAGTGTATTTTCCAGGAAAAATCAGCAACGCTTTTTTTTGGCCAATTTGGAGAAGATGGGATTACTCGGGAACGGCTCGTAGGATTTTTAGTGTAATTTCCAGGAAAAATCAGCAACGCTTTTTTTTGGCCAATTTGGAGAAGATGGGATTACTGGGGAATGGCTCGTAAGATTTTTAGTGTATTTTCCAGGAAAAATCAGCAACGCTTTTTTTTGGCCAATTCGGAGAAGGTGTGATTACTCGGGAACGGCTCGTAGGATTTTTAGTGTATTTTCCAGGAAAAATCAGCAACGCTTTTTTTGGCCAATTTGGAGAAGATGGGATTACTCGGGAACGGCTCGTAGGATTTTTAGTGTATTTTCCAGGAAAAATCAGCAACGCTTTTTTTGGCCAATTTGGAGAAGATGGGATTACTCGGGAACGGCTCGTAGGATTTTTAGTGTAATTTCCAGGAAAAATCAGCAACGCTTTTTTTTGGCCAATTTGGAGAAGATGGGATTACTCGGGAATGGCTCGTAAGATTTTTAGTGTATTTTCCAGGAAAAATCAGCAACGCTTTTTTTTTGGCCAATTTGGAGAAGGTGTGATTACTCGGGAACGGCTCGTAGGATTTTTAGTGTATTTTCCAGGAAAAATCAGCAACGCTTTTTTTTGCAATTTGGAGAAGGTGTGATTACTCGGGAACGGCTCGTAGGATTTTTAGTGTATTTTCCTGGAAAAATCAGCAACGCTTTTTTTGGCCAATTTGGAGAAGGTGTGATTACTCGGGAACGGCTCGTAGGATTTTTAGTGTATTTTCCAGGAAAAATCAACAACGCTTTTTTTTTTGCCAATTTGGAGAAGATGGGATTACTCGGGAACGGCTCGTAAGATTTTTAGTGTATTTTCCAGGAAAAATCAGCAACGCTTTTTTTTGGCCAATTTGGAGAAGATGGGATTACTCGGGAACGGCTCGTAGGATTTTTAGTGTAATTTCCAGGAAAAATCAGCAACGCTTTTTTTTGGCCAATTTGGAGAAGATGGGATTACTCGGGAATGGCTCGTAAGATTTTTAGTGTATTTTCCAGGAAAAATCAGCAACGCTTTTTTTTTGGCCAATTTGGAGAAGGTGTGATTACTCGGGAACGGCTCGTAGGATTTTTAGTGTATTTTCCAGGAAAAATCAGCAACGCTTTTTTTGGCCAATTTGGAGAAGGTGTGATTACTCGGGAACGGCTCGTAGGATTTTTAGTGTATTTTCCAGGAAAAATCAGCAACGCTTTTTTTTTGGCCAATTTGGAGAAGGTGTGATTACTCGGGAACGGCTCGTAGGATTTTTAGTGTATTTTCCAGGAAAAATCAGCAACGCTTTTTTTGGCCAATTTGGAGAAGGTGTGATTACTCCAACACGGCTCGTAAGATTTTTAGTGTATTTTCCAAGAAAAATCAACAACGCTTTTTTTTGGCCAATTTGGAGAAGGTATGATTACTCGGGAACGGCTCGTAGGATTTTTAGTGTATTTTCCAGGAAAAATCAGCAACGCTTTTTTTTGGCCAATTTGGAGAAGGTGTGATTACTCGGGAACGGCTCGTAGGATTTTTAGTGTATTTTCCAGGAAAAATCAGCAACGCTTTTTTTGGCCAATTTGGAGAAGGTGTGATTACTCGGGAACGGCTCGTAGGATTTTTAGTGTATTTTCCAGGAAAAATCAACAACGCTTTTTTTGGCCAATTTGGAGAAGGTGTGATTACTCGGGAACGGCTCGTAGGATTTTTAGTGTATTTTCCAGGAAAAATCAACAACGCTTTTTTTTGCCAATTTGGAGAAGATGGGATTACTCGGGAACGGCTCGTAAGATTTTTAGTGTATTTTCCAGGAAAAATCAGCAACGCTTTTTTTTGGCCAATTTGGAGAAGATGGGATTACTCGGGAACGGCTCGTAGGATTTTTAGTGTAATTTCCAGGAAAAATCAGCAACGCTTTTTTTTGGCCAATTTGGAGAAGATGGGATTACTCGGGAATGGCTCGTAAGATTTTTAGTGTATTTTCCAGGAAAAATCAGCAACGCTTTTTTTTGGCCAATTTGGAGAAGATGGGATTACTCGGGAACGGCTCATAAAATTTTTAATATATTTTCCAGGAAAAATCAGCAACGCTTTTTTTTGCTAATTTGGAGAAGATGGGATTACTCGGGAACGGCTCGTAAGATTTTTAGTGTATTTTCCAGGAAAAATCAGCAACGCTTTTTTTTGGCCAATTTGGAGAAGGTGTGATTACTCGGGAACGGCTCGTAGGATTTTTAGTGTATTTTCCAGGAAAAATCAGCAACGCTTTTTTTTTGGCCAATTTGGAGAAGGTGTGATTACTCGGGAACGGCTCGTAGGATTTTTAGTGTATTTTCCAGGAAAAATCAGCAACGCTTTTTTTTGCCAATTTGGAGAAGATGGGATTACTCGGGAACGGCTCGTAGGATTTTTAGTGTATTTTCCAGGAAAAATCAACAACGCTTTTTTTTGCCAATTTGGAGAAGGTGTGATTACTCGGGAACGGCTCGTAGGATTTTTAGTGTATTTTCCAGGAAAAATCAGCAACGCTTTTTTTTTAGCCACTTTGGAGAAGGTGTGATTACTCCTGAACGGCTCGTAGGATTTTTAGTGTATTTTCCAGGAAAAATCAGCAACGCTTTTTTTGGCCAATTTGGAGAAGGTGTGATTACTCGGGAACGGCTCGTAGGATTTTTAGTGTATTTTCCAGGAAAAATCAACAACGCTTTTTTTTGCCAATTTGGAGAAGATGGGATTACTCGGGAACGGCTCGTAAGATTTTTAGTGTATTTTCCAGGAAAAATCAGCAACGCTTTTTTTTGGCCAATTTGGAGAAGATGGGATTACTCGGGAACGGCTCGTAGGATTTTTAGTGTAATTTCCAGGAAAAATCAGCAACGCTTTTTGTTGGCCAATTTGGAGAAGATGGGATTACTCGGGAATGGCTCGTAAGATTTTTAGTGTATTTTCCAGGAAAAATCAGCAACGCTTTTTTTTTGGCCAATTTGGAGAAGGTGTGATTACTCGGGAACGGCTCGTAGGATTTTTAGTGTATTTTCCAGGAAAAATCAGCAACGCTTTTTTTGGCCAATTTGGAGAAGGTGTGATTACTCGGGAACGGCTCGTAGGATTTTTAGTGTATTTTCCAGGAAAAATCAGCAACGCTTTTTTTTTGGCCAATTTGGAGAAGGTGTGATTACTCGGGAACGGCTCGTAGGATTTTTAGTGTATTTTCCACGAAAAATCAGCAACGCTTTTTTTGGCCAATTTGGAGAAGGTGTGATTACTCCAACACGGCTCGTAAGATTTTTAGTGTATTTTCCAGGAAAAATCAACAACGCTTTTTTTTGGCCAATTTGGAGAAGGTATGATTACTCGGGAACGGCTCGTAGGATTTTTAGTGTATTTTCCAGGAAAAATCAGCAACGCTTTTTTTTGGCCAATTTGGAGAAGGTGTGATTACTCGGGAACGGCTCGTAGGATTTTTAGTGTATTTTCCAGGAAAAATCAGCAACGCTTTTTTTGGCCAATTTGGAGAAGGTGTGATTACTCGGGAACGGCTCGTAGGATTTTTAGTGTATTTTCCAGGAAAAATCAACAACGCTTTTTTTGGCCAATTTGGAGAAGGTGTGATTACTCGGGAACGACTCGTAGGATTTTTAGTGTATTTTCCAGGAAAAATCAACAACGCTTTTTTTTGCCAATTTGGAGAAGATGGGATTACTCGGGAACGGCTCGTAGAATTTTTAGTGTAATTTCCAGGAAAAATCAACAACGCTTTTTTTTTGCCAATTTGGAGAAGATGGGATTACTCGGGAACGGCTCGTAAGATTTTTAGTGTATTTTCCAGGAAAAATCAGCAACGCTTTTTTTTGGCCAATTTGGAGAAGATGGGATTACTCGGGAACGGCTCATAAAATTTTTAATATATTTTCCAGGAAAAATCAGCAACGTTTTTTTTTGCTAATTTGGAGAAGATGGGATTACTCGGGAACGGCTCGTAATATTTTTAGTGTATTTTCCAGGAAAAATCAGCAACGCTTTTTTTGGCCAATTTGGAGAAGATGGGATTACTCGGGAACGGCTCATAAAATTTTTAATATATTTTCCAGGAAAAATCAGCAACGCTTTTTTTTGCCAATTTGGAGAAGGTGTGATTACTCGGGAACGGCTCGTAGGATTTTTAGTGTATTTTCCAGGAAAAATCAACAACGCTTTTTTTTGCCAATTTGGAGAAGATGGGATTACTCGGGAACGGCTCGTAGAATTTTTAGTGTAATTTCCAGGAAAAATCAACAACGCTTTTTTTTGCCAATTTGGAGAAGATGGGATTACTCTGGAACGGCTCGTAGAATTTTTAGTGTAATTTCCAGGAAAAATCAACAACGCTTTTTTTTGCCAATTTGGAGAAGATGGGATTACTCGGGAACGGCTCGTAAGATTTTTAGTGTATTTTCCAGGAAAAATCAGCAACGCTATTTTTTGGCCAATTTGGAGAAGATGGGATTACTCGGGAACGGCTCATAAAATTTTTAATATATTTTCCAGGAAAAATCAGCAACGCTTTTTTTTGCTAATTTGGAGAAGATGGGATTACTCGGGAACGGCTCGTAAGATTTTTAGTGTATTTTCCAGGAAAAATCAGCAACGCTTTTTTTTGGCCAATTTGGAGAAGATGGGATTACTCGGGAACGGCTCATAAAATTTTTAATATATTTTCCAGGAAAAATCAGCAACGCTTTTTTTTGGCAATTTGGAGAAGGTGTGATTACTCGGGAACGGCTCGTAGGATTTTTAGTGTATTTTCCAGGAAAAATCAGCAACGCTTTTTTTGGCCAATTTGGAGAAGGTGTGATTACTCGGGAACGGCTCGTAGGATTTTTAGTGTATTTTCCAGGAAAAATCAACAACGCTTTTTTTTGCCAATTTGGAGAAGATGGGATTACTCGGGAACGGCTCGTAGAATTTTTAGTGTAATTTCCAGGAAAAATCAACAACGCTTTTTTTTGCCAATTTGGAGAAGATGGGATTACTCGGGAACGGCTCGTAGAATTTTTAGTGTAATTTCCAGGAAAAATCAACAACGCTTTTTTTTTGCCAATTTGGAGAAGATGGGATTACTCGGGAACGGCTCGTAAGATTTTTAGTGTATTTTCCAGGAAAAATCAGCAACGCTATTTTTTGGCCAATTTGGAGAAGATGGGATTACTCGGGAACGGCTCATAAAATTTTTAATATATTTTCCAGGAAAAATCAGCAACGCTTTTTTTTGCTAATTTGGAGAAGATGGGATTACTCGGGAACGGCTCGTAAGATTTTTAGTGTATTTTCCAGGAAAAATCAGCAACGCTTTTTTTTGGCCAATTTGGAGAAGATGGGATTACTCGGGAACGGCTCATAAAATTTTTAATATATTTTCCAGGAAAAATCAGCAACGCTTTTTTTTGGCAATTTGGAGAAGGTGTGATTACTCGGGAACGGCTCGTAGGATTTTTAGTGTATTTTCCAGGAAAAATCAGCAACGCTTTTTTTGGCCAATTTGGAGAAGGTGTGATTACTCGGGAACGGCTCGTAGGATTTTTAGTGTATTTTCCAGGAAAAATCAACAACGCTTTTTTTTGCCAATTTGGAGAAGATGGGATTACTCGGGAACGGCTCGTAAGATTTTTAGTGTATTTTCCAGGAAAAATCAGCAACGCTTTTTTTTGGCCAATTTGGAGAAGATGGGATTATTCGGGAACGGCTCATAAAATTTTTAATATATTTTCCAGGAAAAATCAGCAACGCTTTTTTTTGCCAATTTGGAGAAGGTGTGATTACTCGGGAACGGCTCGTAGGATTTTTAGTGTATTTTCCAGGAAAAATCAGCAACGCTTTTTTTTTGCCAATTTGGAGAAGATGGGATTACTCGGGAACGGCTCGTAGAATTTTTAGTGTAATTTCCAGGAAAAATCAACAACGCTTTTTTTTTGCCAATTTGGAGAAGATGGGATTACTCGGGAACGGCTCGTAAGATTTTTAGTGTATTTTCCAGGAAAAATCAGCAACGCTTTTTTTTTGGCCAATTTGGAGAAGATGGGATTACTCGGGAACGGCTCATAAAATTTTTAATATATTTTCCAGGAAAAATCAGCAACGCTTTTTTTTGCCAATTTGGAGAAGGTGTGATTACTCGGGAACGGCTCGTAGGATTTTTAGTGTATTTTCCAGGAAAAATCAACAACGCTTTTTTTGGCCAATTTGGAGAAGGTGTGATTACTCGGGAACGGCTCGTAGGATTTTTAGTGTATTTTCCAGGAAAAATCAACAACGCTTTTTTTTGCCAATTTGGAGAAGATGGGATTACTCAGGAACGGCTCGTAAGATTTTTAGTGTATTTTCCAGGAAAAATCAGCAACGCTTTTTTTTGGCCAATTTGGAGAAGATGGGATTACTCGGGAACGGCTCGTAGGATTTTTAGTGTAATTTCCAGGAAAAATCAACAACGCTTTTTTTTGCCAATTTGGAGAAGATGGGATTACTCGGAAACGGCTCGTAAGATTTTTAGTGTATTTTCCAGGAAAAATCAGCAACGCTTTTTTTTGGCCAATTTGGAGAAGATGGGATTACTCGGGAACGGCTCGTAGGATTTTTAGTGTAATTTCCAGGAAAAATCAGCAACGCTTTTTTTTGGCCAATTTGGAGAAGATGGGATTACTGGGGAATGGCTCGTAAGATTTTTAGTGTATTTTCCAGGAAAAATCAGCAACGCTTTTTTTTGGCCAATTCGGAGAAGGTGTGATTACTTGGGAACGGCTCGTAGGATTTTTAGTGTATTTTCCAGGAAAAATCAGCAACGCTTTTTTTGGCCAATTTGGAGAAGATGGGATTACTCGGGAACGGCTCGTAGGATTTTTAGTGTATTTTCCAGGAAAAATCAGCAACGCTTTTTTTTGGCCAATTTGGAGAAGATGGGATTACTCGGGAACGGCTCGTAGGATTTTTAGTGTAATTTCCAGGAAAAATCAGCAACGCTTTTTTTTGGCCAATTTGGAGAAGATGGGATTACTCGGGAATGGCTCGTAAGATTTTTAGTGTATTTTCCAGGAAAAATCAGCAACGCTTTTTTTTTTGGCCAATTTGGAGAAGGTGTGATTACTCGGGAACGGCTCGTAGGATTTTTAGTGTATTTTCCAGGAAAAATCAGCAACGCTTTTTTTGGCCAATTTGGAGAAGGTGTGATTACTCGGGAACGGCTCGTAGGATTTTTAGTGTATTTTCCAGGAAAAATCAGCAACGCTTTTTTTTTGGCCAATTTGGAGAAGGTGTGATTACTCGGGAACGGCTCGTAGGATTTTTAGTGTATTTTCCAGGAAAAATCAGCAACGCTTTTTTTGGCCAATTTGGAGAAGGTGTGATTACTCCAACACGGCTCGTAAGATTTTTAGTGTATTTTCCAAGAAAAATCAACAACGCTTTTTTTTGGCCAATTTGGAGAAGGTATGATTACTCGGGAACGGCTCGTAGGATTTTTAGTGTATTTTCCAGGAAAAATCAGCAACGCTTTTTTTTGGCCAATTTGGAGAAGGTGTGATTACTCGGGAACGGCTCGTAGGATTTTTAGTGTATTTTCCAGGAAAAATCAGCAACGCTTTTTTTGGCCAATTTGGAGAAGGTGTGATTACTCGGGAACGGCTCGTAGGATTTTTAGTGTATTTTCCAGGAAAAATCAACAACGCTTTTTTTGGCCAATTTGGAGAAGGTGTGATTACTCGGGAACGGCTCGTAGGATTTTTAGTGTATTTTCCAGGAAAAATCAACAACGCTTTTTTTTGCCAATTTGGAGAAGATGGGATTACTCGGGAACGGCTCGTAAGATTTTTAGTGTATTTTCCAGGAAAAATCAGCAACGCTTTTTTTTGGCCAATTTGGAGAAGATGGGATTACTCGGGAATGGCTCGTAAGATTTTTAGTGTATTTTCCAGGAAAAATCAGCAACGCTTTTTTTTGGCCAATTCGGAGAAGGTGTGATTACTCGGGAACGGCTCATAGGATTTTTAGTGTATTTTCCAGGAAAAATCAGCAACGCTTTTTTTTGGCCAATTTGGAGAAGATGGGATTACTCGGGAACGGCTCGTAGAATTATTAGTGTAATTTCCAGGAAAAATCAGCAACGCTTTTATTTGGCCAATTTGGAGAAGGTGTGATTACTCGGGAACGGCTCGTAGGATTTTTAGTGTTTTTTCCAGGAAAAATCAGCAACGCTTTTTTTTGCCAATTTGGAGAAGGTGTGATTACTCGGGAACGGCTCGTAGGATTTTTAGTGTATTTTCCAGGAAAAAGCAGCAACGCTTTTTTTTTGGCCAATTTGGAGAAGGTGTGATTACTCGGGAACGGCTCGTAGGATTTTTAGTGTATTTTCCAGGAAAAAGCAGCAACGCTTTTTTTTTGGCCAATTTGGAGAAGGTGTGATTACTCGGGAACGGCTCGTAGGATTTTTAGTGTATTTTCCAGGAAAAAGCAGCAACGCTTTTTTTTTGGCCAATTTGGAGAAGGTGTGATTACTCGGGAACGGCTCGTAGGATTTTTAGTGTAATTTCCAGGAAAAATCAGCATCGCTTTTTTTGGCCAATTTGGAGAAGGTGTGATTACTCGGGAACGGCTCGTAGGATTTTTAGTGTATTTTCCAGGAATAATCAGCAACGCTTTTTTTTGGCCAATTTGGAGAAGGTGTGATTACTCGGGAACTGCTCGTAGGATTTTTAGTGTATTTTCCAGGAAAAATCAGCAACGCTTTTTTTTGGCCAATTCGGAGAAGATGGGATTACTCGGGAACGGCTCGTAGGTTTTTTAGTGTATTTTCAAGGATAAATCAGCAACGCTTTTTTTTGGCCAATTTGGAGAAGATGGGATTACTCGGGAACGGCTCGTAGGATTTTAAGTGTATTTTCCAGGAAAAATCAGCAACGCTTTTTTTTTGCTAATTTGGAGAAGATGGGGTTACTCGGGAACGGCTCGTAGGTTTTTTAGTGTATTTTCCAGGAAAAATCAGCAACGCTTTTTTTGGCCAATTTGGAGAAGGTGTGATTACTCGGGAACGGCTCGTAAGATTTTTAGTGTATTTTCCAGGAAAAATCAGCAACGTTTTTTTTTGGCTAATTTGGAGAAGATGTGATTACTCGGGAACGGCTCGTAAGATTTTTAGTGTTTTTTCCAGGAAAAATCAGCAACGCTTTTTTTTGCCAATTTGGAGAAGGTGTGATTACTCAAGAACGGCTCATAAAATTTTTAATATATTTTCCAGGAAAAATCAGCAACGCTTTTTTTGGCCAATTTGGAGAAGGTGTGATTACTCGGGAACGGCTCGTAGGATTTTTAGTGTATTTTCCAGGAAAAATCAGCAACGCTTTTTTTTGGCCAATTTGGAGAAGATGGGATTACTCGGGAATGGCTCGTAAGATTTTTAGTGTATTTTCCAGGAAAAATCCGCAACGCTTTTTTTTGGCCAATTTGGAGAAGGTGTGATTACTCGGGAACGGCTCGTAGGATTTTTAGTGTATTTTCCAGGAAAAATCAGCAACGCTTTTTTTTGCCAATTTGGAGAAGATGGGATTACTCGGGAACGGCTCGTAGGATTTTTAGTGTATTTTCCAGGAAAAATCAACAACGCTTTTTTTGGCCAATTTGGAGAAGCTGTGATTACTCGGGAACGGCTCGTAGGATTTTTAGTGTATTTTCCAGGAAAAATCAGCAACGCTTTTTTTTTGCCAATTTGGAGAAGGTGTGATTACTCGGGAACGGCTCGTAGGATTTTTAGTGTATTTTCCAGGAAAAATCAGCAACGCTTTTTTTTGGCCAATTCGGAGAAGATGGGATTACTCGGGAACGGCTCGTAGGTTTTTTAGTGTATTTTCAAGGAAAAATCAGCAACGCTTTTTTTTGGCCAATTTGGAGAAGATGGGATTACTCGGGAACGGCTCGTAGGATTTTCTGCCTGTTTTTAGAAAATGAAAACAAAATTGTGAGTGAGAATTTATATTGAAAACAACAATAAGATACGAAAATTTGTTTTTGTTTTCAATATAAATTCTCACTCACTATTTTGTTTTCATTTTCTAAAAACAGGCAGTTTATGTGTATTTTCCAGGAAAAGCCAGCAACGCTTTTTTTTTGCTAATTTGGAGAAGATGGGATTACTCGGGAACGGCTCGTAGGTTTTTTAGTGTATTTTCCAGGAAAAATCTGCAACGCTTTTTTTGGCCAATTTGGAGAAGGTGTGATTACTCGGGAACGGCTCGTAAGATTTTTAGTGTATTTTCCAGGAAAAATCAGCAACGTTTTTTTTTTGGCCAATTTGGAGAAGGTGTGATTACTCGGGAACGGCTCGTAAGATTTTTAGTGTTTTTTCCAGGAAAAATCAGCAACGCTTTTTTTTGCCAATTTGGAGAAGGTGTGATTACTCGGGAACGGCTCATAAAATTTTTAATATATTTTCCAGGAAAAATCAGCAACGCTTTTTTTGGCCAATTTGGAGAAGGTGTGATTACTCGGGAACGGCTCGTAGGATTTTTAGTGTATTTTCCAGGAAAAATCTGCAACGCTTTTTTTGGCCAATTTGGAGAAGGTGTGATTACTCGGGAACGGCTCGTAAGATTTTTAGTGTATTTTCCAGGAAAAATCAGCAACGCTTTTTTTTTTGCCAATTTGGAGAAGGTGTGATTACTCGGGAACGGCTCGTAGAATTTTTAGGGTATTTTCCAGGAAAAATCAGCAACGCTTTTTTTTGGCCAATTCGGAGAAGATGGGATTACTCGGGAACGGCTCGTAGGTTTTTTAGTGTATTTTCAAGGAAAAATCAGCAACGCTTTTTTTTGGCCAATTTGGAGAAGATGGGATTACTCGGGAACGGCTCGTAGGATTTTCTGCCTGTTTTTAGAAAATGAAAACAAAATTGTGAGTGAGAATTTATATTGAAAACAACAATAAGATACGAAAATTTGTTTTTGTTTTCAATATAAATTCTCACTCACTATTTTGTTTTCATTTTCTAAAAACAGGCAGTTTAAGTGTATTTTCCAGGAAAAGCCAGCAACGCTTTTTTTTTGCTAATTTGGAGAAGATGGGATTACTCGGGAACGGCTCGTAGGTTTTTTAGTGTATTTTCCAGGAAAAATCTGCAACGCTTTTTTTGGCCAATTTGGAGAAGGTGTGATTACTCGGGAACGGCTCGTAAGATTTTTAGTGTATTTTCCAGGAAAAATCAGCAACGTTTTTTTTTTGGCCAATTTGGAGAAGGTGTGATTACTCGGGAACGGCTCGTAAGATTTTTAGTGTTTTTTCCAGGAAAAATCAGCAACGCTTTTTTTTGCCAATTTGGAGAAGGTGTGATTACTCGGGAACGGCTCATAAAATTTTTAATATATTTTCCAGGAAAAATCAGCAACGCTTTTTTTGGCCAATTTGGAGAAGGTGTGATTACTCGGGAACGGCTCGTAGGATTTTTAGTGTATTTTCCAGGAAAAATCTGCAACGCTTTTTTTTGGCCAATTTGGAGAAGGTGTGATTACTCGGGAACGGCTCGTAAGATTTTTAGTGTATTTTCCAGGAAAAATCAGCAACGCTTTTTTTTGGCCAATTTGGAGAAGATGGTATTACTCGGGAACGGCTCGTAGGATTTTTAGTGTAATTTCCAGGAAAAATCAGCAACGCTTTTTTTTGGCCAATTTGGAGAAGATAAGATTACTGGGGAATGGCTCGTAAGATTTTTAGTGTATTTTCCAGGAAAAATCAGCAACGCTTTTTTTTGGCCAATTCGGAGAAGGTGTGATTACTCGGGAACGGCTCGTAGGATTTTTAGTGTATTTTCCAGGAAAAATCAGCAACGCTTTTTTTTGGCCAATTTGGAGAAGATGGGATTACTCGGGAACGGCTCGTAGAATTTTTAGTGTAATTTCCAGGAAAAATCAGCAACGCTTTTTTTTGGCCAATTTGGAGAAGGTGTGATTACTCGGGAACGGCTCGTAGGATTTTTAGTGTTTTTTCCAGGAAAAATCAGCAACGCTTTTTTTTTGCCAATTTGGAGAAGGTGTGATTACTCGGGAACGGCTCGTAGGATTTTTAGTGTATTTTCCAGGAAAAAGCAGCAACGCTTTTTTTTTGGCCAATTTGGAGAAGGTGTGATTACTCGGGAACGGCTCGTAGGATTTTTAGTGTATTTTCCAGGAAAAATCAGCAACGCTTTTTTTGGCCAATTTGGAGAAGGTGTGATTACTCGGGAACGGCTCGTAGGATTTTTAGTGTATTTTCCAGGAAAAAGCAGCAACGCTTTTTTTTTTGGCCAATTTGGAGAAGGTGTGATTACTCGGGAACGGCTCGTAGGATTTTTAGTGTAATTTCCAGGAAAAATCAGCAACGCTTTTTTTGGCCAATTTGGAGAAGGTGTGATTACTCGGGAACGGCTCGTAGGATTTTTAGTGTATTTTCCAGGAAAAATCAGCAACGCTTTTTTTTGGCCAATTTGGAGAAGGTGTGATTACTCGGGAACTGCTCGTAGGATTTTTAGTGTATTTTCCAGGAAAAATCAGCAACGCTTTTTTTTGGCCAATTCGGAGAAGATGGGATTACTCGGGAACGGCTCGTAGGATTTTAAGTGTATTTTCCAGGAAAAATCAGCAACGCTTTTTTTTTGCTAATTTGGAGAAGATGGGATTACTCGGGAACGGCTCGTAGGTTTTTTAGTGTATTTTCCAGGAAAAATCAGCAACGCTTTTTTTTGGCCAATTTGGAGAAGGTGTGATTACTCGGGAACGGCTCGTAAGATTTTTAGTGTATTTTCCAGGAAAAATCAGCAACGTTTTTTTTTGGCCAATTTGGAGAAGCTGTGATTACTCGGGAACGGCTCGTAGGATTTTTAGTGTATTTTCCAGGAAAAATCAGCAACGCTTTTTTTTTGCCAATTTGGAGAAGGTGTGATTACTCGGGAACGGCTCGTAGGATTTTTAGTGTATTTTCCAGGAAAAATCAGCAACGCTTTTTTTTTGCCAATTCGGAGAAGATGGGATTACTCGGGAACGGCTCGTAGGTTTTTTAGTGTATTTTCAAGGAAAAATCAGCAACGCTTTTTTTTGGCCAATTTGGAGAAGATGGGATTACTCGGGAACGGCTCGTAGGATTTTAAGTGTATTTTCCAGGAAAAATCAGCAACGCTTTTTTTTTGCTAATTTGGAGAAGATGGGATTACTCGGGAACGGCTCGTAGGTTTTTTAGTGTATTTTCCAGGAAAAATCAGCAACGCTTTTTTTGGCCAATTTGGAGAAGGTGTGATTACTCGGGAACGGCTCGTAAGATTTTTAGTGTATTTTCCAGGAAAAATCAGCAACGTTTTTTTTTGGCCAATTTGGAGAAGGTGTGATTACTCGGGAACGGCTCGTAAGATTTTTAGTGTTTTTTCCAGGAAAAATCAGCAACGCTTTTTTTGCCAATTTGGAGAAGGTGTGATTACTCGGGAACGGCTCATAAAATTTTTCATATATTTTCCAGGAAAAATCAGCAACGCTTTTTTTGGCCAATTTGGAGAAGGTGTGATTACTCGGGAACGGCTCGTAGGATTTTTAGTGTATTTTCCAGGAAAAATCAACAACGCTTTTTTTTGCCAATTTGGAGAAGATGGGATTACTCGGGAACGGCTCGTAAGATTTTTAGTGTATTTTCCAGGAAAAATCAGCAACGCTTTTTTTTGGCCAATTTGGAGAAGATGGTATTACTCGGGAACGGCTCGTAGGATTTTTAGTGTAATTTCCAGGAAAAATCAGCAACGCTTTTTTTGGCCAATTTGGAGAAGATGGGATTACTGGGGAATGGCTCGTAAGATTTTTAGTGTATTTTCCAGGAAAAATCAGCAACGCTTTTTTTTGGCCAATTCGGAGAAGGTGTGATTACTCGGGAACGGCTCGTAGGATTTTTAGTGTATTTTCCAGGAAAAATCAGCAACGCTTTTTTTTGGCCAATTTGGAGAAGATGGGATTACTCGGGAACGGCTCGTAGAATTTTTAGTGTAATTTCCAGGAAAAATCAGCAACGCTTTTTTTTGGCCAATTTGGAGAAGGTGTGATTACTCGGGAACGGCTCGTAGGATTTTTAGTGTTTTTTCCAGGAAAAATCAGCAACGCTTTTTTTTGCCAATTTGGAGAAGGTGTGATTACTCGGGAACGGCTCGTAGGATTTTTAGTGTATTTTCCAGGAAAAAGCAGCAACGCTTTTTTTTTGGCCAATTTGGAGAAGGTGTGATTACTCGGGAACGGCTCGTAGGATTTTTAGTGTATTTTCCAGGAAAAATCAGCAACGCTTTTTTTGGCCAATTTGGAGAAGGTGTGATTACTCGGGAACGGCTCGTAGGATTTTTAGTGTATTTTCCAGGAAAAAGCTGCAACGCTTTTTTTTTTGGCCAATTTGGAGAAGGTGTGATTACTCGGGAACGGCTCGTAGGATTTTTAGTGTAATTTCCAGGAAAAATCAGCAACGCTTTTTTTGGCCAATTTGGAGAAGGTGTGATTACTCGGGAACGGCTCGTAGGATTTTTAGTGTATTTTCCAGGAAAAATCAGCAACGCTTTTTTTTGGCCAATTTGGAGAAGGTGTGATTACTCGGGAACTGCTCGTAGGATTTTTAGTGTATTTTCCAGGAAAAATCAGCAACGCTTTTTTTTGGCCAATTTGGAGAAGGTGTGATTACTCGGGAACGGCTCGTAGAATTTTTAGTGTAATTTCCAGGAAAAATCAGCAACGCTTTTTTTTGGCCAATTTGGAGAAGGTGTGATTACTCGGGAACGGCTCGTAGGATTTTTAGTGTTTTTTCCAGGAAAAATCAGCAACGCTTTTTTTTGCCAATTTGGAGAAGGTGTGATTACTCGGGAACGGCTCGTAAGATTTTTAGTGTATTTTCCAGGAAAAAGCAGCAACGCTTTTTTTTTGGCCAATTTGGAGAAGGTGTGATTACTCGGGAACGGCTCGTAGGATTTTTAGTGTATTTTCCAGGAAAAATCAGCAACGCTTTTTTTGGCCAATTTGGAGAAGGTGTGATTACTCGGGAACGGCTCATAAAATTTTTAATATATTTTCCAGGAAAAATCAGCAACGCTTTTTTTGGCCAATTTGGAGAAGGTGTGATTACTCGGGAACGGCTCGTAGGATTTTTAGTGTATTTTCCAGGAAAAATCTGCAACGCTTTTTTTGGCCAATTTGGAGAAGGTGTGATTACTCGGGAACGGCTCGTAAGATTTTTAGTGTATTTTCCAGGAAAAATTAGCAACGCTTTTTTTTGGCCAATTTGGAGAAGATGGTATTACTCGGGAACGGCTCGTAGGATTTTTAGTGTAATTTCCAGGAAAAATCAGCAACGCTTTTTTTTGGCCAATTTGGAGAAGATGGGATTACTGGGGAATGGCTCGTAAGATTTTTAGTGTATTTTCCAGGAAAAATCAGCAACGCTTTTTTTTGGCCAATTCGGAGAAGGTGTGATTACTCGGGAACGGCTCGTAGGATTTTTAGTGTATTTTCCAGGAAAAATCAGCAACGTTTTTTTTTTGGCCAATTTGGAGAAGGTGTGATTACTCGGGAACGGCTCGTAAGATTTTTAGTGTTTTTTCCAGGAAAAATCAGCAACGCTTTTTTTTGCCAATTTGGAGAAGGTGTGATTACTCGGGAACGGCTCATAAAATTTTTAATATATTTTCCAGGAAAAATCAGCAACGCTTTTTTTGGCCAATTTGGAGAAGGTGTGATTACTCGGGAACGGCTCGTAGGATTTTTAGTGTATTTTCCAGGAAAAATCTGCAACGCTTTTTTTGGCCAATTTGGAGAAGGTGTGATTACTCGGGAACGGCTCGTAAGATTTTTAGTGTATTTTCCAGGAAAAATCAGCAACGCTTTTTTTTGGCCAATTTGGAGAAGATGGTATTACTCGGGAACGGCTCGTAGGATTTTTAGTGTAATTTCCAGGAAAAATCAGCAACGCTTTTTTTTGGCCAATTTGGAGAAGATGGGATTACTGGGGAATGGCTCGTAAGATTTTTAGTGTATTTTCCAGGAAAAATCAGCAACGCTTTTTTTTGGCCAATTCGGAGAAGGTGTGATTACTCGGGAACGGCTCGTAGGATTTTTAGTGTATTTTCCAGGAAAAATCAGCAACGCTTTTTTTGGCCAATTTGGAGAAGATGGGATTACTCGGGAACGGCTCGTAGAATTTTTAGTGTAATTTCCAGGAAAAATCAGCAACGCTTTTTTTTGGCCAATTTGGAGAAGGTGTGATTACTCGGGAACGGCTCGTAGGATTTTTAGTGTTTTTTCCAGGAAAAATCAGCAACGCTTTTTTTTTGCCAATTTGGAGAAGGTGTGATTACTCGGGAACGGCTCGTAGGATTTTTAGTGTATTTTCCAGGAAAAAGCAGCAACGCTTTTTTTTTGGCCAATTTGGAGAAGGTGTGATTACTCGGGAACGGCTCGTAGGATTTTTAGTGTATTTTCCAGGAAAAATCAGCAACGCTTTTTTTGGCCAATTTGGAGAAGGTGTGATTACTCGGGAACGGCTCGTAGGATTTTTAGTGTATTTTCCAGGAAAAAGCAGCAACGCTTTTTTTTTTGGCCAATTTGGAGAAGGTGTGATTACTCGGGAACGGCTCGTAGGATTTTTAGTGTAATTTCCAGGAAAAATCAGCAACGCTTTTTTTGGCCAATTTGGAGAAGGTGTGATTACTCGGGAACGGCTCGTAGGATTTTTAGTGTATTTTCCAGGAAAAATCAGCAACGCTTTTTTTTGGCCAATTTGGAGAAGGTGTGATTACTCGGGAACTGCTCGTAGGATTTTTAGTGTATTTTCCAGGAAAAATCAGCAACGCTTTTTTTTGGCCAATTCGGAGAAGATGGGATTACTCGGGAACGGCTCGTAGGATTTTAAGTGTATTTTCCAGGAAAAATCAGCAACGCTTTTTTTTTTGCTAATTTGGAGAAGATGGGATTACTCGGGAACGGCTCGTAGGTTTTTTAGTGTATTTTCCAGGAAAAATCAGCAACGCTTTTTTTGGCCAATTTGGAGAAGGTGTGATTACTCGGGAACGGCTCGTAAGATTTTTAGTGTATTTTCCAGGAAAAATCAGCAACGTTTTTTTTTGGCCAATTTGGAGAAGCTGTGATTACTCGGGAACGGCTCGTAGGATTTTTAGTGTATTTTCCAGGAAAAATCAGCAACGCTTTTTTTTTGCCAATTTGGAGAAGGTGTGATTACTCGGGAACGGCTCGTAGGATTTTTAGTGTATTTTCCAGGAAAAATCAGCAACGCTTTTTTTTGGCCAATTCGGAGAAGATGGGATTACTCGGGAACGGCTCGTAGGTTTTTTAGTGTATTTTCAAGGAAAAATCAGCAACGCTTTTTTTTGGCCAATTTGGAGAAGATGGGATTACTCGGGAACGGCTCGTAGGATTTTAAGTGTATTTTCCAGGAAAAATCAGCAACGCTTTTTTTTTGCTAATTTGGAGAAGATGGGATTACTCGGGAACGGCTCGTAGGTTTTTTAGTGTATTTTCCAGGAAAAATCAGCAACGCTTTTTTTGGCCAATTTGGAGAAGGTGTGATTACTCGGGAACGGCTCGTAAGATTTTTAGTGTATTTTCCAGGAAAAATCAGCAACGTTTTTTTTTTGGCCAATTTGGAGAAGGTGTGATTACTCGGGAACGGCTCGTAAGATTTTTAGTGTTTTTTCCAGGAAAAATCAGCAACGCTTTTTTTGCCAATTTGGAGAAGGTGTGATTACTCGGGAACGGCTCATAAAATTTTTCATATATTTTCCAGGAAAAATCAGCAACGCTTTTTTTGGCCAATTTGGAGAAGGTGTGATTACTCGGGAACGGCTCGTAGGATTTTTAGTGTATTTTCCAGGAAAAATCAACAACGCTTTTTTTTGCCAATTTGGAGAAGATGGGATTACTCGGGAACGGCTCGTAAGATTTTTAGTGTATTTTCCAGGAAAAATCAGCAACGCTTTTTTTTTGGCCAATTTGGAGAAGATGGTATTACTCGGGAACGGCTCGTAGGATTTTTAGTGTAATTTCCAGGAAAAATCAGCAACGCTTTTTTTGGCCAATTTGGAGAAGATGGGATTACTGGGGAATGGCTCGTAAGATTTTTAGTGTATTTTCCAGGAAAAATCAGCAACGCTTTTTTTTGGCCAATTCGGAGAAGGTGTGATTACTCGGGAACGGCTCGTAGGATTTTTAGTGTATTTTCCAGGAAAAATCAGCAACGCTTTTTTTTGGCCAATTTGGAGAAGATGGGATTACTCGGGAACGGCTCGTAGAATTTTTAGTGTAATTTCCAGGAAAAATCAGCAACGCTTTTTTTTGGCCAATTTGGAGAAGGTGTGATTACTCGGGAACGGCTCGTAGGATTTTTAGTGTTTTTTCCAGGAAAAATCAGCAACGCTTTTTTTTGCCAATTTGGAGAAGGTGTGATTACTCGGGAACGGCTCGTAGGATTTTTAGTGTATTTTCCAGGAAAAAGCAGCAACGCTTTTTTTTTGGCCAATTTGGAGAAGGTGTGATTACTCGGGAACGGCTCGTAGGATTTTTAGTGTATTTTCCAGGAAAAATCAGCAACGCTTTTTTTGGCCAATTTGGAGAAGGTGTGATTACTCGGGAACGGCTCGTAGGATTTTTAGTGTATTTTCCAGGAAAAAGCTGCAACGCTTTTTTTTTTGGCCAATTTGGAGAAGGTGTGATTACTCGGGAACGGCTCGTAGGATTTTTAGTGTAATTTCCAGGAAAAATCAGCAACGCTTTTTTTGGCCAATTTGGAGAAGGTGTGATTACTCGGGAACGGCTCGTAGGATTTTTAGTGTATTTTCCAGGAAAAATCAGCAACGCTTTTTTTTGGCCAATTTGGAGAAGGTGTGATTACTCGGGAACTGCTCGTAGGATTTTTAGTGTATTTTCCAGGAAAAATCAGCAACGCTTTTTTTTGGCCAATTTGGAGAAGGTGTGATTACTCGGGAACGGCTCGTAGAATTTTTAGTGTAATTTCCAGGAAAAATCAGCAACGCTTTTTTTTGGCCAATTTGGAGAAGGTGTGATTACTCGGGAACGGCTCGTAGGATTTTTAGTGTTTTTTCCAGGAAAAATCAGCAACGCTTTTTTTTGCCAATTTGGAGAAGGTGTGATTACTCGGGAACGGCTCGTAAGATTTTTAGTGTATTTTCCAGGAAAAAGCAGCAACGCTTTTTTTTTGGCCAATTTGGAGAAGGTGTGATTACTCGGGAACGGCTCGTAGGATTTTTAGTGTATTTTCCAGGAAAAATCAGCAACGCTTTTTTTGGCCAATTTGGAGAAGGTGTGATTACTCGGGAACGGCTCGTAGGATTTTTAGTGTATTTTCCAGGAAAAAGCTGCAACGCTTTTTTTTTTGGCCAATTTGGAGAAGGTGTGATTACTCGGGAACGGCTCGTAGGATTTTTAGTGTAATTTCCAGGAAAAATCAGCAACGCTTTTTTTGGCCAATTTGGAGAAGGTGTGATTACTCGGGAACTGCTCGTAGGATTTTTAGTGTATTTTCCAGGAAAAATCAGCAACGCTTTTTTTTGGCCAATTTGGAGAAGGTGTGATTACTCGGGAACTGCTCGTAGGATTTTTAGTGTATTTTCCAGGAAAAATCAGAAACGCTTTTTTTTGGCCAATTCGGAGAAGATGGGATTACTCGGGAACGGCTCGTAGGTTTTTTAGTGTATTTTCAAGGAAAAATCAGCAACGCTTTTTTTTGGCCAATTTGGAGAAGATGGGATTACTCGGGAACGGCTCGTAGGATTTTAAGTGTATTTTCCAGGAAAAATCAGCAACGCTTTTTTTTTGCTAATTTGGAGAAGATGGGATTACTCGGGAACGGCTCGTAGGTTTTTTAGTGTATTTTCCAGGAAAAATCAGCAACGCTTTTTTTGGCCAATTTGGAGAAGGTGTGATTACTCGGGAACGGCTCGTAAGATTTTTAGTTTATTTTCCAGGAAAAATCAGCAACGTTTTTTTTTGGCCAATTTGGAGAAGATGTGATTACTCGGGAACGTTTCGTAAGATTTTTAGTGTTTTTTCCAGGAAAAATCAGCAACGCTTTTTTTTGACAATTTGGAGAAGGTGTGATTACTCGGGAACGGCTCATAAAATTTTTAATATATTTTCCAGGAAAAATCAGCAACGCTTTTTTTGGCCAATTTGGAGAAGCAGTGATTACTCGGGAACGGCTCGTAGGATTTTTAGTGTATTTTCCAGGAAAAATCAGCAACGCTTTTTTTTTGCCAATTTGGAGAAGGTGTGATTACTCGGGAACGGCTCGTAAGATTTTTAGTGTATTTTCCAGGAAAAATCAGCAACGCTTTTTTTTTGCCAATTCGGAGAAGATGGGATTACTCGGGAACGGCTCGTAGGTTTTTTAGTGTATTTTCAAGGAAAAATCAGCAACGCTTTTTTTTGGCCAATTTGGAGAAGGTGTGATTACTCGGGAACGGCTCGTAGGATTTTTAGTGTATTTTCCAGGAAAAATCAGCAACGCTTTTTTTTTGGCCAATTTGGAGAAGGTGTGATTACTCGGGAACGGCTCGTAGGATTTTTAGTGTATTTTCCAGGAAAAATCAACAACGCTTTTTTTGGCCAATTTGGAGAAGCAGTGATTACTCGGGAACGGCTCGTAGGATTTTTAGTGTATTTTCCAGGAAAAATCAGCAACGCTTTTTTTTTGCCAATTTGGAGAAGGTGTGATTACTCGGGAACGGCTCGTAAGATTTTTAGTGTATTTTCCAGGAAAAATCAGCAACGCTTTTTTTTTGCCAATTCGGAGAAGATGGGATTACTCGGGAATGGCTCGTAAGATTTTTAGTGTATTTTCCAGGAAAAATCAGCAACGCTTTTTTTTGGCCAATTTGGAGAAGGTGTGATTACTCGGGAACGGCTCGTAGGATTTTTAGTGTATTTTCCAGGAAAAATCAGCAACGCTTTTTTTTTGGCCAATTTGGAGAAGGTGTGATTACTCGGGAACGGCTCGTAAGATTTTTAGTGTATTTTCCAGGAAAAATCAGCAACGCTTTTTTTTTGCCAATTTGGAGAAGGTGTGATTACTCGGGAACGGCTCGTAAGATTTTTAGTGTATTTTCCAGGAAAAATCAGCAACGCTTTTTTTTTTGCCAATTCGGAGAAGATGGGATTACTCGGGAATGGCTCGTAAGATTTTTAGTGTATTTTCCAGGAAAAATCAGCAACGCTTTTTTTTGGCCAATTTGGAGAAGGTGTGATTACTCGGGAACGGCTCGTAGGATTTTTAGTGTATTTTCCAGGAAAAATCAGCAACGCTTTTTTTTTGGCCAATTTGGAGAAGGTGTGATTACTCGGGAACGGCTCGTAGGATTTTTAGTGTATTTTCCAGGAAAAATCAACAACGCTTTTTTTGGCCAATTTGGAGAAGCAGTGATTACTCGGGAACGGCTCGTAGGATTTTTAGTGTATTTTCCAGGAAAAATCAGCAACGCTTTTTTTTTGCCAATTTGGAGAAGGTGTGATTACTCGGGAACGGCTCGTAAGATTTTTAGTGTATTTTCCAGGAAAAATCAGCAACGCTTTTTTTTTGCCAATTCGGAGAAGATGGGATTACTCGGGAACGGCTCGTAGGTTTTTTAGTGTATTTTCCAGGAAAAATCAGCAACGCTTTTTTTTGCCAATTTGGAGAAGATGGGATTACTCAAGAACGGCTCGTAAGATTTTTAGTGTATTTTCCAGGAAAAATCAGCAACGTTTTTTTTTGGCCAATTTGGAGAAGGTGTGATTACTCGGGAACGGCTCGTAAGATTTTTAGTGTTTTTTCCAGGAAAAATCAGCAACGCTTTTTTTGGCCAATTTGGAGAAGGTGTGATTACTCGGGAACGGCTCGTAAGATTTTTAGTGTTTTTTCCAGGAAAAATCAGCAACGCTTTTTTTGCCAATTTGGAGAAGGAGTGATTACTCGGGAACGGCTCATAAAATTTTTAATATATATTTTCCAGGAAAAATCAGCAACGCTTTTTTTGGCCAATTTGGAGAAGGTGTGATTACTCGGGAACGGCTCGTAGGATTTTTAGTGTTTTTTCCAGGAAAAATCAGCAACGCTTTTTTTGCCAATTTGGAGAAGGAGTGATTACTCGGGAACGGCTCATAAAATTTTTAATATATATTTTCCAGGAAAAATCAGCAACGCTTTTTTTGGCCAATTTGGAGAAGGTGTGATTACTCGGGAACGGCTCGTAGGATTTTTAGTGTATTTTCCAGGAAAAATCAGCAACGCTTTTTTTTGGCCAATTTGGAGAAGGTGTGATTACTCGGGAACGGCTCGTAAGATTTTTAGTGTTTTTTCCAGGAAAAATCAGCAACGCTTTTTTTGCCAATTTGGAGAAGGAGTGATTACTCGGGAACGGCTCATAAAATTTTTAATATATATTTTCCAGGAAAAATCAGCAACGCTTTTTTTGGCCAATTTGGAGAAGGTGTGATTACTCGGGAACGGCTCGTAGGATTTTTAGTGTATTTTCCAGGAAAAATCAGCAACGCTTTTTTTTTGGCCAATTTGGAGAAGATGGGATTACTCGGGAATGGCTCGTATGATTTTTAGTGTATTTTCCAGGAAAAATCAGCAACGCTTTTTTTTGGCCAATTTGGAGAAGGTGTGATTACTCGGGAACGGCTCGTAGGATTTTTAGTGTATTTTCCAGGAAAAATCAGCAACGCTTTTTTTTTGGCCAATTTGGAGAAGGTGTGATTACTCGGGAACGGCTCGTAGGATTTTTAGTGTATTTTCCAGGAAAAATTAGCAACGCTTATTTTGGCCAATTTGGAGAAGGTGTCATTACTCCGGAACGGCTCGTAAGATTTTTTTTTGTATTTTCCAGGAAAAATCAACAACGCTTTTTTTTGGCCAATTTGGAGAAGGTATGATTACTCGGGAACGGCTCGTAGGATTTTTAGTGTATTTTCCAGGAAAAATCAGCAACGCTTTTTTTTGGCCAATTTGGAGAAGGTGTGATTACTCGGGAACGGCTCGTAGGTTTTTTAGTGTATTTTCCAGGAAAAATCAGCAACGCTTTTTTTTGCCAATTTGGAGAAGATGGGATTACTCGGGAACGGCTCGTAGGATTTTTAGTGTAATTTCCAGGAAAAATCAGCAACGCTTTTTTTTGGCAATTTGGAGAAGGTGTGATTACTCGGGAACGGCTCGTAGGATTTTTAGTGTATTTTCCAGGAAAAATCAGCAACGTTTTTTTGGCCAATTTGGAGAAGGTGTGATTACTCGGGAACGGCTCGTAGGATTTTTAGTGTATTTTCCAGGAAAAATCAGCAACGCTTTTTTTGGCCAATTTGGAGAAGGTGTGATTAATCGGGAACGGCTCGTAGGATTTTTAGTGTATTTTCCAGGAAAAATCAGCAAAGTAGTATATTTGTGGGCATTCTAGCACTTTTTTATCCTTATGGAAAAATACACGTAGGGCATTCTGGCACTTTTTTATCCTTATGGAAAATTACACGTATTCGAATTTTTTATCCTTATGGAAAAATACACGTATTCGAATTTTTTATCCTTATGGAAAAATACACGTATTCGAATTTTTTATCCTTATGGAAAAATACACGTATTCGAATTTTTTATCCTTATGGAAAAATACACGTATTCGAATTTTTTATCCTTATGGAAAAATACACGTATTCGAATTTTAACTATTTGAAAAAACAAAATATGGTCATTATGTTATACATAAATACATATATTTTTCCATGTGTATACTCTTATAATAAACAGAAATTCGAATGAGATATTTTATCCCACCATGTTAATGAGATTCTCATTTGAGTTATTTTTATTAAATACTAAAAATGAGAGTTATACCAACCAACAGAAATTAATATAAAAGAACCTTCAGAAATTAATTTTAGTTATTGTTCTTCAAATTTACCTGAAATTACGTTCAACAAAATGGTAAGTACGCAGTTTTACAAAATAGAATTTTATAAATGTATATCTATATCTATAATTTTATATATGTATCTATATCTATACAATTTTATATGTATATTTGCTTTTAGATCTATCAACAAATAATTAACTTAGCTAGAGGAATACAATCAGAATATACGAAAATTGATGATATTCCCGTAAATGAATCATTCAAAATCTTAAATTTCGAATGGAAGGCTACACAATATGGATCCCAAGTTATATTACATTTGGAGAACAATAAGTGGTTTTATATGCCGCAAAGAATCGTTAAATATTTAAACAGAGAGGATCCTTACTTATCTAATATGAATGACAAAAATTTGGACAATTATTTTCAAAGGACGTCAATCACCAAATGGCTCTGCAATATTCGAACTTAACTACAGCTAAATTCTTAAATATCAAAAAAAGTTGATAAATTCATATAATAAATTTATATAGTAAAGTATCTATATGAAACCCGACTATTTATTTATTTAATTTATGTCTAAACATGCATATGCATGCATCTTATTCGTTAAAAATATATTTATTATCATATTTAGAAAAAACGGTTGTAGGTCATTTTGAAAAAAAAAAATTATATGGAATTTCACAATGGAAGATAAACATCTGGTTATATGAAAAAAAAAGTCGTAAGAAAGAAAGACTTGCGTATGCTTGCTTTCATTTTGGATAAAATGAAATGTAATTTCACAATCGAAATACATGCGTATGCATACTTTTACTTATGTATGTATGTCGTAGAGTGTGGGTGCATCAGCGAAATATATTTTTGAAGGATATACAAATGTAGTAATTTATGAGGTCATAAAGACTTGCATATGCATGCATCTTATTCGTTGTAATTTCACAATCGAAATACATGCGTATGCATACTTTTCTTATAATTATGAAAGTATTAGTATGTAACAGAAAATAGAAAGAATAAATTTAAACGTAAACATTAAACTTGCTTATGTTTTATTAAGTACACAGAGAATAAACTTAAACGTAAACATTAAACTTGCTTTTGTTTTATTAAATCATTTACGCTGACACGCAAAAATGGTCCTCTTTGTCGAAACCCAAATTCATAGGACAAATGTAAATTGTAATAGGAGAAGCCGTTCTTATTAAATGCCTCCAATAAATCGTCATGTGTGGCCGAAAACAAAAGATCAACCACAACTTAACGCAATGACAATATGTTTACATTATCGCCGTTTTCTGTAAGTGACTTCTGTTAAGGACAAGTGCTGTCTAAAAACTTTTTAAAAAAATGGAACCAAAATTTATTTGTAACATCTTGATATGGAATTTCACAATGGAAGATAAACATCTGATTATATGAAAAAAGTCTTAAGAAAGAAATACATGCGTATGCTTGCTTTTACTTATGTTTGTATGTTGGAGTGTGTGGGTGCATTAGCGAAATATATTTTGAAGCACATACAATGTAGTAATTTATGAGGTCATAAATGCGTTATTTATCCCTTTTTCATAAACGGAAAAAAATGTAATGAAAAATTTTTATATCTGGGATACTTATCTGTATATGCGTATGTAGTAGTGCCTACAGAAAAAAGTATAAAACCTGCTATTTTTTCGAACAAAATTCTAGTTCTGTGAAATTATTTAACGTAAAAAGATATCTGTGAAATTTCTAAAAAAAAACTTTAAGTTTTGTGTTTTATTATTCGAATTCATAACAGGTTAGTAAAAGCAATTATAATAATAATTTTAATCTAATATGTATATGTAAATTTTGTGACCTTTTTCTTGATTTGAATGTTTATTGAAATTAATTTTTAAATGTGTTTAGTACCAAAAAATATTGAAAAATTGATTTTCAAAGTGAGGAAAATTTTAGAGAGCATGAAAGATCTCATGCTTCGTGCTCAAAAAAAAAGTATTGTAAAGCTAGTTAAAAGTGCTTTTAAAAAGAGGCTTATAACTCTAGCATATGAAAATAACAATGAAGAATGTCTCCTACCGGAGATGTTTATGAAGGAAGCTGAGGAGCCGTTAAAGAGAAAAGTTGATAACTTCTTAAAGGATAATGATGCTATTAAATTTAATATGGAGATGTATGGATTATATGCTCGTCCCAATGTGAATAATGAATTAGAAAATACCCCTATAGAAGTGAAAAATTTTCAAACGAAAATGAAGGAAATTTTCAATTTAGAAGAGTATTGCGATGAATATGCTTCTAATATTCAAAGAATAATAACAAAAATGGAAGACTTTCAAGAACGGGATAGTGGTTGGACTCTCATTCAACTTTTAAAACTTCATATAAATCTAAATAAATACCAACCACTAAAAGGTTCCAGTTTTATACCTCTTCCAAATAAAATAAAGTTAAAAAAAGCATGTATAAATGTGCAAAACAATGATGAGTTTTGCTTCAAATGGGCAATACTATCAGCCTTATCAACCCATAAAAATCCTCAAAGAACAAGCAGTTACGGAGTCAACATCTATGAAGAACTTATTAACTTTAACGGCTATTGCTTAAATTTTAGTGGGTTATGCTTCCCACTAAAAATAAGAGATATAAAAATTTTTGAAATTAATAATCCAAATATTAGTATAAATGTCTTTGGATATGACATTGAAAAAGACTTGATTGTGGGGCCCTATTATAAAACACGAGGATCAAAATTAAAACATATCCAACTCTTGTTTTTGCAGAAAAAAGTGGAGGGAAATATAGTTTCCCACTATGTTTATATAAAAAATATATCAAGGTAAGTGTTATGATTACAAATAAAATAAAAATAAAATAAAAAATTTAGTTTTAGTTTCCTTTATTATACTATTTTGTATTTTTACAGATTCATTAGAGCTCAACTGACAGGTCATCATGAAAGCATTGTTCTATGTAATGACTGCTTGCAGAGTTTTCATCATGATCAACAATTGGAAATCCACAGAAAACAATGTAAAAAACAAATTTCGTATGCACCCCAAGCAGATAAGTCTACAATAGAATTTAATAATTATAGTAATAGTATAGATGTACCGTTCGTAGTATACGCAGATTCGGAATGCATATTTGAAAATATTCAAACTTGCATTCCGAGTGGAGATATTTCTTCAACAACATTAGTTGATAGACATGTCCCCTATGCTATATCATATTTCATTAAATGTAGCTTTAACGATAATTTAAATAAGTTTTGTAACTTTAAAGGTTTAGATTCACCTAGACAGTTTATAGAGAGTTTAATTGGAGACATAAAATATTTAAGCAATAAATATTTGTCTATAGTAAAGCCCATGCTACCCCTAACAGAAGAAGAAAATTTACATTACCATTCGATCAATATATGTCACATTTGTTCTAAACTTATTTTAGATGATTCAAAAGTTAGGGATCATTGTCATATGAGCGGAAAATATAGAGGCGCTGCACATAGTTCGTGTAATCTTAATTACAAAGTGCCAAAGTTCTTTCCAGTAATATTCCACAATTTTTCTGGTTATGACTGCCATTTATTTGTGAAGGAGCTAAATAATATAAATGATGGCCCTATAAATATTATTCCACTCAATAAAGAGCTTTATATATCTCTCTCTAAAACTATAACTGATGATGATAGTGGTAAGATTGAAATTCGATTTTTAGATTCCTATAGATTTTTACCAGCAAGCTTAAATGATTTGGTTAAAAATTTAGCTAAGAAAGATTTAAGAGTAGTAAAATCAATAATTGGGGAAAACGAAACTAAATTTAATTTGCTTATTAGAAAAGGTGTCTTTCCATACAGTTATTTAAATTCAATAGAAAAACTTAAAGAAACTTCTTTACCAAATATAGAGAGCTTTTATAATAAATTAACAGATGAAGATTGTTCTCAAGAAGATTACGCCCATGCTAAAGAAGTATGGAGTACGTTTGAGTGTACAACTTTAGAAGATTATTTAATTCTATATTTGAAATCTGATGTCTTGTTGTTAACAGATGTTTTTGAAAACTTTAGATTTATTAGCAAAAATATTTATAAATTAGACCCTTGTCATTACTATACAGCACCAGGACTTTCCTGGGATGCAATGTTAAAAATAACAGATATTAAATTAGAGTTGTTGATAGATATAGAAATGATTCATTTTATACAAAAGGGGATAAGAGGAGGAATAGTACAGTGCTCTCAACGACATTCTATTGCAAACAACAAATATATGAATGATTACAATAAGAATCTTCCATCTAAGTATTTAATGTATTTAGATGCAAATAATTTGTATGGATGGGCAATGTCTGAAGCTCTACCAGAAGGTAATTTTGAGTGGGAAACAGACATAGAAAACTTTTGTTTGGATAGTATACCAGAAGACTCAGCTACTGGATATATATTAGAAGTTGATTTGTTGTATCCAATACAAATTCATGATATTCATAACAATTTACCATTTTGTTGTGAAAATAAAAATCCTTCAAATTCTAGCGAAAAGAAATTAATTGTAGATTTAAATAATAAATATGGATATGTAATATATTATAAAAATTTACAGCAATGTTTAAAACATGGTTTAAAGCTACAAAAAATTCATCGAATTTTGAAATTTAAGCAATCAGCTTGGTTAAAACCATATATTTCATTAAACAACTTACATAGAACTAATGCTCAAAACACGTTTGAAAAAAATTTCTTCAAATTATTAAATAATGCCGTATACGGTAAAACAATGGAAAACGTGGACAAGCGTAAGAATGTAAAAATTGTTAATGAGTGGGACAGCGTAGGGAAGAAAATGGGTGCTCGTGTTCTTATTGCCAAACCAGAATTTCATTCATTCAGTATATTTGAGGAAAATATGATAGCTGTGGAGCTAAACAGAAGTTATTCGTTTTATAATAAACCCATTTATTTAGGATTTACAATCCTAGAACTTTCAAAGTGGAAGATGTATAACTTTCATTATGATTATATACTACCAAAATATAATATCAAAGCAGAGCTGAATTATATGGATACCGATTCGTTTATATACACAATTGAAACTGATGATTTTTATAAAGAGATCATAAACGATATTGATACAAAGTTTGATACATCAGATTATGAACCGAATAATAAATTTGGCATTCCACAAAAAAATAAAAAAATATTAGGTATGATGAAGGATGAAAATAATGGTAGGGTAATGAAGGAATTTGTAGGGTTGAGAGCGAAAATGTACTCATACAAAATGGAAGATATGAATGAAGTTAAAAAAGCAAAGGGTATAAAACGTAATATATCTAGAAATTTAAGTCTATTAGATTATAAAAATTGCTTGTATAGTAAGAAAGTCTATTATAGAAGTATGTATACTTTTAAGTCAAAACTACATGTTTTATATACATCTTTAATAAATAAGGTATCTTTAAGTTATTTAGACAACAAAAGATATGTGTGTAACAATAGTGTAAATACCCTTGCTTGGGGGCATTATCAAGAATCATTTATAAACGATAGCAATGATGATTTTCTAATGGAAATCGATCATGTAGACAATCAAAAGTCACTTGATTGTATAGATCAATTTATAAATGATTCTGCTGACGATAATTTGTTAATGGAAATTGATTGTTAATGTTTTTTTTATTTTTTTAGATTTAAGCAAATTTTTTTTTTTTTTTTTTTTAAATATTATACAAATAATATATTTATTAATCTTTATAAATTTTACAACTTAATTCAAATTTTTTAATTTTTTTATTATTTCAATTTATATTTATTGAATAAAAATTTTAGACAAAGGTGACCACAATTAAATGTATTAAAGTTTTGTTTTCGCTCATAATTATATTCAATAGGTCTCCTTAAATAATTAACTATTTCAATTGGAGGTTGTAAGTTTCCAAAGCTATCAAAATATTCTTTATAGTTGTGATTTTTATAATAAGCTACCCAATGAGTTCCAGGACCGTGAAAATTATCTAAATTAACAATACCACATTCTTGAAGTAATGGCTTCTTAGGTAAACGGTCGCGCATAAAAACTCCTCTAAATTTACTTAGGTTTTTACCATATTTCATCAAATCTAGATCGGTGAGTGGTCGATTGGGTAGTTCTTTTAGAAGTTTTTTGGAGCTGGTTTATAGTATAGTCCATATCCAGATCTATATGGTTTAAGATATAAACCTCTCCCCATGGCAATTGATTCCATTTGTTTATTATGTCTAGTAGCCTCTTCTAGTTGCTCTTTTCCATTTTTTATATCATTAACAGCCTTAATAACAGCTGACCCACCTGAAGCCAAACCTCCAAGTGCTGACAAAGCTGTTAGGATTGGAATAATTGGAAGAAATCCACCGATTTTTGGCATTGGTATAACTCTCGGAATAGCGATATTAGCTCTCTTTTTCCCTTTAAAGTTTGAATTAACGACTTTTCGCGCAATTGTAACAGCGGCATTTAAATTGTTTGGGTTTTCATTTCTCAAGAGTTTTAGAGTATTTTTAACAGTTGTTGAAAACAATTTTCTATCACATGCTTTTATCTTTTTATAGTTTCTCTTCTTCGATTTTTTATATTTACGAGGTTCAGTATTCTTCATACCTAACCCAAATTTAACTTTTGCTTTCATTGCGTTTGTTACGAACCAAGCGTGTGCTCGTTCTTTGAAACCACTATCTCTTGATTTTACTCGTTGCCAGGCTTTTTCAGCTAATATTTGATCTGCTTTATTTCTTTTATTAATATTATTTGTTTGTGAATAGGTAATGTCGTGCTCTCTACAAGCTTCATCTAATAAATTTATCCCCTTATCTCCTCTTGCTAAACGTTTTTCAAGTTTTGTTCCAGGTCCGCAATACTGATAACCAGGTAAATGTAGTTCAATAGGTAATTTGTTTATTAAGTTGTTTAGTAAGCCGCTTCCAATCTTACACTGATTGTCTTTAACTCCTTTGTTATAGTTTATAACCATTTTAATGTTTGTTCTTCCTTAATATACATATGTTTGTGTAATGTGTTTCGGATTAAAAAATCAAAATGAAGATATTTCCGTATATAAGATTTAATTTATACGTAAAACATATTAGTTATAAATATGCGATTAGTAAAGCAAGCCAAACAAATTGTTATAAGAAATGTCGACGTATCACAAGAAAAGAAACCTAAATTTAAACATAGCACATTACTACCCAATTCAATACGAGCACTAATTGTAGGACCTTCAAACTGTGGTAAAACTAACGTAATGATTAGTCTAATAGAAAGTCCTAATGGTCTTACCTTCAGA
>CAMZJU010000136.1:0-60702 GCA_947311025.1 Lypha dubia | reverse complement strand
TTTTGGCCAATTTGGAGAAGGTGTGATTACTCGGGAACGGCTCGTAGGATTTTTAGTGTTTTTTCCAGGAAAAATCAGCAACACTTTTTTTGGCCAATTTGGAGAAGGTGTGATTACTCGGGAACGCTCGTAGGTTTTTTTAATGTATTTTCAGGAAAAATCAGCAACGCTTTTTTTGGCCAATTTGGAGAAGATGGGATTACTCGGGAACGGCTCGTAGGTTTTTTAGTGTATTTTCCAGGAAAAATCAGCAACGCTTTTTTTTTGCCAATTTGGAGAAGGTGTGATTACTCGGGAACGGCTCGTAGGATTTTTAGTGTATTTTCCAGGAAAATCAACAACGCTTTTTTTGGCCAATTTGGAGAAGCTGTGATTACTCGGGAACGGCTCGTAGGATTTTTAGTGTATTTTTCAGGAAAAATCAGCAACGCTTTTTTTGGCCAATTTGGAGAAGGTGTGATTACTCGGGAACGGTTCGTAAGATTTTTAGTGTATTTTCCAGGAAAAATGTGCAACGCTTTTTTTGGCCAATTTGGAGAAGCTGTGATTACTCGGGAACGGCTCGTAGGATTTTTAGTGTATTTTTCAGGAAAAATCAGCAACGCTTTTTTTGGCCAATTTGGAGAAGGTGTGATTACTCGGGAACGGCTCGTAAGATTTTTAGTGTATTTTCCAGGAAAAATCAGCAACGCTTTTTTTTGCCAATTTGGAGAAAGTGTGATTACTCCGGAACGGCTCGTAAGATTTTTAGTGTATTTTCCAGGAAAAATATGCAACGCTTTTTTTGGCCAATTTGGAGAAGGTGTGATTACTCGGGAACGGCTCGTAAGATTTTTAGTGTATTTTCCAGGAAAAATCAGCAACGCTTTTTTCGGCCAATTTGGAGAAGGTGTGATTACTCGGGAACGGCTCGTAGGATTTTTAGTGTTTTTTCCAGGAAAAATCAGCAACACTTTTTTTGGCCAATTTGGAGAAGGTGTGATTACTCGGGAACGGCTCGTAGGTTTTTTAGTGTATTTTCCAGGAAAAATCAGCAACGCTTTTTTTTGCCAATTTGGAGAAGGTGTGATTACTCGGGAACGGCTCGTAGGATTTTTAGTGTATTTTCCAGGAAAAATCAACAACGCTTTTTTTGGCCAATTTGGAGAAGCTGTGATTACTCGGGAACGGCTCGTAGGATTTTTAGTGTATTTTTCAGGAAAAATCAGCAACGCTTTTTTTGGCCAATTTGGAGAAGCTGTGATTACTCGGGAACGGCTCGTAGGATTTTTTAGTGTATTTTTCAGGAAAAATCAGCAACGCTTTTTTTGGCCAATTTGGAGAAGGTGTGATTACTCGGGAACGGCTCGTAGGATTTTTAGTGTAATTTCCAGGAAAAATCAACAACGCTTTTTTTTGCCAATTTGGAGAAGGTGTGATTACTCGGGAACGGCTCGTAGGATTTTTAGTGTATTTTCCAGGAAAAATCAACAACGCTTTTTTTTGGCCAATTTGGAGAAGGTGTGATTACTCGGGAACGGCTCGTAGGTTTTTTAGTGTATTTTCCAGGAAAAATCAACAACGCTTTTTTTTGGCCAATTTGGAGAAGGTGTGATTACTCGGGAACGGCTCGTAGGTTTTTTAGTGTATTTTTCAGGAAAAATCAGCAACGCTTTTTTTTTGCTAATTTGGAGAAGATGGGATTACTCCGGAACGGCTCGTAAGATTTTTAGTGTATTTTCCAGGAAAAATCAGCAACGCTTTTTTTGGCCAATTTGGAGAAGGTGTGATTACTCGGGAACGGCTCGTAGGTTTTTTAGTGTATTTTCCAGGAAAAATCAGCAACGCTTTTTTTGGCCAATTTGGAGAAGGTGTGATTACTCGGGAACGGCTCGTAGGTTTTTTAGTGTATTTTCCAGGAAAAATCAGCAACGCTTTTTTTTCTAATTTGGAGAAGATGGGATTACTCGGGAACGGCTCGTAAGATTTTTGATGTTTTTTCCAGGAAAAATCAGCAACGCTTTTTTTTCTAATTTGGAGAAGGTGTGATTACTCGGAAACGGCTCGTAAGATTTTTAGTGTATTTTTCAGGAAAAATCAGCAACGCTTTTTTTTGGCCAATTTGGAGAAGATGGGATTACTCGGGAACGGCTCATAAAATTTTTAATATATTTTCCAGGAAATATCAACAACGCTTTTTTTGGCCAATTTGGAGAAGGTGTGATTACTCGGGAACGGCTCGTAGGATTTTTAGTGTAATTTCCAGGAAAAATCAGCAACGCTTTTTTTTTCTAATTTGGAGAAGATGGGATTACTCGGGAACGGCTCGTAAGATTTTCAATATATTTTCCAGGAAAAATCAGCAACGCTTTTTTTTGCCAATTTGGAGAAGGTGTGATTACTCGGGAACGGCTCGTAGGTTTTTTAGTGTATTTTCCAGGAAAAATCAGCAACGCTTTTTTTGGCCAATTTGGAGAAGGTGTGATTACTCGGAACGGCTCGTAGGTTTTTTAGTGTATTTTCCAGGAAAAATCAGCAACGCTTTTTTTTGGCCAATTTGGAGAAGGTGTGATTACTCGGGAACGGCTCGTAAGATTTTTGATGTTTTTTCCAGGAAAAATCAGCAACGCTTTTTTTGGCCAATTTGGAGAAGGTGTGATTACTCGGGAACGGCTCGTAAGATTTTTGATGTATTTTCCAGGAAAAATCAGCAACGCTTTTTTTGGCCAATTTGGAGAAGGTGTGATTACTCGGGAACGGCTCATAAAATTTTTAATATATTTTCCAGGAAAAATCAGCAACGCTTTTTTTTTGCTAATTTGGAGAAGATGGGATTACTCGGGAACGGCTCGTAGGTTTTTTAGTGTAATTTCCAGGAAAAATCAGCAACGCTTTTTTTTCTAATTTGGAGAAGGTGTGATTAGTCGGGAACGGCTCGTAGGATTTTTAGTGTAATTTCCAGGAAAAATCAACAACGCTTTTTTTTGCCAATTTGGAGAAGGTGTGATTACTCGAGAACGGCTCGTAGGATTTTTAGTGTATTTTCCAGGAAAAATCAGCAACGCTTTTTTTTGCCAATTTGGAGAAGGTGTGATTACTCGGGAACTGCTCGTAGGATTTTTAGTGTATTTTCCAGGAAAAATCAGCAACGCTTTTTTTGGCCAATTTGGAGAAGATGGGATTACTCGGGAACGGCTCGTAGGTTTTTTAGTGTATTTTCCAGGAAAAATGTGCAACGCTTTTTTTGGCCAATTTGGAGAAAGTGTGATTACTCGGGAACGGCTCGTAGGTTTTTTAGTGTATTTTCCAGGAAAAATCAGCAACGCTTTTTTTTGGCCAATTTGGAGAAGATGGGATTACTCGGGAACGGCTCGTAGGTTTTTTAGTGTATTTTTCAGGAAAAATCAGCAACGCTTTTTTTTGCCAATTTGGAGAAGGTGTGATTACTCGGGAACGGCTCGTAGGATTTTTAGTGTAATTTCCAGGAAAAATCAACAACGCTTTTTTTGGCCAATTTGGAGAAGGTGTGATTACTCGGGAACGGCTCGTAGGATTTTTGATGTTTTTTCCAGGAAAAATCAGCAACGCTTTTTTTTGGCCAATTTGGAGAAGGTGTGATTACTCGGGAACGGCTCGTAAGATTTTTAGTGTATTTTCCAGGAAAAATCAACAACGCTTTTTTTGGCCAATTTGGAGAAGGTGTGATTACTCGGGAACGGCTCGTAGGATTTTTAGTGTATTTTCCAGGAAAAATCAGCAACGCTTTTTTTTCTAATTTGGAGAAGGTGTGATTACTCGGGAACGGCTCGTAGGTTTTTTAGTGTATTTTCCAGGAAAAATCAACAACGCTTTTTTTGGCCAATTTGGAGAAGGTGTGATTACTCGGGAACGGCTCGTAGGATTTTTAGTGTATTTTCCAGGAAAAATCAGCAACGCTTTTTTTGGCCAATTTGGAGAAGGTGTGATTACTCGGGAACGGCTCGTAAGATTTTTGATGTTTTTTCCAGGAAAAATCAGCAACGCTTTTTTTTCTAATTTGGAGAAGGTGTGATTACTCGGGAACGGCTCGTAAGATTTTTAGTGTATTTTCCAGGAAAAATCAGCAACGCTTTTTTTTCTAATTTGGAGAAGGTGTGATTACTCGGAAACGGCTCGTAAGATTTTTAGTGTATTTTTCAGGAAAAATCAGCAACGCTTTTTTTTGGCCAATTTGGAGAAGATGGGATTACTCGGGAACGGCTCATAAAATTTTTAATATATTTTCCAGGAAAAATCAACAACGCTTTTTTTTTGCCAATTTGGAGAAGGTGTGATTACTCGGGAACGGCTCGTAGGATTTTTAGTGTTTTTTCCAGGAAAAATCAGCAACGCTTTTTTTTGGCCAATTTGGAGAAGGTGTGATTACTCGGGAACGGCTCGTAGGTTTTTTAGTGTATTTTCCAGGAAAAATCAGCAACGTTTTTTTTTTGGCCAATTTGGAGAAGGTGTGATTACTCGGGAACGGCTCGTAGAATTTTTAGTGTATTTTCCAGGAAAAATCAGCAACACTTTTTTTGGCCAATTTGGAGAAGGTGTGATTACTCGGGAACGGCTCGTAAGATTTTTAGTGTATTTTTCAGGAAAAATCAGCAACGCTTTTTTTTGGCCAATTTGGAGAAGATGGGATTACTCGGGAACGGCTCATAAAATTTTTAATATATTTTCCAGGAAAAATCAACAACGCTTTTTTTGGCCAATTTGGAGAAGGTGTGATTACTCGGGAACGGCTCGTAGGATTTTTAGTGTATTTTCCAGGAAAAATCAGCAACGCTTTTTTTTGCCAATTTGGAGAAGGTGTGATTACTCGGGAACGGCTCGTAGGTTTTTTAGTGTATTTTCCAGGAAAAATCAACAACGCTTTTTTTGGCCAATTTGGAGAAGGTGTGATTACTCGGGAACGGCTCGTAGGATTTTTAGTGTATTTTCCAGGAAAAATCAGCAACGCTTTTTTTGGCCAATTTGGAGAAGGTGTGATTACTCGGGAACGGCTCGTAGGATTTTTAGTGTATTTTCCAGGAAAAATCAGCAACGCTTTTTTTTGGTAATTTGGAGAAGGTGTGATTACTCGGGAATGGCTCGTAGGATTTTTAGTGTATTTTCCAGGAAAAATCAACAACGCTTTTTTTGGCCAATTTGGAGAAGCTGTGATTACTCGGGAACGGCTCGTAGGATTTTTAGTGTATTTTTCAGGAAAAATCAGCAACGCTTTTTTTGGCCAATTTGGAGAAGGTGTGATTACTCGGGAACGGCTCGTAAGATTTTTAGTGTATTTTCCAGGAAAAATGTGCAACGCTTTTTTTGGCCAATTTGGAGAAGATGGGATTACTCGGGAACGGCTCGTAAGATTTTTAGTGTTTTTTCCAGGAAAAATCAGCAACGCTTTTTTTTGGCCAATTTGGAGAAGGTGTGATTACTCGGGAACGGCTCGTAGGATTTTTAGTGTATTTTCCAGGAAAAATCAGCAACGCTTTTTTTGGCCAATTTGGAGAAGGTGTGATTACTCGGGAACGGCTCGTAGGATTTTTAGTGTATTTTCCAGGAAAAATCAGCAACGCTTTTTTTTGGTAATTTGGAGAAGGTGTGATTACTCGGGAACGGCTCGTAGGATTTTTAGTGTATTTTCCAGGAAAAATCAGCAAGGTTTTTTTTTGGCCAATTTGGAGAAGGTGTTATTACTCGGGAACGGCTCGTAGGATTTTTAGTGTATTTTCCAGGAAAAATCAGCAACGCTTTTTTTGGCCAATTTGGAGAAGGTGTGATTACTCGGGAACGGCTCGTAGGATTTTTAGTGTATTTTTCAGGAAAAATCAGCAACGCTTTTTTTTGCCAATTTGGAGAAGGTGTGATTACTCGGGAACGGCTCGTAGGATTTTAAGTGTAATTTCCAGGAAAAATCAGCAACGCTTTTTTTTGGCCAATTTGGAGAAGGTGTGATTACTCGGGAACGGCTCGTAGGTTTTTTAGTGTATTTTTCAGGAAAAATCAGCAACGCTTTTTTTTGGCCAATTTGGAGAAGATGGGATTACTCGGGAACTGCTCGTAAGATTTTTAGTGTATTTTCCAGGAAAAATCAGCAACGCTTTTTTTGGCCAATTTGGAGAAGGTGTGATTACTCGGGAACGGCTCGTAGGATTTTAAGTGTATTTTCCAGGAAAAATCAACAACGCTTTTTTTTGCCAATTTGGAGAAGGTGTGATTACTCGGGAACGGCTCGTAGGATTTTTAGTGTATTTTCCAGGAAAAATCAGCAACGCTTTTTTTGGCCAATTTGGAGAAGGTGTGATTACTCGGGAACGGCTCGTAAGATTTTTAGTGTATTTTCCAGGAAAAATGTGCAACGCTTTTTTTGGCCAATTTGGAGAAGATGGGATTACTCGGGAACGGCTCGTAAGATTTTTAGTGTTTTTTCCAGGAAAAATCAGCAACGCTTTTTTTGGCCAATTTGGAGAAGGTGTGATTACTCGGGAACGGCTCGTAAGATTTTTAGTGTATTTTCCAGGAAAAATCAGCAACGCTTTTTTTGGCCAATTTGGAGAAGGTGTGATTACTCGGGAACGGCTCGTAAGATTTTTGATGTTTTTTCCAGGAAAAATCAGCAACGCTTTTTTTTCTAATTTGGAGAAGGTGTGATTACTCGGGAACGGCTCGTAAGATTTTTAGTGTATTTTCCAGGAAAAATCAGCAACGCTTTTTTTGGCCAATTTGGAGAAGGTGTGATTACTCGGGAACGGCTCGTAGGATTTTTAGTGTATTTTCCAGGAAAAATCAGCAACGCTTTTTTTGGCCAATTTGGAGAAGGTGTGATTACTCGGGAACGGCTCGTAGGATTTTTAGTGTATTTTCCAGGAAAAATCAGCAACGCTTTTTTTTGGTAATTTGGAGAAGGTGTGATTACTCGGGAACGGCTCGTAAAATTTTTAATATATTTTCCAGGAAAAATCAACAACGCTTTTTTTGGCCAATTTGGAGAAGGTGTGATTACTCGGGAACGGCTCGTAGGATTTTTAGTGTAATTTCCAGGAAAAATCAGCAACGCTTTTTTTTCTAATTTGGAGAAGATGGGATTACTCGGGAGCGGCTCGTAGAATTTTTAGTGTATTTTCCAGGAAAAATCAGCAACGCTTTTTTTGGCCAATTTGGAGAAGGTGTGATTACTCGGGAACGGCTCGTAGGATTTTTAGTGTATTTTCCAGGAAAAATCAGCAACGCTTTTTTTTGCCAATTTGGAGAAGGTGTGATTACTCGGGAACGGCTCGTAGGTTTTTTAGTGTATTTTCCAGGAAAAATCAACAACGCTTTTTTTGGCCAATTTGGAGAAGGTGTGATTACTCGGGAACGGCTCGTAGGATTTTTAGTGTATTTTCCAGGAAAAATCAGCAACGCTTTTTTTGGCCAATTTGGAGAAGGTGTGATTACTCGGGAACGGCTCGTAGGATTTTTAGTGTATTTTCCAGGAAAAATCAGCAACGCTTTTTTTGGCCAATTTGGAGAAGGTGTGATTACTCGGGAACGGCTCGTAGGATTTTTAGTGTATTTTCCAGGAAAAATCAGCAACGCTTTTTTTTGGTAATTTGGAGAAGGTGTGATTACTCGGGAACGGCTCGTAGGATTTTTAGTGTATTTTCCAGGAAAAATCAGCAAGGTTTTTTTTTTGGCCAATTTGGAGAAGGTGTGATTACTCGGGAACGGCTCGTAGGATTTTTAGTGTATTTTCCAGGAAAAATCAGCAACGCTTTTTTTGGCCAATTTGGAGAAGGTGTGATTACTCGGGAACGGCTCGTAGGATTTTTAGTGTATTTTTCAGGAAAAATCAGCAACGCTTTTTTTTTGCCAATTTGGAGAAGGTGTGATTACTCGGGAACGGCTCGTAGGATTTTAAGTGTAATTTCCAGGAAAAATCAGCAACGCTTTTTTTTGGCCAATTTGGAGAAGGTGTGATTACTCGGGAACGGCTCGTAGGATTTTTAGTGTTTTTTCCAGGAAAAATCAGCAACACTTTTTTTGGCCAATTTGGAGAAGGTGTGATTACTCGGGAACGGCTCGTAAGATTTTTAGTGTATTTTCCAGGAAAAATCAGCAACGCTTTTTTTTGGCCAATTTGGAGAAGGTGTGATTACTCGGGAACTGCTCGTAGGATTTTTAGTGTATTTTCCAGGAAAAATCAGCAACGCTTTTTTTTGGTAATTTGGAGAAGGTGTGATTACTCGGGAACGGCTCGTAGGTTTTTTAGTGTATTTTCCAGGAAAAATCAGCAACGCTTTTTTTTGCCAATTTGGAGAAGGTGTGATTACTCGGGAACGGCTCGTAGGTTTTTTAGTGTATTTTCCAGGAAAAATCAGCAACGCTTTTTTTGGCCAATTTGGAGAAGGTGTGATTACTCGGGAACGGCTCGTAAGATTTTTGATGTATTTTCCAGGAAAAATCAGCAACGCTTTTTTTTGCCAATTTGGAAAAGTTGTGATTACTCGGGAACGGCTCGTAAGATTTTTAGTGTATTTTCCAGGAAAAATCAACAACGCTTTTTTTGGCCAATTTGGAGAAGGTGTGATTACTCGGGAACTGCTCGTAGGATTTTTAGTGTATTTTCCAGGAAAAATCAGCAACGCTTTTTTTTCTAATTTGGAGAAGATGGGATTACTCGGGAACGGCTCGTAGGTTTTTTAGTGTATTTTCCAGGAAAAATCAGCAACGCTTTTTTTGGCCAATTTGGAGAAGGTGTGATTACTCGGGAACTGCTCGTAGGATTTTTAGTGTATTTTCCAGGAAAAATCAGCAACGCTTTTTTTTCTAATTTGGAGAAGATGGGATTACTCGGGAACGGCTCGTAGGATTTTTAGTGTATTTTCCAGGAAAAATCAACAACGCTTTTTTTTCTAATTTGGAGAAGATGGGATTACTCGGGAACGGCTCGTAGGTTTTTTAGTGTATTTTCCAGGAAAAATCAGCAACGCTTTTTTTTGGCCAATTTGGAGAAGGTGTGATTACTCGGGAACGGCTCGTAAGATTTTTAGTGTATTTTCCAGGAAAAATCAGCAACGCTTTTTTTTTGCCAATTTGGAGAAGGTGTGATTACTCGGGAATGGCTCGTAGGATTTTTAGTGTATTTTCCAGGAAAAATCAGCAACGCTTTTTTTGGCCAATTTGGAGAAGGTGTGATTACTCGGGAACGGCTCGTAAGATTTTTAGTGTATTTTCCAGGAAAAATCAGCAACGCTTTTTTTTGGCCAATTTGGAGAAGGTGTGATTACTCGGGAACGGCTCGTAAGATTTTTAGTGTATTTTCCAGGAAAAATCAGCAACGCTTTTTTTTGCCAATTTGGAGAAGGTGTGATTACTCGGGAATGGCTCGTAGGATTTTTAGTGTATTTTCCAGGAAAAATCAGCAACGCTTTTTTTGGCCAATTTGGAGAAGGTGTGATTACTCGGGAACTGCTCGTAGGATTTTTAGTGTATTTTCCAGGAAAAATCAGCAACGTTTTTTTTTTGGCCAATTTGGAGAAGTTGTGATTACTCGGGAACGGCTCGTAGAATTTTTAGTGTATTTTCCAGGAAAAATCAGCAACGCTTTTTTTGGCCAATTTGGAGAAGGTGTGATTACTCGGGAACGGCTCGTAGGATTTTTAGTGTATTTTCCAGGAAAAATCAGCAACGCTTTTTTTGGCCAATTTGGAGAAGGTGTGATTACTCGGGAACGGCTCGTAAGATTTTTGATGTTTTTTCCAGGAAAAATCAACAACGCTTTTTTGGCCAATTTGGAGAAGGTGTGATTACTCGGGAACGGCTCGTAGGATTTTTAGTGTATTTTCCAGGAAAAATCAGCAACGCTTTTTTTTGGTAATTTGGAGAAGGTGTGATTACTCGGGAATGGCTCGTAGGATTTTTAGTGTATTTTCCAGGAAAAATCAACAACGCTTTTTTTGGCCAATTTGGAGAAGCTGTGATTACTCGGGAACGGCTCGTAGAATTTTTAGTGTATTTTCCAGGAAAAATCAGCAACGCTTTTTTTGGCCAATTTGGAGAAGGTGTGATTACTCGGGAACGGCTCGTAGGATTTTTAGTGTATTTTCCAGGAAAAATCAACAACGCTTTTTTTGGCCAATTTGGAGAAGGTGTGATTACTCGGGAACGGCTCGTAGGATTTTTGATGTTTTTTCCAGGAAAAATCAGCAACGCTTTTTTTTCTAATTTGGAGAAGATGGGATTACTCGGGAACGGCTCGTAGGTTTTTTAGTGTATTTTACAGGAAAAATCAGCAACGCTTTTTTTGGCCAATTTGGAGAAGGTCTGATTACTCGGGAACGGCTCGTAAGATTTTTGATGTTTTTTCCAGGAAAAATCAGCAACGCTTTTTTTGGCCAATTTGGAGAAGATGGGATTACTCAGGAACGGCTCGTAAGATTTTTAGTGTTTTTTCCAGGAAAAATCAGCAACGCTTTTTTTTGGCCAATTTGGAGAAGGTGTGATTACTCGGGAACGGCTCGTAGGATTTTTAGTGTATTTTCCAGGAAAAATCAGCAACGCTTTTTTTGGCCAATTTGGAGAAGGTGTGATTACTCGGGAACGGCTCGTAAGATTTTTGATGTTTTTTCCAGGAAAAATCAACAACGCTTTTTTTGGCCAATTTAGAGAAGGTGTGATTACTCGGGAATGGCTCGTAGGATTTTTAGTGTATTTTCCAGGAAAAATCAGCAACGCTTTTTTTTGGTAATTTGGAGAAGGTGTGATTACTCGGGAATGGCTCGTAGGATTTTTAGTGTATTTTCCAGGAAAAATCAACAACGCTTTTTTTGGCCAATTTGGAGAAGCTGTGATTACTCGGGAACGGCTCGTAGGATTTTTAGTGTATTTTTCAGGAAAAATCAGCAACGCTTTTTTTGGCCAATTTGGAGAAGGTGTGATTACTCGGGAACGGCTCGTAAGATTTTTAGTGTATTTTCCAGGAAAAATGTGCAACGCTTTTTTTGGCCAATTTGGAGAAGATGGGATTACTCGGGAACGGCTCGTAGGTTTTTTAGTGTATTTTCCAGGAAAAATCAACAACGCTTTTTTTTCTAATTTGGAGAAGATGGGATTACTCGGGAACGGCTCGTAGGTTTTTTAGTGTATTTTCCAGGAAAAATCAGCAACGCTTTTTTTTGGCCAATTTGGAGAAGGTGTGATTACTCGGGAACGGCTCGTAAGATTTTTAGTGTATTTTCCAGGAAAAATCAGCAACGCTTTTTTTTGCCAATTTGGAGAAGGTGTGATTACTCGGGAATGGCTCGTAGGATTTTTAGTGTATTTTCCAGGAAAAATCAGCAACGCTTTTTTTGGCCAATTTGGAGAAGGTGTGATTACTCGGGAACGGCTCGTAAGATTTTTAGTGTATTTTCCAGGAAATATCAGCAACGCTTTTTTTTGGCCAATTTGGAGAAGGTGTGATTACTCGGGAACGGCTCGTAAGATTTTTAGTGTATTTTCCAGGAAAAATCAGCAACGCTTTTTTTTGCCAATTTGGAGAAGGTGTGATTACTCGGGAATGGCTCGTAGGATTTTTAGTGTATTTTCCAGGAAAAATCAGCAACGCTTTTTTTGGCCAATTTGGAGAAGGTGTGATTACTCGGGAACTGCTCGTAGGATTTTTAGTGTATTTTCCAGGAAAAATCAGCAACGTTTTTTTTTTTTGGCCAATTTGGAGAAGGTGTGATTACTCGGGAACGGCTCGTAGAATTTTTAGTGTATTTTCCAGGAAAAATCAGCAACGCTTTTTTTGGCCAATTTGGAGAAGGTGTGATTACTCGGGAACGGCTCGTAGGATTTTTAGTGTATTTTCCAGGAAAAATCAGCAACGCTTTTTTTTGCCAATTTGGAGAAGGTGTGATTACTCGGGAACGGCTCGTAGGTTTTTTAGTGTATTTTCCAGGAAAAATCAACAACGCTTTTTTTGGCCAATTTGGAGAAGGTGTGATTACTCGGGAACGGCTCGTAGGATTTTTAGTGTATTTTCCAGGAAAAATCAGCAACGCTTTTTTTGGCCAATTTGGAGAAGGTGTGATTACTCGGGAACGGCTCGTAGGATTTTTAGTGTATTTTCCAGGAAAAATCAGCAACGCTTTTTTTTTGGTAATTTGGAGAAGGTGTGATTACTCGGGAATGGCTCGTAGGATTTTTAGTGTATTTTCCAGGAAAAATCAACAACGCTTTTTTTGGCCAATTTGGAGAAGCTGTGATTACTCGGGAACGGCTCGTAGGATTTTTAGTGTATTTTTCAGGAAAAATCAGCAACGCTTTTTTTGGCCAATTTGGAGAAGGTGTGATTACTCGGGAACGGCTCGTAAGATTTTTAGTGTATTTTCCAGGAAAAATGTGCAACGCTTTTTTTGGCCAATTTGGAGAAGAAGGGATTACTCGGGAACGGCTCGTAGGTTTTTTAGTGTATTTTCCAGGAAAAATCAACAACGCTTTTTTTTCTAATTTGGAGAAGATGGGATTACTCGGGAACGGCTCGTAGGTTTTTTAGTGTATTTTCCAGGAAAAATCAGCAACGCTTTTTTTTGGCCAATTTGGAGAAGGTGTGATTACTCGGGAACGGCTCGTAAGATTTTTAGTGTATTTTCCAGGAAAAATCAGCAACGCTTTTTTTTGCCAATTTGGAGAAGGTGTGATTACTCGGGAATGGCTCGTAGGATTTTTAGTGTATTTTCCAGGAAAAATCAGCAACGCTTTTTTTGGCCAATTTGGAGAAGGTGTGATTACTCGGGAACGGCTCGTAAGATTTTTAGTGTATTTTCCAGGAAAAATCAGCAACGCTTTTTTTTGGCCAATTTGGAGAAGGTGTGATTACTCGGGAACGGCTCGTAAGATTTTTAGTGTATTTTCCAGGAAAAATCAGCAACGCTTTTTTTTGCCAATTTGGAGAAGGTGTGATTACTCGGGAATGGCTCGTAGGATTTTTAGTGTATTTTCCAGGAAAAATCAGCAACGCTTTTTTTGGCCAATTTGGAGAAGGTGTGATTACTCGGGAACTGCTCGTAGGATTTTTAGTGTATTTTCCAGGAAAAATCAGCAACGTTTTTTTTTTGGCCAATTTGGAGAAGGTGTGATTATTCGGGAACGGCTCGTAGAATTTTTAGTGTATTTTCCAGGAAAAATCAGCAACGCTTTTTTTGGCCAATTTGGAGAAGGTGTGATTACTCGGGAACGGCTCGTAGGATTTTTAGTGTATTTTCCAGGAAAAATCAGCAACGCTTTTTTTTGCCAATTTGGAGAAGGTGTGATTACTCGGGAACGGCTCGTAGGTTTTTTAGTGTATTTTCCAGGAAAAATCAACAACGCTTTTTTTGGCCAATTTGGAGAAGGTGTGATTACTCGGGAACGGCTCGTAGGATTTTTAGTGTATTTTCCAGGAAAAATCAGCAACGCTTTTTTTGGCCAATTTGGAGAAGGTGTGATTACTCGGGAACGGCTCGTAGGATTTTTAGTGTATTTTCCAGGAAAAATCAGCAACGCTTTTTTTTGGTAATTTGGAGAAGGTGTGATTACTCGGGAATGGCTCGTAGGATTTTTAGTGTATTTTCCAGGAAAAATCAACAACGCTTTTTTTGGCCAATTTGGAGAAGCTGTGATTACTCGGGAACGGCTCGTAGGATTTTTAGTGTATTTTTCAGGAAAAATCAGCAACGCTTTTTTTGGCCAATTTGGAGAAGGTGTGATTACTCGGGGACGGCTCGTAAGATTTTTAGTGTATTTTCCAGGAAAAATGTGCAACGCTTTTTTTGGCCAATTTGGAGAAGATGGGATTACTCGGGAACGGCTCGTAGGTTTTTTAGTGTATTTTCCAGGAAAAATCAACAACGCTTTTTTTTCTAATTTGGAGAAGATGGGATTACTCGGGAACGGCTCGTAGGTTTTTTAGTGTATTTTCCAGGAAAAATCAGCAACGCTTTTTTTTGGCCAATTTGGAGAAGGTGTGATTACTCGGGAACGGCTCGTAAGATTTTTAGTGTATTTTCCAGGAAAAATCAGCAACGCTTTTTTTTGCCAATTTGGAGAAGGTGTGATTACTCGGGAATGGCTCGTAGGATTTTTAGTGTATTTTCCAGGAAAAATCAGCAACGCTTTTTTTGGCCAATTTGGAGAAGGTGTGATTACTCAGGAACGGCTCGTAAGATTTTTAGTGTATTTTCCAGGAAAAATCAGCAACGCTTTTTTTTGGCCAATTTGGAGAAGGTGTGATTACTCGGGAACGGCTCGTAAGATTTTTAGTGTATTTTCCAGGAAAAATCAGCAACGCTTTTTTTTGCCAATTTGGAGAAGGTGTGATTACTCGGGAATGGCTCGTAGGATTTTTAGTGTATTTTCCAGGAAAAATCAGCAACGCTTTTTTTGGCCAATTTGGAGAAGGTGTGATTACTCGGGAACTGCTCGTAGGATTTTTGGTGTATTTTCCAGGAAAAATCAGCAACGTTTTTTTTTTGGCCAATTTGGAGAAGGTGTGATTACTCGGGAACGGCTCGTAGAATTTTTAGTGTATTTTCCAGGAAAAATCAGCAACGCTTTTTTTGGCCAATTTGGAGAAGGTGTGATTACTCGGGAACGGCTCGTAGGATTTTTAGTGTATTTTCCAGGAAAAATCAGCAACGCTTTTTTTTGCCAATTTGGAGAAGGTGTGATTACTCGGGAACGGCTCGTAGGTTTTTTATTGTATTTTCCAGGAAAAATCAACAACGCTTTTTTTGGCCAATTTGGAGAAGGTGTGATTACTCGGGAACGGCTCGTAGGATTTTTAGTGTATTTTCCAGGAAAAATCAGCAACGCTTTTTTTGGCCAATTTGGAGAAGGTGTGATTACTCGGGAACGGCTCGTAGGATTTTTTGTGTATTTTCCAGGAAAAATCAGCAACGCTTTTTTTTGGTAATTTGGAGAAGGTGTGATTACTCGGGAATGGCTCGTAGGATTTTTAGTGTATTTTCCAGGAAAAATCAACAACGCTTTTTTTGGCCAATTTGGAGAAGCTGTGATTACTCGGGAACGGCTCGTAGGATTTTTAGTGTATTTTTCAGGAAAAATCAGCAACGCTTTTTTTGGCCAATTTGGAGAAGGTGTGATTACTCGGGAACGGCTCGTAGGATTTTTAGTGTATTTTCCAGGAAAAATCAGCAACGCTTTTTTTTGCCAATTTGGAGAAGGTGTGATTACTCGGGAACGGCTCGTAGGTTTTTTAGTGTATTTTCCAGGAAAAATCAGCAACGTTTTTTTTTTGGCCAATTTGGAGAAGGTGTGATTACTCGGGAACGGCTCGTAGAATTTTTAGTGTATTTTCCAGGAAAAATCAGCAACGCTTTTTTTTCTAATTTGGAGAAGGTGTGATTACTCGGGAACGGCTCGTAGGTTTTTTAGTGTATTTTCCAGGAAAAATCAACAACGCTTTTTTTTGGCCAATTTGGAGAAGGTGTGATTACTCGGGAACGGCTCGTAAGATTTTTAGTGTATTTTCCAGGAAAAATCAACAACGCTTTTTTTTGGCCAATTTGGAGAAGGTGTGATTACTCGGGAACGGCTCGTAGGATTTTTAGTGTATTTTCCAGGAAAAATCAGCTACGCTTTTTTTGGCCAATTTGGAGAAGGTGTGATTACTCGGGAACGGCTCGTAGGATTTTTAGTGTATTTTCCAGGAAAAATCAGCAACGCTTTTTTTTCTAATTTGGAGAAGGTGTGATTACTCGGGAACGGCTCGTAGGTTTTTTAGTGTATTTTCCAGGAAAAATCAACAACGCTTTTTTTTGGCCAATTTGGAGAAGGTGTGATTACTCGGGAACGGCTCGTAAGATTTTTAGTGTATTTTCCAGGAAAAATCAACAACGCTTTTTTTTGGCCAATTTGGAGAAGGTGTGATTACTCGGAAACGGCTCGTAAGATTTTTAGTGTATTTTCCAGGAAAAATCAGCAACGCTTTTTTTGGCCAATTTGGAGAAGGTGTGATTACTCGGGAACGGCTCGTAGGATTTTTAGTGTATTTTCCAGGAAAAATCAACAACGCTTTTTTTTGCCAATTTGGAGAAGGTGTGATTACTCGGGAACGGCTCGTAGCATTTTTAGTGTAATTTCCAGGAAAAATCAGCAACGCTTTTTTTTGCCAATTTGGAGAAGGTGTGATTACTCGGGAACTGCTCGTAGGATTTTTAGTGTATTTTCCAGGAAAAATCAGCAACGCTTTTTTTTGGCCAATTTGGAGAAGATGGGATTACTCGGGAACGGCTCGTAGGTTTTTTAGTGTATTTTCCAGGAAAAATGTGCAACGCTTTTTTTGGCCAATTTGGAGAAAGTGTGATTACTCGGAAACGGCTCGTAGGTTTTTTAGTGTATTTTCCAGGAAAAATCAGCAACGCTTTTTTTTTGGCCAATTTGGAGAAGATGGGATTACTCGGGAACGGCTCGTAGGTTTTTTAGTGTATTTTTCAGGAAAAATCAGCAACGCTTTTTTTTGCCAATTTGGAGAAGGTGTGATTACTCGGGAACGGCTCGTAGGATTTTTAGTGTAATTTCCAGGAAAAATCAACAACGCTTTTTTTGGCCAATTTGGAGAAGGTGTGATTACTCGGGAACGGCTCGTAGGATTTTTGATGTTATTTCCAGGAAAAATCAGCAACGCTTTTTTTTGGCCAATTTGGAGAAGGTGTGATTACTCGGGAACGGCTCGTAAGATTTTTAGTGTATTTTCCAGGAAAAATCAGCAACGCTTTTTTTGGCCAATTTGGAGAAGTTGTGATTACTCGGGAACGGCTCGTAGGATTTTTAGTGTATTTTCCAGGAAAAATCAGCAACGCTTTTTTTGGCCAATTTGGAGAAGGTGTGATTACTCGGGAACGGCTCGTAGGTTTTTTAGTGTATTTTCCAGGAAAAATCAGCAACGCTTTTTTTGGCCAATTTGGAGAAGGTGTGATTACTCGGGAACGGCTCGTAGGTTTTTTAGTGTATTTTCCAGGAAAAATCAACAACGCTTTTTTTGGCCAATTTGGAGAAGGTGTGATTACTCGGGAACGGCTCGTAAGATTTTTGATGTTTTTTCCAGGAAAAATCAGCAACGCTTTTTTTTTAACCAATTTGCAGAAGGTGTGATTACTCGGGAACGGCTCGTAGGATTTTTAGTGTATTTTCCAGGAAAAATCAGCAACGCTTTTTTTGGCCAATTTGGAGAAGGTGTGATTACTCGGGAACGGCTCGTAGGATTTTTAGTGTATTTTCCAGGAAAAATCAGCAACGCTTTTTTTTCTAATTTGGAGAAGGTGTGATTACTCGGGAATGGCTCGTAGGTTTTTTAGTGTATTTTCCAGGAAAAATCAACAACGCTTTTTTTTTGGCCAATTTGGAGAAGGTGTGATTACTCGGGAACGGCTCGTAAGATTTTTAGTGTATTTTCCAGGAAAAATCAACAACGCTTTTTTTTGGCCAATTTGGAGAAGGTGTGATTACTCGGAAACGGCTCGTAGGTTTTTTAGTGTATTTTCCAGGAAAAATCAGCAACGCTTTTTTTTTCTAATTTGGAGAAGGTGTGATTACTCGGGAACGGCTCGTAGGTTTTTTAGTGTATTTTCCAGGAAAAATCAACAACGCTTTTTTTTGGCCAATTTGGAGAAGGTGTGATTACTCGGGAACGGCTCGTAAGATTTTTGATGTTTTTTCCAGGAAAAATCAGCAACGCTTTTTTTTGGCCAATTTGGAGAAGGTGTGATTACTCGGGAACGGCTCGTAGGATTTTTAGTGTATTTTCCAGGAAAAATCAACAACGCTTTTTTTGGCCAATTTGGAGAAGGTGTGATTACTCGGGAACGGCTCGTAGGATTTTAAGTGTATTTTCCAGGAAAAATTAGCAACGCTTTTTTTTGCCAATTTGGAGAAGATGTGATTACTCGGGAACGGCTCGTAAGATTTTTAGTGTATTTTCCAGGAAAAATCAGCAACGCTTTTTTTGGCCAATTTGGAGAAGGTGTGATTACTCGGGAACGGCTCGTAGGATTTTTAGTGTATTTTCCAGGAAAAATCAACAACGCTTTTTTTTGCCAATTTGGAGAAGGTGTGATTACTCGGGAACGGCTCGTAGGATTTTTAGTGTAATTTCCAGGAAAAATCAGCAACGCTTTTTTTTGCCAATTTGGAGAAGGTGTGATTACTCGGGAACTGCTCGTAGGATTTTTAGTGTATTTTCCAGGAAAAATCAGCAACGCTTTTTTTTGGCCAATTTGGAGAAGATGGGATTACTCGGGAACGGCTCGTAGGTTTTTTAGTGTATTTTCCAGGAAAAATGTGCAACGCTTTTTTTGGCCAATTTGGAGAAAGTGTGATTACTCGGGAACGGCTCGTAGGTTTTTTAGTGTATTTTCCAGGAAAAATCAGCAACGCTTTTTTTTGGCCAATTTGGAGAAGATGGGATTACTCGGGAACGGCTCGTAGGTTTTTTAGTGTATTTTTCAGGAAAAATCAGCAACGCTTTTTTTTGCCAATTTGGAGAAGGTGTGATTACTCGGGAACGGCTCGTAGGATTTTTAGTGTAATTTCCGGGAAAAATCAACAACGCTTTTTTTGGCCAATTTGGAGAAGGTGTGATTACTCGGGAACGGCTCGTAGGATTTTTGATGTTTTTTCCAGGAAAAATCAGCAACGCTTTTTTTTGGCCAATTTGGAGAAGGTGTGATTACTCGGGAACGGCTCGTAAGATTTTTAGTGTATTTTCCAGGAAAAATCAGCAACGCTTTTTTTGGCCAATTTGGAGAAGGTGTGATTACTCGGGAACGGCTCGTAGGATTTTTAGTGTATTTTCCAGGAAAAATCAGCAACGCTTTTTTTGGCCAATTTGGAGAAGGTGTGATTACTCTGGAACGGCTCGTAGGTTTTTTAGTGTATTTTCCAGGAAAAATCAGCAACGCTTTTTTTGGCCAATTTGGAGAAGGTGTGATTACTCGGGAACGGCTCGTAGGTTTTTTAGTGTATTTTCCAGGAAAAATCAACAACGCTTTTTTTGGCCAATTTGGAGAAGGTGTGATTACTCGGGAACGGCTCGTAAGATTTTTAGTGTATTTTCCAGGAAAAATCAGCAACGCTTTTTTTGGCCAATTTGGAGAAGTTGTGATTACTCGGGAACGGCTCGTAGGATTTTTAGTGTATTTTCCAGGAAAAATCAGCAACGCTTTTTTTGGCCAATTTGGAGAAGGTGTGATTACTCGGGAACGGCTCGTAGGTTTTTTAGTGTATTTTCCAGGAAAAATCAGCAACGCTTTTTTTGGCCAATTTGGAGAAGGTGTGATTACTCGGGAACGGCTCGTAGGTTTTTTAGTGTATTTTCTAGGAAAAATCAACAACGCTTTTTTTGGCCAATTTGGAGAAGGTGTGATTACTCGGGAACGGCTCGTAAGATTTTTGATGTTTTTTCCAGGAAAAATCAGCAACGCTTTTTTTTGGCCAATTTGGAGAAGGTGTGATTACTCGGGAACGGCTCGTAGGATTTTTAGTGTATTTTCCAGGAAAAATCAGCAACGCTTTTTTTGGCCAATTTGGAGAAGGTGTGATTACAAGGGAACGGCTCGTAGGTTTTTTAGTGTATTTTCCAGGAAAAATCAGCAACGCTTTTTTTTCTAATTTGGAGAAGGTGTGATTACTCGGGAACGGCTCGTAGGTTTTTTAGTGTATTTTCCAGGAAAAATCAACAACGCTTTTTTTTGGCCAATTTGGAGAAGGTGTGATTACTCGGGAACGGCTCGTAAGATTTTTAGTGTATTTTCCAGGAAAAATCAACAACGCTTTTTTTTGGCCAATTTGGAGAAGGTGTGATTACTCGGAAACGGCTCGTAGGTTTTTTAGTGTATTTTCCAGGAAAAATCAGCAACGCTTTTTTTTCTAATTTGGAGAAGGTGTGATTACTCGGGAACGGCTCGTAGGATTTTTAGTGTATTTTCCAGGAAAAATCAGCAACGCTTTTTTTGGCCAATTTGGAGAAGGTGTGATTACTCGGGAACGGCTCGTAAGATTTTTGATGTTTTTTCCAGGAAAAATCAGCAACGCTTTTTTTTGGCCAATTTGGAGAAAGTGTGATTACTCGGGAACGGCTCGTAGGATTTTTAGTGTATTTTCCAGGAAAAATCAACAACGCTTTTTTTGGCCAATTTGGAGAAGGTGTGATTACTCGGGAACGGCTCGTAGGATTTTAAGTGTATTTTCCAGGAAAAATTAGCAACGCTTTTTTTTGCCAATTTGGAGAAGGTGTGATTACTCGGGAACGGCTCGTAAGATTTTTAGTGTATTTTCCAGGAAAAATCAGCAACGCTTTTTTTGGCCAATTTGGAGAAGGTGTGATTACTCGGGAACGGCTCGTAGGATTTTTAGTGTATTTTCCAGGAAAAATCAACAACGCTTTTTTTTGCCAATTTGGAGAAGGTGTGATTACTCGGGAACGGCTCGTAGGATTTTTAGTGTAATTTCCAGGAAAACTCAGCAACGCTTTTTTTTTGCCAATTTGGAGAAGGTGTGATTACTCGGGAACTGCTCGTAGGATTTTTAGTGTATTTTCCAGGAAAAATCAGCAACGCTTTTTTTTGGCCAATTTGGAGAAGATGGGATTACTCGGGAACGGCTCGTAGGCTTTTTAGTGTATTTTCCAGCAAAAATGTGCAACGCTTTTTTTGGCCAATTTGGAGAAAGTGTGATTACTCGGGAACGGCTCGTAGGTTTTTTAGTGTATTTTCCAGGAAAAATCAGCAACGCTTTTTTTTGGCCAATTTGGAGAAGATGGGATTACTCGGGAACGGCTCGTAGGTTTTTTAGTGTATTTTTCAGGAAAAATCAACAACGCTTTTTTTGGCCAATTTGGAGAAGGTGTGATTACTCGGGAACGGCTCGTAAGATTTTTGATGTTTTTTCCAGGAAAAATCAGCAACGCTTTTTTTTGGCCAATTTGGAGAAGGTGTGATTACTCGGGAACGGCTCGTAGGATTTTTAGTGTATTTTCCAGGAAAAATCAGCAACGCTTTTTTTGGCCAATTTGGAGAAGGTGTGATTACTCGGGAACGGCTCGTAAGATTTTTGATGTTTTTTCCAGGAAAAATCAGCAACGCTTTTTTTTGGCCAATTTGGAGAAGGTGTGATTACTCGGGAACGGCTCGTAGGATTTTTAGTGTATTTTCCAGGAAAAATCAACAACGCTTTTTTTGGCCAATTTGGAGAAGGTGTGATTACTCGGGAACGGCTCGTAGGATTTTAAGTGTATTTTCCAGGAAAAATTAGCAACGCTTTTTTTTGCCAATTTGGAGAAGGTGTGATTACTCGGGAACGGCTCGTAAGATTTTTAGTGTATTTTCCAGGAAAAATCAGCAACGCTTTTTTTGGCCAATTTGGAGAAGGTGTGATTACTCGGGAACGGCTCGTAAGATTTTTAGTGTATTTTCCAGGAAAAATCAGCAACGCTTTTTTTGGCCAATTTGGAGAAGGTGTGATTACTCGGGAACGGCTCGTAGGATTTTTAGTGTATTTTCCAGGAAAAATCAGCAACACTTTTTTTGGCCAATTTGGAGAAGGTGTGATTACTCTGGAACGGCTCGTAGGTTTTTTAGTGTATTTTCCAGGAAAAATCAGCAACGCTTTTTTTGGCCAATTTGGAGAAGGTGTGATTACTCGGGAACGGCTCGTAGGTTTTTTAGTGTATTTTCCAGGAAAAATCAACAACGCTTTTTTTGGCCAATTTGGAGAAGGTGTGATTACTCGGGAACGGCTCGTAAGATTTTTAGTGTATTTTCCAGGAAAAATCAGCAACGCTTTTTTTGGCCAATTTGGAGAAGTTGTGATTACTCGGGAACGGCTCGTAGGATTTTTAGTGTATTTTCCAGGAAAAATCAGCAACGCTTTTTTTGGCCAATTTGGAGAAGGTGTGATTACTCGGGAACGGCTCGTAGGTTTTTTAGTGTATTTTCCAGGAAAAATCAGCAACGCTTTTTTTGGCCAATTTGGAGAAGGTGTGATTACTCGGGAACGGCTCGTAGGTTTTTTAGTGTATTTTCTAGGAAAAATCAACAACGCTTTTTTTGGCCAATTTGGAGAAGGTGTGATTACTCGGGAACGGCTCGTAAGATTTTTGATGTTTTTTCCAGGAAAAATCAGCAACGCTTTTTTTTGGCCAATTTGGAGAAGGTGTGATTACTCGGGAACGGCTCGTAGGATTTTTAGTGTATTTTCCAGGAAAAATCAGCAACGCTTTTTTTGGCCAATTTGGAGAAGGTGTGATTACAAGGGAACGGCTCGTAGGATTTTTAGTGTATTTTCCAGGAAAAATCAGCAACGCTTTTTTTTCTAATTTGGAGAAGGTGTGATTACTCGGGAACGGCTCGTAGGTTTTTTAGTGTATTTTCCAGGAAAAATCAACAACGCTTTTTTTTGGCCAATTTGGAGAAGGTGTGATTACTCGGGAACGGCTCGTAAGATTTTTAGTGTATTTTCCAGGAAAAATCAACAACGCTTTTTTTTGGCCAATTTGGAGAAGGTGTGATTACTCGGAAACGGCTCGTAGGTTTTTTAGTGTATTTTCCAGGAAAAATCAGCAACGCTTTTTTTTCTAATTTGGAGAAGGTGTGATTACTCGGGAACGGCTCGTAGGATTTTTAGTGTATTTTCCAGGAAAAATCAGCAACGCTTTTTTTGGCCAATTTGGAGAAGGTGTGATTACTCGGGAACGGCTCGTAAGATTTTTGATGTTTTTTCCAGGAAAAATCAGCAACGCTTTTTTTTGGCCAATTTGGAGAAAGTGTGATTACTCGGGAACGGCTCGTAGGATTTTTAGTGTATTTTCCAGGAAAAATCAACAACGCTTTTTTTGGCCAATTTGGAGAAGGTGTGATTACTCGGGAACGGCTCGTAGGATTTTAAGTGTATTTTCCAGGAAAAATTAGCAACGCTTTTTTTTGCCAATTTGGAGAAGGTGTGATTACTCGGGAACGGCTCGTAAGATTTTTAGTGTATTTTCCAGGAAAAATCAGCAACGCTTTTTTTGGCCAATTTGGAGAAGGTGTGATTACTCGGGAACGGCTCGTAGGATTTTTAGTGTATTTTCCAGGAAAAATCAACAACGCTTTTTTTTGCCAATTTGGAGAAGGTGTGATTACTCGGGAACGGCTCGTAGGATTTTTAGTGTAATTTCCAGGAAAACTCAGCAACGCTTTTTTTTTGCCAATTTGGAGAAGGTGTGATTACTCGGGAACTGCTCGTAGGATTTTTAGTGTATTTTCCAGGAAAAATCAGCAACGCTTTTTTTTGGCCAATTTGGAGAAGATGGGATTACTCGGGAACAGCTCGTAGGCTTTTTAGTGTATTTTCCAGGAAAAATGTGCAACGCTTTTTTTGGCCAATTTGGAGAAAGTGTGATTACTCGGGAACGGCTCGTAGGTTTTTTAGTGTATTTTCCAGGAAAAATCAGCAACGCTTTTTTTTGGCCAATTTGGAGAAGATGGGATTACTCGGGAACGGCTCGTAGGTTTTTTAGTGTATTTTTCAGGAAAAATCAACAACGCTTTTTTTGGCCAATTTGGAGAAGGTGTGATTACTCGGGAACGGCTCGTAAGATTTTTGATGTTTTTTCCAGGAAAAATCAGCAACGCTTTTTTTTGGCCAATTTGGAGAAGGTGTGATTACTCGGGAATGGCTCGTAGGATTTTTAGTGTATTTTCCAGGAAAAATCAGCAACGCTTTTTTTGGCCAATTTGGAGAAGGTGTGATTACTCGGGAACGGCTCGTAAGATTTTTGATGTTTTTTCCAGGAAAAATCAGCAACGCTTTTTTTTGGCCAATTTGGAGAAGGTGTGATTACTCGGGAACGGCTCGTAGGATTTTTAGTGTATTTTCCAGGAAAAATCAACAACGCTTTTTTTGGCCAATTTGGAGAAGGTGTGATTACTCGGGAACGGCTCGTAGGATTTTAAGTGTATTTTCCAGGAAAAATTAGCAACGCTTTTTTTTGCCAATTTGGAGAAGGTGTGATTACTCGGGAACGGCTCGTAAGATTTTTAGTGTATTTTCCAGGAAAAATCAGCAACGCTTTTTTTGGCCAATTTGGAGAAGGTGTGATTACTCGGGAACGGCTCGTAGGATTTTTAGTGTATTTTCCAGGAAAAATCAACAACGCTTTTTTTTGCCAATTTGGAGAAGGTGTGATTACTCGGGAACGGCTCGTAGGATTTTTGATGTTTTTTCCAGGAAAAATCAGCAACGCTTTTTTTTGGCCAATTTGGAGAAGGTGTGATTACTCGGGAACGGCTCGTAAGATTTTTAGTGTATTTTCCAGGAAAAATCAGCAACGCTTTTTTTGGCCAATTTGGAGAAGGTGTGATTACTCGGGAACGGCTCGTAGGATTTTTAGTGTATTTTCCAGGAAAAATCAGCAACGCTTTTTTTGGCCAATTTGGAGAAGGTGTGATTACTCTGGAACGGCTCGTAGGTTTTTTAGTGTATTTTCCAGGAAAAATCAGCAACGCTTTTTTTGGCCAATTTGGAGAAGGTGTGATTACTCGGGAACGGCTCGTAGGTTTTTTAGTGTATTTTCCAGGAAAAATCAACAACGCTTTTTTTGGCCAATTTGGAGAAGGTGTGATTACTCGGGAACGGCTCGTAAGATTTTTAGTGTATTTTCCAGGAAAAATCAGCAACGCTTTTTTTTGGCCAATTTGGAGAAGTTGTGATTACTCGGGAACGGCTCGTAGGATTTTTAGTGTATTTTCCAGGAAAAATCAGCAACGCTTTTTTTGGCCAATTTGGAGAAGGTGTGATTACTCGGGAACGGCTCGTAGGTTTTTTAGTGTATTTTCCAGGAAAAATCAGCAACGCTTTTTTTGGCCAATTTGGAGAAGGTGTGATTACTCGGGAACGGCTCGTAGGTTTTTTAGTGTATTTTCCAGGAAAAATCAACAACGCTTTTTTTGGCCAATTTGGAGAAGGTGTGATTATTCGGGAACGGCTCGTAAGATTTTTGATGTTTTTTCCAGGAAAAATCAGCAACGCTTTTTTTTGGCCAATTTGGAGAAGGTGTGATTACTCGGGAACGGCTCGTAGGATTTTTAGTGTATTTTCCAGGAAAAATCAGCAACGCTTTTTTTGGCCAATTTGGAGAAGGTGTGATTACAAGGGAACGGCTCGTAGGATTTTTAGTGTATTTTCCAGGAAAAATCAGCAACGCTTTTTTTTCTAATTTGGAGAAGGTGTGATTACTCGGGAACGGCTCGTAGGTTTTTTAGTGTATTTTCCAGGAAAAATCAACAACGCTTTTTTTTGGCCAATTTGGAGAAGGTGTGATTACTCGGGAACGGCTCGTAAGATTTTTAGTGTATTTTCCAGGAAAAATCAACAACGCTTTTTTTTGGCCAATTTGGAGAAGGTGTGATTACTCGGAAACGGCTCGTAGGTTTTTTAGTGTATTTTCCAGGAAAAATCAGCAACGCTTTTTTTTCTAATTTGGAGAAGGTGTGATTACTCGGGAACGGCTCGTAGGTTTTTTAGTGTATTTTCCAGGAAAAATCAACAACGCTTTTTTTTGGCCAATTTGGAGAAGGTGTGATTACTCGGGAACGGCTCGTAAGATTTTTGATGTTTTTTCCAGGAAAAATCAGCAACGCTTTTTTTTGGCCAATTTGGAGAAGGTGTGATTACTCGGGAACGGCTCGTAGGATTTTTAGTGTATTTTCCAGGAAAAATCAACAACGCTTTTTTTGGCCAATTTGGAGAAGGTGTGATTACTCGGGAACGGCTCGTAGGATTTTAAGTGTATTTTCCAGGAAAAATTAGCAACGCTTTTTTTTGCCAATTTGGAGAAGGTGTGATTACTCGGGAACGGCTCGTAAGATTTTTAGTGTATTTTCCAGGAAAAATCAGTAACGCTTTTTTTGGCCAATTTGGAGAAGGTGTGATTACTCGGGAACGGCTCGTAGGATTTTTAGTGTATTTTCCAGGAAAAATCAACAACGCTTTTTTTTGCCAATTTGGAGAAGGTGTGATTACTCGGGAACGGCTCGTAGGATTTTTAGTGTAATTTCCAGGAAAACTCAGCAACGCTTTTTTTTGCCAATTTGGAGAAGGTGTGATTACTCGGGAACTGCTCGTAGGATTTTTAGTGTATTTTCCAGGAAAAATCAGCAACGCTTTTTTTTGGCCAATTTGGAGAAGATGGGATTACTCGGGAACGGCTCGTAGGTTTTTTAGTGTATTTTCCAGGAAAAATGTGCAACGCTTTTTTTGGCCAATTTGGAGAAAGTGTGATTACTCGGGAACGGCTCGTAGGTTTTTTAGTGTATTTTCCAGGAAAAATCAGCAACGCTTTTTTTTGGCCAATTTGGAGAAGATGGGATTACTCGGGAACGGCTCGTAGGTTTTTTAGTGTATTTTTCAGGAAAAATCAGCAACGCTTTTTTTTGCCAATTTGGAGAAGGTGTGATTACTCGGGAACGGCTCGTAGGATTTTTAGTGTAATTTCCGGGAAAAATCAACAACGCTTTTTTTGGCCAATTTGGAGAAGGTGTGATTACTCGGGAACGGCTCGTAGGATTTTTGATGTTTTTTCCAGGAAAAATCAGCAACGCTTTTTTTTGGCCAATTTGGAGAAGGTGTGATTACTCGGGAACGGCTCGTAAGATTTTTAGTGTATTTTCCAGGAAAAATCAGCAACGCTTTTTTTGGCCAATTTGGAGAAGGTGTGATTACTCGGGAACGGCTCGTAGGATTTTTAGTGTATTTTCCAGGAAAAATCAGCAACGCTTTTTTTGGCCAATTTGGAGAAGGTGTGATTACTCGGGAACGGCTCGTAGGATTTTTAGTGTATTTTCCAGGAAAAATCAGCAACGCTTTTTTTTCTAATTTGGAGAAGGTGTGATTACTCGGGAACGGCTCGTAGGTTTTTTAGTGTATTTTCCAGGAAAAATCAACAACGCTTTTTTATGGCCAATTTGGAGAAGGTGTGATTACTCGGGAACGTCTCGTAAGATTTTTAGTGTATTTTCCAGGAAAAATCAACAACGCTTTTTTTTGGCCAATTTGGAGAAGGTGTGATTACTCGGAAACGGCTCGTAGGTTTTTTAGTGTATTTTCCAGGAAAAATCAGCAACGCTTTTTTTTCTAATTTGGAGAAGGTGTGATTACTCGGGAACGGCTCGTAGGTTTTTTAGTGTATTTTCCAGGAAAAATCAACAACGCTTTTTTTTGGCCAATTTGGAGAAGGTGTGATTACTCGGGAACGGCTCGTAAGATTTTTGATGTTTTTTCCAGGAAAAATCAGCAACGCTTTTTTTTTGCCAATTTGGAGAAGGTGTGATTACTCGGGAACGGCTCGTAGGATTTTTAGTGTATTTTCCAGGAAAAATCAACAACGCTTTTTTTGGCCAATTTGGAGAAGGTGTGATTACTCGGGAACGGCTCGTAGGATTTTAAGTGTATTTTCCAGGAAAAATTAGCAACGCTTTTTTTTGCCAATTTGGAGAAGGTGTGATTACTCGGGAACGGCTCGTAAGATTTTTAGTGTATTTTCCAGGAAAAATCAGCAACGCTTTTTTTGGCCAATTTGGAGAAGGTGTGATTACTCGGGAACGGCTCGTAGGATTTTTAGTGTATTTTCCAGGAAAAATCAACAACGCTTTTTTTTTGCCAATTTGGAGAAGGTGTGATTACTCGGGAACGGCTCGTAGGATTTTTAGTGTAATTTCCAGGAAAAATTAGCAACGCTTTTTTTTGCCAATTTGGAGAAAGTGTGATTACTCGGGAACGGCTCGTAGGTTTTTTAGTGTATTTTCCAGGAAAAATCAGCAACGCTTTTTTTTGGCCAATTTGGAGAAGATGGGATTACTCGGGAACGGCTCGTAGGTTTTTTAGTGTATTTTTCAGGAAAAATCAGCAACGCTTTTTTTTGCCAATTTGGAGAAGGTGTGATTACTCGGGAACGGCTCGTAGGATTTTTAGTGTAATTTGCGGGAAAAATCAACAACGCTTTTTTTGGCCAATTTGGAGAAGGTGTGATTACTCGGGAACGGCTCGTAGGATTTTTGATATTTTTTCCAGGAAAAATCAGCAACGCTTTTTTTTGGCCAATTTGGAGAAGGTGTGATTACTCGGGAACGGCTCGTAAGATTTTTAGTGTCTTTTCCAGGAAAAATCAGCAACGCTTTTTTTGGCCAATTTGGAGAAGGTGTGATTACTCGGGAACGGCTCGTAGGATTTTTAGTGTATTTTCCAGGAAAAATCAGCAACGCTTTTTTTGGCCAATTTGGAGAAGGTGTGATTACTCTGGAACGGCTCGTAGGTTTTTTAGTGTATTTTCCAGGAAAAATCAGCAACGCTTTTTTTGGCCAATTTGGAGAAGGTGTGATTACTCGGGAACGGCTCGTAGGTTTTTTAGTGTATTTTCCAGGAAAAATCAACAACGCTTTTTTTGGCCAATTTGGAGAATGTGTGATTACTCGGGAACGGCTCGTAAGATTTTTAGTGTATTTTCCAGGAAAAATCAGCAACGCTTTTTTTTGGCCAATTTGGAGAAGGTGTGATTACTCGGGAACGGCTCATAAAATTTTTAATATATTTTCCAGGAAAAATCAGCAACGTTTTTTTTGGCCAATTTGGAGAAGGTGTGATTACTCGGGAACGGCTCGTAAGATTTTTAGTGTATTTTCCAGGAAAAATCAGCAACGCTTTTTTTGGCCAATTTGGAGAAGGTGTGATTACTCGGGAACGGCTCGTAGGATTTTTAGTGTTTTTTCCAGTAAAAATCAGCAACACTTTTTTTGGCCAATTTGGAGAAGGTGTGATTACTCGGGAACGGCTCGTAGGTTTTTTAGTGTATTTTCCAGGAAAAATCAGCAACGTTTTTTTTTTGGCCAATTTGGAGAAGGTGTGATTACTCGGGAACGGCTCGTAGAATTTTTAGTGTATTTTCCAGGAAAAATCAGCAACGCTTTTTTTGGCCAATTTGGAGAAGGTGTGATTACTCGGGAACGGCTCGTAGGATTTTTAGTGTATTTTCCAGGAAAAATCAGCAACGCTTTTTTTTGCCAATTTGGAGAAGGTGTGATTACTCGGGAACGGCTCGTAGGTTTTTTAGTGTATTTTCCAGGAAAAATCAACAACGCTTTTTTTGGCCAATTTGGAGAAGGTGTGATTACTCGGGAACGGCTCGTAGGATTTTTAGTGTATTTTCCAGGAAAAATCAGCAACGCTTTTTTTGGCCAATTTGGAGAAGGTGTGATTACTCGGGAACGGCTCGTAGGATTTTTAGTGTATTTTCCAGGAAAAATCAGCAACGCTTTTTTTTGGTAATTTGGAGAAGGTGTGATTACTCGGGAATGGCTCGTAGGATTTTTAGTGTATTTTCCAGGAAAAATCAACAACGCTTTTTTTGGCCAATTTGGAGAAGCTGTGATTACTCGGGAACGGCTCGTAGGATTTTTAGTGTATTTTTCAGGAAAAATCAGCAACGCTTTTTTTGGCCAATTTGGAGAAGGTGTGATTACTCGGGAACGGCTCGTAAGATTTTTAGTGTATTTTCCAGGAAAAATGTGCAACGCTTTTTTTGGCCAATTTGGAGAAGATGGGATTACTCGGGAACGGCTCGTAAGATTTTTAGTGTTTTTTCCAGGAAAAATCAGCAACGCTTTTTTTTTGGCCAATTTGGAGAAGGTGTGATTACTCGGGAACGGCTCGTAGGATTTTTAGTGTATTTTCCAGGAAAAATCAGCAACGCTTTTTTTGGCCAATTTGGAGAAGGTGTGATTACTCGGGAACGGCTCGTAGGATTTTTAGTGTATTTTCCAGGAAAAATCAGCAACGCTTTTTTTTGGTAATTTGGAGAAGGTGTGATTACTCGGGAATGGCTCGTAGGATTTTTAGTGTATTTTCCAGGAAAAATCGACAACGCTTTTTTTGGCCAATTTGGAGAAGCTGTGATTACTCGGGAACGGCTCGTAGGATTTTTAGTGTATTTTTCAGGAAAAATCAGCAACGCTTTTTTTGGCCAATTTGGAGAAGGTGTGATTACTCGGGAACTGCTCGTAGGATTTTTAGTGTATTTTCCAGGAAAAATCAGCAACGCTTTTTTTGGCCAATTTGGAGAAGGTGTGATTACTTGGGAACGGCTCGTAGGATTTTAAGTGTATTTTCCAGGAAAAATTAGCAACGCTTTTTTTTGCCAATTTGGAGAAGGTGTGATTACTCGGGAACGGCTCGTAAGATTTTTAGTGTATTTTCCAGGAAAAATCAGCAACGCTTTTTTTGGCCAATTTGGAGAAGGTGTGATTACTCGGGAACGGCTCGTAGGATTTTTAGTGTATTTTCCAGGAAAAATCAGCAACGCTTTTTTTGGCCAATTTGGAGAAGGTGTGATTACTCGGGAACGGCTCGTAGGTTTTTTAGTGTATTTTCCAGGAAAAATCAACAACGCTTTTTTTGGCCAATTTGGAGAAGGTGTGATTACTCGGGAACGGCTCGTAAGATTTTTAGTGTATTTTCCAGGAAAAATCAGCAACGCTTTTTTTGGCCAATTTGGAGAAGGTGTGATTACTCGGGAACGGCTCATAAAATTTTTAATATATTTTCCAGGAAAAATCAGCAACGCTTTTTTTTGGCCAATTTGGAGAAGGTGTGATTACTCGGGAACGGCTCGTAAGATTTTTAGTGTATTTTCCAGGAAAAATCAGCAACGCTTTTTTTGGCCAATTTGGAGAAGGTGTGATTACTCGGGAACGGCTCATAAAATTTTTAATATATTTTCCAGGAAAAATCAGCAACGCTTTTTTTTGGCCAATTTGGAGAAGGTGTGATTACTCGGGAACGGCTCGTAAGATTTTTAGTGTATTTTCCAGGAAAAATCAGCAACGCTTTTTTTGGCCAATTTGGAGAAGGTGTGATTACTCGGGAACGGCTCGTAGGATTTTTAGTGTTTTTTCCAGTAAAAATCAGCAACACTTTTTTTGGCCAATTTGGAGAAGGTGTGATTACTCGGGAACGGCTCGTAGGTTTTTTAGTGTATTTTCCAGGAAAAATCAGCAACGTTTTTTTTTGGCCAATTTGGAGAAGGTGTGATTACTCGGGAACGGCTCGTAGAATTTTTAGTGTATTTTCCAGGAAAAATCAGCAACGCTTTTTTTGGCCAATTTGGAGAAGGTGTGATTACTCGGGAACGGCTCGTAGGATTTTTAGTGTATTTTCCAGGAAAAATCAACAACGCTTTTTTTGGCCAATTTGGAGAAGGTGTGATTACTCGGGAACGGCTCGTAAGATTTTTAGTGTATTTTCCAGGAAAAATCAGCAACGCTTTTTTTGGCCAATTTGGAGAAGGTGTGATTACTCGGGAACGGCTCATAAAATTTTTAATATATTTTCCAGGAAAAATCAGCAACGCTTTTTTTTGGCCAATTTGGAGAAGGTGTGATTACTCGGGAACGGCTCGTAAGATTTTTAGTGTATTTTCCAGGAAAAATCAGCAACGCTTTTTTTGGCCAATTTGGAGAAGGTGTGATTATTTGGGAACGGCTCGTAGGATTTTTAGTGTTTTTTCCAGTAAAAATCAGCAACACTTTTTTTGGCCAATTTGGAGAAGGTGTGATTACTCGGGAACGGCTCGTAGGTTTTTTAGTGTATTTTCCAGGAAAAATCAGCAACGTTTTTTTTTGGCCAATTTGGAGAAGGTGTGATTACTCGGGAACGGCTCGTAGGTTTTTTAGTGTATTTTCCAGGAAAAATCAACAACGCTTTTTTTGGCCAATTTGGAGAAGGTGTGATTACTCGGGAACGGCTCGTAAGATTTTTAGTGTATTTTCCAGGAAAAATCAGCAACGCTTTTTTTGGCCAATTTGGAGAAGGTGTGATTACTCGGGAACGGCTCGTAAGATTTTTAGTGTATTTTCCAGGAAAAATCAGCAACGCTTTTTTTGGCCAATTTGGAGAAGGTGTGATTACTCGGGAACGGCTCGTAGGATTTTTAGTGTTTTTTCCAGTAAAAATCAGCAACACTTTTTTTGGCCAATTTGGAGAAGGTGTGATTACTCGGGAACGGCTCGTAGGTTTTTTAGTGTATTTTCCAGGAAAAATCAGCAACGTTTTTTTTTTGGCCAATTTGGAGAAGGTGTGATTACTCGGGAACGGCTCGTAGAATTTTTAGTGTATTTTCCAGGAAAAATCAGCAACGCTTTTTTTGGCCAATTTGGAGAAGGTGTGATTACTCGGGAACGGCTCGTAGGATTTTTAGTGTATTTTCCAGGAAAAATCAGCAACGCTTTTTTTTGCCAATTTGGAGAAGGTGTGATTACTCGGGAACGGCTCGTAGGTTTTTTAGTGTATTTTCCAGGAAAAATCAACAACGCTTTTTTTGGCCAATTTGGAGAAGGTGTGATTACTCGGGAACGGCTCGTAGGATTTTTAGTGTATTTTCCAGGAAAAATCAGCAACGCTTTTTTTGGCCAATTTGGAGAAGGTGTGATTACTCGGGAACGGCTCGTAGGATTTTTAGTGTATTTTCCAGGAAAAATCAGCAACGCTTTTTTTTGGTAATTTGGAGAAGGTGTGATTACTCGGGAATGGCTCGTAGGATTTTTAGTGTATTTTCCAGGAAAAATCAACAACGCTTTTTTTGGCCAATTTGGAGAAGCTGTGATTACTCGGGAACGGCTCGTAGGATTTTTAGTGTATTTTTCAGGAAAAATCAGCAACGCTTTTTTTGGCCAATTTGGAGAAGGTGTGATTACTCGGGAACGGCTCGTAAGATTTTTAGTGTATTTTCCAGGAAAAATGTGCAACGCTTTTTTTGGCCAATTTGGAGAAGATGGGATTACTCGGGAACGGCTCGTAAGATTTTTAGTGTTTTTTCCAGGAAAAATCAGCAACGCTTTTTTTTGGCCAATTTGGAGAAGGTGTGATTACTCGGGAACGGCTCGTAGGATTTTTAGTGTATTTTCCAGGAAAAATCAGCAACGCTTTTTTTGGCCAATTTGGAGAAGGTGTGATTACTCGGGAACGGCTCGTAGGATTTTTAGTGTATTTTCCAGGAAAAATCAGCAACGCTTTTTTTTGGTAATTTGGAGAAGGTGTGATTACTCGGGAATGGCTCGTAGGATTTTTAGTGTATTTTCCAGGAAAAATCAACAACGCTTTTTTTGGCCAATTTGGAGAAGCTGTGATTACTCGGGAACGGCTCGTAGGATTTTTAGTGTATTTTTCAGGAAAAATCAGCAACGCTTTTTTTGGCCAATTTGGAGAAGGTGTGATTACTCGGGAACTGCTCGTAGGATTTTTAGTGTATTTTCCAGGAAAAATCAGCAACGCTTTTTTTGGCCAATTTGGAGAAGGTGTGATTACTCGGGAACTGCTCGTAGGATTTTTAGTGTATTTTCCAGGAAAAATCAACAACGCTTTTTTTGGCCAATTTGGAGAAGGTGTGATTACTCGGGAACGGCTCGTAAGATTTTTGATGTTTTTTCCAGGAAAAATCAGCAACGCTTTTTTTGGCCAATTTGGAGAAGGTGTGATTACTCGGGAACGGCTCGTAGGATTTTTAGTGTATTTTCCAGGAAAAATCAGCAACGCTTTTTTTTGCCAATTTGGAGAAGGTGTGATTACTCGGGAACGGCTCGTAGGTTTTTTAGTGTATTTTCCAGGAAAAATCAACAACGCTTTTTTTGGCCAATTTGGAGAAGGTGTGATTACTCGGGAACGGCTCGTAGGATTTTTAGTGTATTTTCCAGGAAAAATCAGCAACGCTTTTTTTGGCCAATTTGGAGAAGGTGTGATTACTCGGGAACGGCTCGTAGGATTTTTAGTGTATTTTCCAGGAAAAATCAGCAACGCTTTTTTTTGCCAATTTGGAGAAGGTGTGATTACTCGGGAACGGCTCGTAGGTTTTTTAGTGTATTTTCCAGGAAAAATCAACAACGCTTTTTTTGGCCAATTTGGAGAAGGTGTGATTACTCGGGAACGGCTCGTAGGATTTTTAGTGTATTTTCCAGGAAAAATCAGCAACGCTTTTTTTGGCCAATTTGGAGAAGGTGTGATTACTCGGGAACGGCTCGTAATATTTTTAGTGTATTTTCCAGGAAAAATGTGCAACGCTTTTTTTGGCCAATTTGGAGAAGATGGGATTACTCGGGAACGGCTCGTAAGATTTTTGATGTTTTTTCCAGGAAAAATCAGCAACGCTTTTTTTGGCCAATTTGGAGAAGGTGTGATTACTCGGGAACGGCTCGTAGGATTTTTAGTGTATTTTCCAGGAAAAATCAACAACGCTTTTTTTGGCCAATTTGGAGAAGGTGTGATTACTCGGGAACGGCTCGTAGGATTTTTAGTGTATTTTCCAGGAAAAATCAGCAAATCTTTTGGTCAATTTGGAGAAGGTGTGATTACTCGGGAACGGCTCGTAAGATTTTTAGTGTATTTTCCAGGAAAAATGTGCAACGCTTTTTTTGGCCAATTTGGAGAAGGTGTGATTACTCGGGAACGGCTCGTAGGTTTTTTAGTGTATTTTCCAGGAAAAATCAACAACGCTTTTTTTGGCCAATTTGGAGAAGGTGTGATTACTCGGGAACGGCTCGTAGGATTTTTAGTGTATTTTCCAGGAAAAATCAGCAACGCTTTTTTTGGCCAATTTGGAGAAGGTGTGATTACTCGGGAACGGCTCGTAGGATTTTTAGTGTATTTTCCAGGAAAAATGTGCAACGCTTTTTTTGGCCAATTTGGAGAAGGTGTGATTACTCGGGAACGGCTCGTAGGATTTTTAGTGTATTTTCCAGGAAAAATCAGCAACGCTTTTTTTGGCCAATTTGGAGAAGGTGTGATTACTCGGGAACGGCTCGTAGGATTTTTAGTGTATTTTCCAGGAAAAATCAGCAACGCTTTTTTTTGGTAATTTGGAGAAGGTGTGATTACTCGGGAATGGCTCGTAGGATTTTTAGTGTATTTTCCAGGAAAAATCAACAACGTTTTTTTTTGGCCAATTTGGAGAAGCTGTGATTACTCGGGAACGGCTCGTAGGATTTTTAGTGTATTTTTCAGGAAAAATCAGCAACGCTTTTTTTGGCCAATTTGGAGAAGGTGTGATTACTCGGGAACTGCTCGTAGGCTTTGTAGTGTATTTTCCAGGAAAAATCAGCAACGCTTTTTTTGGCCAATTTGGAGAAGGTGTGATTACTCGGGAACTGCTCGTAAGATTTTTGATGTTTTTTCCAGGAAAAATCAGCAACGCTTTTTTTGGCCAATTTGGAGAAGGTGTGATTACTCGGGAACGGCTCGTAGGATTTTTAGTGTATTTTCCAGGAAAAATCAGCAACGCTTTTTTTTGCCAATTTGGAGAAGGTGTGATTACTCGGGAACGGCTCGTAGGTTTTTTAGTGTATTTTCCAGGAAAAATCAACAACGCTTTTTTTGGCCAATTTGGAGAAGGTGTGATAACTCGGGAACGGCTCGTAGGATTTTTAGTGTATTTTCCAGGAAAAATCAGCAACGCTTTTTTTGGCCAATTTGGAGAAGGTGTGATTACTCGGGAACGGCTCGTAAGATTTTTGATGTATTTTCCAGGAAAAATCAGCAACGCTTTTTTTTCTAATTTGGAGAAGGTGTGATTACTCGGGAACGGCTCGTAAGATTTTTGATGTTTTTTTCAGGAAAAATCAACAACGCTTTTTTTTGCCAATTTGGAGAAGGTGTGATTACTCGGGAACTGCTCGTAGGATTTTTAGTGTATTTTCCAGGAAAAATCAGCAACGCTTTTTTTGGCCAATTTGGAGAAGGTGTGATTACTCGGGAACGGCTCGTAGGATTTTTAGTGTATTTTCCAGGAAAAATCAGCAACGCTTTTTTTTTGGCCAATTTGGAGAAAATGGGATTACTCGGGAACGGCTCGTAGGATTTTTAGTGTATTTTCCAGGAAAAATCAGCAACGCTTTTTTTTGCCAATTTGGAGAAGGTGTGATTACTCGGGAACGGCTGGTAGGATTTTTAGTGTATTTTCCAGGAAAAATCAGCAACGCTTTTTTTTGGCCAATTTGGAGAAGGTGTGATTACTCGGGAACTGCTCGTAGGATTTTTAGTGTATTTTCCAGGAAAAATCAGCAACGCTTTTTTTTCTAATTTGGAGAAGATGGGATTACTCGGGAACGGCTCGTAGGATTTTTAGTGTAATTTCCAGGAAATATCAGCAAGGTTTTTTTTTGGCCAATTTGGAGATGGTGTGATTACTCGGGAACGGCTCGTAGGATTTTTAGTGTATTTTCCAGGAAAAATCAGCAACGTTTTTTTTTTGGCCAATTTGGAGAAGGTGTGATTACTCGGGAACGGCTCGTAGAATTTTTAGTGTATTTTCCAGGAAAAATCAGCAACGCATTTTTTTGGCCAATTTGGAGAAGGTGTGATTACTCGGGAACGGCTCGTAAGATTTTTGATGTTTTTTCCAGGAAAAATCAGCAACGCTTTTTTTTGGCCAATTTGGAGAAGGTGTGATTACTCGGGAACGGCTCGTAGGATTTTTAGTGTATTTTCCAGGAAAAATCAGCAACGCTTTTTTTTGGTAATTTGGAGAAGGTGTGATTACTCGGGAACGGCTCATAAAATTTTTAATATATTTTCCAGGAAAAATCAGCAACGCTTTTTTTTGGCCAATTTGGAGAAGGTGTGATTACTCGGGAACTGCTCGTAGGATTTTTAGTGTATTTTCCAGGAAAAATCAGCAACACTTTTTTTGGCCAATTTGGAGAAGGTGTGATTACTCGGAAACTGCTCGTAAGATTTTTGATGTATTTTCCAGGAAAAATCAACAACGATTTTTTTTCTAATTTGGAGAAGGTGTGATTACTCGGGAACGGCTCGTAAGATTTTTGATGTATTTTCCAGGAAAAATCAACAACGCTTTTTTTTCTAATTTGGAGAAGGTGTGATTACTCGGGAACGGCTCGTAGGATTTTTAGTGTATTTTCCAGGAAAAATCAGCAACGTTTTTTTGGCCAATTTGGAGAAGGTGTGATTACTCGGGAACGGCTCGTAGGATTTTTAGTGTATTTTCCAGGAAAAATCAGCAACGCTTTTTTTTGGCCAATTTGGAGAAGATGGGATTACTCGGGAACGGCTCGTAGGATTTTTAGTGTATTTTCCAGGAAAAATCAGCAACGCTTTTTTTTGCCAATTTGGAGAAGGTGTGATTACTCGGGAACGGCTGGTAGGATTTTTAGTGTATTTTCCAGGAAAAATCAGCAACGCTTTTTTTTGGCCAATTTGGAGAAGGTGTGATTACTCGGGAACTGCTCGTAGGATTTTTAGTGTATTTTCCAGGAAAAATCAGCAACGCTTTTTTTTTCTAATTTGGAGAAGATGGGATTACTCGGGAACGGCTCGTAGGATTTTTAGTGTAATTTCCAGGAAAAATTAGCAAGGTTTTTTTTTGGCCAATTTGGAGATGGTGTGATTACTCGGGAACGGCTCGTACGATTTTTAGTGTATTTTCCAGGAAAAATCAACAACGCTTTTTTTTGGCCAATTTGGAGAAGGTGTGATTACTCGGGAACGGCTCGTAGGATTTTTAGTGTATTTTCCAGGAAAAATGTGCAACGCTTTTTTTGGCCAATTTGGAGAAGATGGGATTACTCGGGAACGGCTCGTAAGATTTTTAGTGTTTTTTCCAGGAAAAATCAGCAACGCTTTTTTTTGGCCAATTTGGAGAAGGTGTGATTACTCGGGAACGGCTCGTAGGATTTTTAGTGTATTTTCCAGGAAAAATCAGCAACGCTTTTTTTGGCCAATTTGGAGAAGGTGTGATTACTCGGGAACGGCTCGTAGGATTTTTAGTGTATTTTCCAGGAAAAATCAGCAACGCTTTTTTTGGCCAATTTGGAGAAGATGGGATTACTCGGGAACGGCTCGTAGGATTTTTAGTGTATTTTCCAGGAAAAATCAGCAACGCTTTTTTTGGCCAATTTGGAGAAGGTGTGATTACTCGGGAACGGCTCGTAGGATTTTTAGTGTATTTTCCAGGAAAAATCAGCAACGCTTTTTTTGGCCAATTTGGAGAAGGTGTGATTACTCGGGAACGGCTCGTAAGATTTTTAGTGTATTTTCCAGGAAAAATCAGCAACGCTTTTTTTGGCCAATTTGGAGAAGGTGTGATTACTCGGGAACGGCTCGTAAGATTTTTAGTGTATTTTCCAGGAAAAATCAGCAACGCTTTTTTTTCTAATTTGGAGAAGGTGTGATTACTCGGAAACGGCTCGTAAGATTTTTGATGTTTTTTCCATGAAAAATCAGCAACGCTTTTTTTTCTAATTTGGAGAAGGTGTGATTACTCGGGAACGGCTCGTAAGATTTTTAGTGTATTTTCCAGGAAAAATCAGCAACGCTTTTTTTGGCCAATTTGGAGAAGGTGTGATTACTCGGGAACGGCTCGTAGGATTTTAAGTGTATTTTCCAGGAAAAATCAGCAACGCTTTTTTTGGCCAATTTGGAGAAGGTGTGATTACTCGGGAACGGCTCGTAGGATTTTAAGTGTATTTTCCAGGAAAAATCAGCAACGCTTTTTTTGGCCAATTTGGAGAAGGTGTGACTATTCGGGAACTGCTCGTTGGATTTTTAGTGTATTTTCCAGGAAAAATCAGCAACGCTTTTTTTGGCCAATTTGGAGAAGGTGTGATTACTCGGGAACGGCTCGTAGGATTTTTAGTGTATTTTCCAGGAAAAATCAGCAACGCTTTTTTTTGGCCAATTTGGAGAAGATGGGATTACTCGGGAACGGCTCGTAGGATTTTTAGTGTATTTTCCAGGAAAAATCAGCAACGCTTTTTTTTTGCCAATTTGGAGAAGGTGTGATTACTCGGGAACGGCTGGTAGGATTTTTAGTGTATTTTCCAGGAAAAATCAGCAACGCTTTTTTTTGGCCAATTTGGAGAAGGTGTGATTACTCGGGAACTGCTCGTAGGATTTTTAGTGTATTTTCCAGGAAAAATCAGCAACGCTTTTTTTTGGCCAATTTGGAGAAGATGGGATTACTCGGGAACGGCTCGTAGGTTTTTTAGTGTATTTTCCAGGAAAAATCAGCAACGCTTTTTTTGGCCAATTTGGAGAAGGTGTGATTACTCGGGAACGGCTCGTAGGATTTTTAGTGTATTTTCCAGGAAAAATCAGCAACGCTTTTTTTGGCCAATTTGGAGGGGGTGTGATTACTCGGGAACGGCTCGTAAGATTTTTAGTGTATTTTCCAGGAAAAATCAGCAACGCTTTTTTTGGCCAATTTGGAGAAGGTGTGATTACTCGGGAACGGCTCGTAGGATTTTTAGTGTATTTTCCAGGAAAAATCAGCAACGCTTTTTTTTGGCCAATTTGGAGAAGATGGGATTACTCGGGAACGGCTCGTAGGATTTTTAGTGTATTTTCCAGGAAAAATCAGCAACGCTTTTTTTTGCCAATTTGGAGAAGGTGTGATTACTCGGGAACGGCTGGTAGGATTTTTAGTGTATTTTCCAGGAAAAATCAGCAACGCTTTTTTTTGGCCAATTTGGAGAAGGTGTGATTACTCGGAAACTGCTCGTAGGATTTTTAGTGTATTTTCCAGGAAAAATCAGCAACGCTTTTTTTTGGCCAATTTGGAGAAGATGGGATTACTCGGGAACGGCTCGTAGGTTTTTTAGTGTATTTTCCAGGAAAAATCAGCAACGCTTTTTTTGGCCAATTTGGAGAAGGTGTGATTACTCGGGAACGGCTCGTAGGATTTTTAGTGTATTTTCCAGGAAAAATCAGCAACGCTTTTTTTGGCCAATTTGGAGAAGGTGTGATTACTCGGGAACGGCTCGTAAGATTTTTAGTGTATTTTCCAGGAAAAATCAGCAACGCTTTTTTTGGCCAATTTGGAGAAGGTGTGATTACTCGGGAACGGCTCGTAAGATTTTTAGTGTATTTTCCAGGAAAAATCAGCAACGCTTTTTTTTCTAATTTGGAGAAGGTGTGATTACTCGGAAACGGCTCGTAAGATTTTTGATGTTTTTTCCAGGAAAAATCAGCAACGCTTTTTTTTCTAATTTGGAGAAGCTGTGATTACTCGGGAACGGCTCGTAAGATTTTTGATGTTTTTTCCAGGAAAAATCAGCAACGCTTTTTTTGGCCAATTTGGAGAAGGTGTGATTACTCGGGAACGGCTCGTAGGATTTTTAGTGTATTTTCCAGGAAAAATCAGCAACGCTTTTTTTTGGCCAATTTGGAGAAGGTGTGATTACTCGGAAACGGCTCGTAAGATTTTTAGTGTATTTTCCAGGAAAAATCAGCAACGTTTTTTTTTTGGCCAATTTGGAGAAGGTGTGATTACTCGGGAACTGCTCGTAAGATTTTTTAGTGTATTTTCCAGGAAAAATCAACAACGCTTTTTTTTGGCCAATTTGGAGAAGGTGTGATTACTCGGGAACGGCTCGTAAGATTTTTGATGTATTTTCCAGGAAAAATCAGCAACGCTTTTTTTTGGCCAATTTGGAGAAGGTGTGATTACTCGGGAACGGCTCATAAAATTTTTAATATATTTTCCAGGAAAAATCAGCAACGCTTTTTTTGGCCAATTTGGAGAAGGTGTGATTACTCGGGAACGGCTCGTAAGATTTTTAGTGTATTTTCCAGGAAAAATCAGCAACCCTTTTTTTGGCCAATTTGGAGAAGGTGTGATTACTCGGGAACGGCTCGTAGGATTTTAAGTGTATTTTCCAGGAAAAATCAGCAACGCTTTTTTTGGCCAATTTGGAGAAGGTGTGATTACTCGGGAACGGCTCGTAAGATTTTTAGTGTATTTTTCAGGAAAAATCAGCAACGCTTTTTTTTGGCCAATTTGGAGAAGCTGTGATTACTCGGGAACGGCTCGTAAGATTTTTGATGTTTTTTCCAGGAAAAATCAGCAACGCTTTTTTTGGCCAATTTGGAGAAGGTGTGATTACTCGGAAACGGCTCGTAGGATTTTTAGTGTATTTTCCAGGAAAAATCAGCAACGCTTTTTTTTGGCCAATTTGGAGAAGGTGTGATTACTCGGAAACGGCTCGTAAGATTTTTAGTGTATTTTCCAGGAAAAATCAGCAACGTTTTTTTTTTGGCCAATTTGGAGAAGGTGTGATTACTCGGGAACGGCTCGTAGGATTTTTAGTGTAATTTCCAGGAAAAATCAGCAACGCTTTTTTTTCTAATTTGGAGAAGATGGGATTACTCGGGAACGGCTCGTAAGATTTTTAATATATTTTCCAGGAAAAATCAGCAACGCTTTTTTTTGCCAATTTGGAGAAGGTGTGATTACTCGGGAACGGCTCGTAGGTTTATTAGTGTATTTTCCAGGAAAAATCAGCAACGCTTTTTTTGGCCAATTTGGAGAAGGTGTGATTACTCGGGAACGGCTCGTAGGATTTTTAGTGTATTTTCCAGGAAAAATCAACAACGCTTTTTTTGGCCAATTTGGAGAAGATGGGATTACTCGGGAACGGCTCGTAGGTTTTTTAGTGTATTTTCCAGGAAAAATCAGCAAGGTTTTTTTTGGCCAATTTGGAGAAGGTGTGATTGCTCGGGAACGGCTCGTAGGATTTTTAGTGTATTTTCCAGGAAAAATCAGCAACGCTTTTTTTGGCCAATTTGGAGAAGGTGTGATTACTCGGGAACGGCTCATAAGATTTTTGATGTTTTTTCCAGGAAAAATCAACAACGCTTTTTTTTGCCAATTTGGATAAGGTGTGATTACTCGGGAACGGCTCGTAGGTTTTTTAGTGTATTTTTCAGGAAAAATCAGCAACGCTTTTTTTTTGCCAATTTGGAGAAGATGGGATTACTCGGGAACTGCTCGTAAGATTTTTAATATATTTTCCAGGAAAAATCAGCAAAGCTTTTTTTTGGCCAATTTGGAGAAGGTGTGATTACTCGGGAACGGCTCGTAAGATTTTTGATGTATTTTCCAGGAAAAATCAGCAACGCTTTTTTTTGGCCAATTTGGAGAAGGTGTGATTACTCGGAAACGGCTCGTAAGATTTTTGATGTTTTTTTCAGGAAAAATCAGCAACGCTTTTTTTTGGCCAATTTGGAGAAGGTGTGATTACTCGGGAACGGCTCGTAAGATTTTTGATGTATTTTCCAGGAAAAATCAGCAACGCTTTTTTTTGGCCAATTTGGAGAAGGTGTGATTACTCGGGAACGGCTCGTAAGATTTTTGATGTATTTTCCAGGAAAAATCAGCAACGCTTTTTTTTGGCCAATTTGGAGAAGGTGTGATTACTCGGGAACGGCTCGTAAGATTTTTAGTGTATTTTTCAGGAAAATTCAACAACGCTTTTTTTGGCCAATTTGGAGAAGATGGGATTACTCGGGAACGGCTCGTAAGATTTTTAGTGTATTTTCCAGGAAAAATCAACAACGCTTTTTTTGGCCAATTCGGAGAAGATGGGATTACTCGGGAACGGCTCGTAGGTTTTTTAGTGTATTTTCCAGGAAAAATCAGCAACGCTTTTTTTTCTAATTTGGAGAAGGTGTGATTACTCGGGAACGGCTCGTAGGTTTTTTAGTGTATTTTCCAGGAAAAATCAGCAACGCTTTTTTTTTTGCCAATTTGGAGAAGGTGTGATTACTCGGAAACGGCTCGTAAGATTTTTGATGTTTTTTCCAGGAAAAATCAGCAACGCTTTTTTTGGCCAATTTGGAGGAGATGGGATTACTCGGGAACGGCTCATAAAATTTTTAGTGTATTTTCCAGGAAAAATCAGCAACGCTTTTTTTGGCCAATTTGGAGAAGATGGGATTACTCGGGAACGGCTCATAAAATTTTTAGTGTATTTTCCAGGAAAAATCAGCAACGCTTTTTTTTGCCAATTTGGAGAAGATGGGATTACTCGGGAACTGCTCGTAAGATTTTTGATGTATTTTCCAGGAAAAATCAGCAACGCTTTTTTTTCTAATTTGGAAAAGGTGTGATTACTCGGGAACGGCTCGTAAGATTTTTGATGTTTTTTTCAGGAAAAATCAACAACGCTTTTTTTTGCCAATTTGGAGAAGGTGTGATTACTCGGGAACTGCTCGTAGGATTTTTAGTGTATTTTCCAGGAAAAATCAGCAACGCTTTTTTTGGCCAATTTGGAGAAGGTGTGATTACTCGGGAACGGCTCGTAGGATTTTTAGTGTATTTTCCAGGAAAAATCAGCAACGCTTTTTTTTGGCCAATTTGGAGAAGATGGGATTACTCGGGAACGGGTCGTAGGATTTTTAGTGTATTTTCCAGGAAAAATCAGCAACGCTTTTTTTTGCCAATTTGGAGAAGGTGTGATTACTCGGGAACGGCTGGTAGGATTTTTAGTGTATTTTCCAGGAAAAATCAACAACGCTTTTTTTTTTGGCCAATTTGGAGAAGGTGTGATTACTCGGGAACGGCTCGTAGGTTTTTTAGTGTATTTTTCAGGAAAAATCAGCAACGCTTTTTTTTGCTAATTTGGAGAAGATGGGATTACTCGGGAACGGCTCGTAGGTTTTTTAGTGTTTTTTCCAGGAAAAATCAGCAACGCTTTTTTTTGGCCAATTTGGAGAAGGTGTGATTACTCGGGAACGGCTCGTAGAATTTTTAGTGTATTTTCCAGTAAAAATCAGCAACGCTTTTTTTGTGGCCAATTTGGAGAAGCTGTGATTACTCGGGAATGGCTCGTAGGTTTTTTAGTGTATTTTCCAGGAAAAATCAGCAACGCTTTTTTTTCTAATTTGGAGAAGGTGTGATTACTCGGGAACGGCTCGTAGGTTTTTTAGTGTATTTTCCAGGAAAAATCAGCAACGCTTTTTTTGGCCAATTTGGAGAAGGTGTGATTACTCGGGAACGGCTCGTAAGATTTTTGATGTTTTTTCCAGGAAAAATCAGCAACGCTTTTTTTGGCCAATTCGGAGAAGATGGGATTACTCGGGAACGGCTCGTAGGTTTTTAAGTGTATTTTTCAGGAAAAATCAGCAACGCTTTTTTTTGGCCAATTTGGAGAAGGTGTGATTACTCGGGAACGGCTCGTAAGATTTTTGATGTTTTTTCCAGGAAAAATCAGCAACGCTTTTTTTTGGCCAATTTGGAGAAGGTGTGATTACTCGGGAACGGCTCGTAAGATTTTTGATGTATTTTCCAGGAAAAATCAGCAACGCTTTTTTTGGCCAATTTGGAGAAGGTGTGATTACTCGGGAACGGCTCGTAAGATTTTTAGTGTATTTTCCAGGAAAAATCAGCAACGCTTTTTTTGGCCAATTTGGAGAAGGTGTGATTACTCGGGAACGGCTCGTAGGATTTTTAGTGTATTTTCCAGGAAAAATCAGCAACACTTTTTTTGGCCAATTTGGAGAAGGTGTGATTACTCGGGAACGGCTCATAAAATTTTTAATATATTTTCCAGGAAAAATGTGCAACGCTTTTTTTGGCCAATTCGGAGAAGATGGGATTACTCGGGAACGGCTCGTAGGATTTTTAGTGTATTTTCCAGGAAAAATCAGCAACGCTTTTTTTTGCCAATTTGGAGAAGGTGTGATTACTCGGGAACGGCTCGTAGGATTTTTAGTGTATTTTCCAGGAAAAATCAGCAACGCTTTTTTTTGGCAATTTGGAGAAGGTGTGATTACTCGGGAACGGCTCATAAAATTTTTAATATATTTTCCAGGAAAAATGTGCAACGCTTTTTTTGGCCAATTTGGAGAAGGTGTGATTACTCGGGAACTGCTCGTAAGATTTTTGATGTATTTTCCAGGAAAAATCAGCAACGCTTTTTTTGCTAATTTGGAGAAGATGTGATTACTCGGGAACGGCTCGTAGGATTTTTAGTGTATTTTCCAGGAAAAATCAGCAACGCTTTTTTTTCTAATTTGGAGAAGATGGGATTACTCGGGAACGGCTCGTAGGATTTTAAGTGTAATTTCCAGGAAAAATCAGCAACGCTTTTTTTTTTGGCCAATTTGGAGAAGGTGTGATTACTCGGGAACGGCTCGTAGGTTTTTTAGTGTATTTTCCAGGAAAAATCAGCAACGCTTTTTTTTGGCCAATTTGGAGAAGGTGTGATTACTCGGAAACGGCTCGTAAGATTTTTGATGTATTTTTCAGGAAAAATCAGCAACGCTTTTTTTGGCCAATTTGGAGATGGTGTGATTACTCGGAAACGGCTCGTAAGATTTTTGATGTTTTTTCCAGGAAAAATCAGCAACGCTTTTTTTTGGCCAATTTGGAGAAGGTGTGATTACTCGGGAACGGCTCGTAAGATTTTTGATGTATTTTCCAGGAAAAATCAGCAACGCTTTTTTTTCTAATTTGGAGAAGATGGGATTACTCGGGAACGGCTCGTAGGATTTTTAGTGTATTTTCCAGGAAAAATCAGCAACGCTTTTTTTGGCCAATTTGGAGAAGGTGTGATTACTCGGAAACGGCTCGTAAGATTTTTGATGTTTTTTCCAGGAAAAATCAGCAACGCTTTTTTTTGGCCAATTTGGAGAAGGTGTGATTACTCGGGAACGGCTCGTAAGATTTTTGATGTATTTTCCAGGAAAAATCAGCAACGCTTTTTTTGGCCAATTTGGAGAAGGTGTGATTACTCGGGAACGGCTCGTAGGTTTTTTAGTGCATTTTCCAGGAAAAATCAGCAACGCTTTTTTTTCTAATTTGGAGAAGATGGGATTACTCGGGAACGGCTCGTAGGATTTTTGATGTATTTTCCAGGAAAAATCAGCAACGCTTTTTTTTGGCCAATTTGGAGAAGGTGTGATTACTCGGGAACGGCTCGTAGGATTTTTAGTGTATTTTCCAGGAAAAATCAGCAACGCTTTTTTTTTGCTAATTTGGAGAAGATGGGATTACTCGGGAACGGCTCGTAGGTTTTTTAGTGTATTTTCCAGGAAAAATCAGCAACGCTTTTTTTTTGCCAATTTGGAGAAGATGGGATTACTCGGGAACGGCTCGTAGGATTTTTAGTGTATTTTCCAGGAAAAATCAGCAACGCTTTTTTTTGCCAATTTGGAGAAGATGGGATTACTCGGGAACGGCTCGTAGGATTTTTAGTGTATTTTCCAGGAAAAATCAGCAACGCTTTTTTTTGGCCAATTTGGAGAAGATGGGATTACTCGGGAACGGCTCGTAGGATTTTTGATGTTTTTTCCAGGAAAAATCAGCAACGCTTTTTTTTTGGCCAATTTGGAGAAGATGGGATTACTCGGGAACGGCTCGTAGGTTTTTTAGTGTATTTTCCAGGAAAAATCAGCAACGCTTTTTTTTCTAATTTGGAGAAGATGGGATTACTCGGGAACGGCTCGTAGGTTTTTTAGTGTATTTTCCAGGAAAAATCAGCAACGCTTTTTTTGGCCAATTTGGAGAAGGTGTGATTACTCGGGAACGGCTCGTAGGATTTTTGATGTTTTTTCCAGGAAAAATCAGCAACGCTTTTTTTTGGCCAATTTGGAGAAGATGGGATTACTCGGGAACGGCTCGTAGGTTTTTTAGTGTATTTTCCAGGAAAAATCAGCAACGCTTTTTTTGGCCAATTTGGAGAAGGTGTGATTACTCGGGAACGGCTCGTAGGTTTTTTAGTGTATTTTCCAGGAAAAATCAGCAACGCTTTTTTTGGCCAATTTGGAGAAGATGGGATTACTCGGGAACTGCTCGTAGGATTTTTAGTGTATTTTCCAGGAAAAATCAGCAACGCTTTTTTTGGCCAATTTGGAGAAGGTGTGATTACTCGGGAACGGCTCGTAGGTTTTTTAGTGTATTTTCCAGGAAAAATCAACAACGCTTTTTTTGGCCAATTTGGAGAAGGTGTGATTACTCGGGAACGGCTCGTAGGTTTTTTAGTGTATTTTCCAGGAAAAATCAGCAACGCTTTTTTTGGCCAATTTGGAGAAGATGGGATTACTCGGGAACGGCTCGTAGGTTTTTTAGTGTATTTTCCAGGAAAAATCAACAACGCTTTTTTTGGCCAATTTGGAGAAGGTGTGATTACTCGGGAACGGCTCGTAGGATTTTAAGTGAATTTTCCAGGAAAAGTCAGCAACGCTTTTTTTTGCCAATTTGGAGAAGGTGTGATTACTCGGGAACTGCTCGTAGGATTTTTAGTGTATTTTCCAGGAAAAATGTGCAACGCTTTTTTTTGGCCAATTTGGAGAAGGTGTGATTACTCGGAAACGGCTCGTAAGATTTTTAGTGTATTTTCCAGGAAAAATCAGCAACGTTTTTTTTTTTGGCCAATTTGGAGAAGATGGGATTACTCGGGAACGGCTCGTAAGATTTTTAGTGTATTTTCCAGGAAAAATCAGCAACGCTTTTTTTTTGGCCAATTTGGAGAAGCTGTGATTACTCGGGAACGGCTCGTAGGTTTTTTAGTGTATTTTCCAGGAAAAATCAGCAACGCTTTTTTTTGGCCAATTTGGAGAAGGTGTGATTACTCGGGAACGGCTCGTAAGATTTTTGATGTTTTTTCCAGGAAAAATCAGCAACGCTTTTTTTTGGCCAATTTGGAGAAGGTGTGATTACTCGGGAACGGCTCGTAGGATTTTTAGTGTAATTTCCAGGAAAAATCAGCAACACTTTTTTTGGCCAATTTGGAGAAGGTGTGATTACTCGGGAATGGCTCGTAGGTTTTTTAGTGTATTTTCCAGGAAAAATCAGCAACGCTTTTTTTCTAATTTGGAGAAGATGGGATTACTCGGGAACGGCTCGTAGGTTTTTTAGTGTATTTTCCAGGAAAAATCAGCAGCGTTTTTTTTGGCCAATTTGGAGAAGGTGTGATTACTCGGGAACGGCTCGTAAGATTTTTAGTGTATTTTCCAGGAAAAATCAAAAACGCTTTTTTTGGCCAATTTGGAGAAGATGGGATTACTCGGGAACGGCTCGTAAGATTTTTAGTGTATTTTCCAGGAAAAATCAGCAACGCTTTTTTTTGGCCAATTTGGAGAAGGTGTGATTACTCGGGAACGGCTCGTAGGTTTTTTAGTGTATTTTCCAGGAAAAATCAGCAACGCTTTTTTTTTGCTAATTTGGAGAAGATGGGATTACTCGGGAACGGCTCGTAAGATTTTTGATGTTTTTTCCAGGAAAAATCAGCAACGCTTTTTTTGGCCAATTTGGAGAAGGTGTGATTACTCGGGAACGGCTCGTAGGATTTTTAGTGTAATTTCCAGGAAAAATCAGCAACGCTTTTTTTCTAATTTGGAGAAGATGGGATTACTCGGGAACGGCTCGTAGGTTTTTTAGTGTATTTTTCAGGAAAAATCAGCAACGCTTTTTTTGGCCAATTTGGAGAAGGTGTGATTACTCGGGAACGGCTCGTAAGATTTTTGATGTTTTTTCCAGGAAAAATCAGCAACGCTTTTTTTGGCCAATTTGGAGATGGTGTGATTACTCGGGAACGGCTCGTAGGATTTTTAGTGTATTTTTCAGGAAAAATCAGCAACGCTTTTTTTTGGCCAATTTGGAGAAGGTGTGATTACTCGGGAACGGCTCGTAGGATTTTTAGTGTAATTTCCAGGAAAAATCAGCAACGCTTTTTTTTCTAATTTGGAGAAGATGGGATTACTCGGGAACGGCTCGTAAGATTTTTAGTGTATTTTCCAGGAAAAATCAGCAACGTTTTTTTTTGGCCAATTTGGAGAAGATGGGATTACTCGGGAACGGCTCGTAAGATTTTTAGTGTATTTTCCAGGAAAAATCAGCAACGCTTTTTTTGGCCAATTTGGAGAAGGTGTGATTACTCGGGAACGGCTCGTAGGATTTTTAGTGTATTTTCCAGGAAAAATCAGCAACGCTTTTTTTTTGGCCAATTTGGAGAAGGTGTGATTACTCGGGAACGGCTCGTAAGATTTTTGATGTATTTTCCAGGAAAAATCAGCAACGCTTTTTTTTGGCCAATTTGGAGAAGGTGTGATTACTCGGGAACGGCTCGTAAGATTTTTAGTGTATTTTCCAGGAAAAATCAGCAACGCTTTTTTTTCTAATTTGGAGAAGGTGTGATTACTCGGGAACGGCTCGTAAGATTTTTGATGTAATTTCCAGGAAAAATCAGCAACGCTTTTTTTTCTAATTTGGAGAAGGTGTGATTACTCGGGAACGGCTCGTAAGATTTTTGATGTATTTTTCAGGAAAAATCAGCAACGCTTTTTTTGGCCAATTTGGAGATGGTGTGATTACTCGGAAACGGCTCGTAAGATTTTTGATGTTTTTTCCAGGAAAAATCAGCAACGCTTTTTTTTGGCCAATTTGGAGAAGGTGTGATTACTCGGGAACGGCTCGTAAGATTTTTGATGTATTTTCCAGGAAAAATCAGCAACGCTTTTTTTTCTAATTTGGAGAAGGTGTGATTACTCGGGAACGGCTCGTAAGATTTTTGATGTATTTTTCAGGAAAAATCAGCAACGCTTTTTTTGGCCAATTTGGAGATGGTGTGATTACTCGGGAACGGCTCGTAGGATTTTTAGTGTATTTTCCAGGAAAAATCAGCAACGCTTTTTTTTCTAATTTGGAGAAGGTGTGATTACTCGGGAACGGCTCGTAAGATTTTTGATGTATTTTTCAGGAAAAATCAGCAACGCTTTTTTTGGCCAATTTGGAGAAGGTGTGATTACTCGGAAACGGCTCGTAAGATTTTTGATGTATTTTCCAGGAAAAATCAGCAACGCTTTTTTTGGCCAATTTGGAGAAGGTGTGATTACTCGGAAACGGCTCGTAAGATTTTTGATGTATTTTCCAGGAAAAATCAACAACGCTTTTTTTGGCCAATTTGGAGAAGGTGTGATTACTCGGGAACGGCTCGTAAGATTTTTAGTGTATTTTCCAGGAAAAATCAGCAACGCTTTTTTTTGGCCAATTTGGAGAAGATGGGATTACTCGGGAACGGCTCATAAAATTTTTGGTGTATTTTCCAGGAAAAATCAGCAACGCTTTTTTTTTGCCAATTTGGAGAAGGTGTGATTACTCGGGAACGGCTCGTAGGATTTTTAGTGTATTTTCCAGGAAAAATCAACAACGCTTTTTTTGGCCAATTTGGAGAAGGTGTGATTACTCGGAAACGGCTCGTAAGATTTTTAGTGTATTTTCCAGGAAAAATCAGCAACGCTTTTTTTGGCCAATTTGGAAAAGATGGGATTACTCGGGAACGGCTCATAAAATTTTTAATATATTTTCCAGGAAAAATCAGCAACACTTTTTTTGGCCAATTTGGAGAAGGTGTGATTACTCGGGAACGGCTCATAAAATTTTTAATGTATTTTCCAGGAAAAATCAGCAACGCTTTTTTTGGCCAATTTGGAGAAGGTGTGATTACTCGGGAACGGCTCGTAGGTTTTTTAGTGTATTTTCCAGGAAAAATCAACAACGCTTTTTTTTGCCAATTTTGAGAAGGTGTGATTACTCGGGAACGGTTCGTAGGTTTTTTAGTGTATTTTCCAGGAAAAATCAACAACGCTTTTTTTTGCCAATTTGGAGAAGGTGTGATTACTCGGGAACGGCTCGTAGGATTTTTAGTGTAATTTCCAGGAAAAATCAGCAACGCTTTTTTTTGCCAATTTGGAGAAGGTGTGATTACTCGGGAACTGCTCGTAGGATTTTTAGTGTATTTTCCAGGAAAAATCAGCAACGCTTTTTTTTCTAATTTGGAGAAGATGGGATTACTCGGGAACGGCTCGTAGGTTTTTTAGTGTATTTTCCAGGAAAAATCAACAACGCTTTTTTTTCTAATTTGGAGAAGATGGGATTACTCGGGAACGGCTCGTAGGATTTTTAGTGTATTTTCCAGGAAAAATCAACAACGCTTTTTTTTGCCAATTTGGAGAAGGTGTGATTACTCGGGAACGGCTCGTAGGATTTTTAGTGTATTTTCCAGGAAAAATCAGCAACGCTTTTTTTGGCCAATTTGGAGAAGGTGTGATTACTCGGGAACGGCTCGTAAGATTTTTGATGTTTTTTCCAGGAAAAATCAACAACGCTTTTTTTTGGCCAATTTGGAGAAGGTGTGATTACTCGGGAACGGCTCGTAAGATTTTTAGTGTATTTTCCAGGAAAAATCAGCAACGCTTTTTTTTGGCCAATTTGGAGAAGGTGTGATTACTCGGGAACGGCTCGTAGGTTTTTTAGTGTATTTTCCAGGAAAAATCAGCAACGCTTTTTTTTGGCCAATTTGGAGAAGGTGTGATTACTCGGGAACGGCTCGTAAGATTTTTAGTGTATTTTCCACGAAAAATCAGCAACGCTTTTTTTTTGCCAATTTGGAGAAGGTGTGATTACTCGGGAACGGCTCGTAGGATTTTTAGTGTATTTTCCAGGAAAAATCAACAACGCTTTTTTTTGTCAATTTGGAGAAGGTGTGATTACTCGGGAACGGCTCGTAGGATTTTTAGTGTATTTTCCAGGAAAAATCAGCAACGCTTTTTTTGGCCAATTTGGAGAAGGTGTGATTACTCGGGAACGGCTCGTAAGATTTTTAGTGTATTTTCCAGGAAAAATCAGCAACGCTTTTTTTTTTTGCCAATTTGGAGAAGGTGTGATTACTCGGGAACGGCTCGTAGGATTTTTAGTGTATTTTCCAGGAAAAATCAGCAACGCTTTTTTTGGCCAATTTGGAGAAGGTGTGATTACTCGGGAACGGCTCGTAAGATTTTTAGTGTATTTTCCAGGAAAAATCAGCAAGGTTTTTTTTTGGCCAATTTGGAGAAGGTGTGATTACTCGGGAACGGCTCGTAGGTTTTTTAGTGTATTTTTCAGGAAAAATCAGCAACGCTTTTTTTTGGCCAATTTGGAGAAGATGGGATTACTCGGGAACGGCTCGTAAGATTTTTGATGTTTTTTCCAGGAAAAATCAGCAACGCTTTTTTTGGCCAATTTGGAGAAGGTGTGATTACTCGGGAACGGCTCGTAGGATTTTTAGTGTATTTTCCAGGAAAAATCAGCAACGCTTTTTTTTCTAATTTGGAGAAGGTGTGATTACTCGGGAACGGCTCGTAGGATTTTTAGTGTATTTTCCAGGAAAAATCAACAACGCTTTTTTTGGCCAATTTGGAGAAGGTGTGATTACTCGGAAACGGCTCGTAAGATTTTTAGTGTATTTTCCAGGAAAAATCAGCAACGCTTTTTTTGGCCAATTTGGAAAAGATGGGATTACTCGGGAACGGCTCATAAAATTTTTAATATATTTTCCAGGAAAAATCAGCAACACTTTTTTTGGCCAATTTGGAGAAGGTGTGATTACTCGGGAACGGCTCATAAAATTTTTAATGTATTTTCCAGGAAAAATCAGCAACGCTTTTTTTGGCCAATTTGGAGAAGGTGTGATTACTCGGGAACGGCTCGTAGGTTTTTTAGTGTATTTTCCAGGAAAAATCAACAACGCTTTTTTTTGCCAATTTTGAGAAGGTGTGATTACTCGGGAACGGTTCGTAGGTTTTTTAGTGTATTTTCCAGGAAAAATCAACAACGCTTTTTTTTGCCAATTTGGAGAAGGTGTGATTACTCGGGAACGGCTCGTAGGATTTTTAGTGTAATTTCCAGGAAAAATCAGCAACGCTTTTTTTTGCCAATTTGGAGAAGGTGTGATTACTCGGGAACTGCTCGTAGGATTTTTAGTGTATTTTCCAGGAAAAATCAGCAACGCTTTTTTTTCTAATTTGGAGAAGATGGGATTACTCGGGAACGGCTCGTAGGTTTTTTAGTGTATTTTCCAGGAAAAATCAACAACGCTTTTTTTTCTAATTTGGAGAAGATGGGATTACTCGGGAACGGCTCGTAGGATTTTTAGTGTATTTTCCAGGAAAAATCAACAACGCTTTTTTTTGCCAATTTGGAGAAGGTGTGATTACTCGGGAACGGCTCGTAGGATTTTTAGTGTATTTTCCAGGAAAAATCAGCAACGCTTTTTTTGGCCAATTTGGAGAAGGTGTGATTACTCGGGAACGGCTCGTAAGATTTTTGATGTTTTTTCCAGGAAAAATCAACAACGCTTTTTTTTGGCCAATTTGGAGAAGGTGTGATTACTCGGGAACGGCTCGTAAGATTTTTAGTGTATTTTCCAGGAAAAATCAGCAACGCTTTTTTTGGCCAATTTGGAGAAGGTGTGATTACTCGGGAACGGCTCGTAGGTTTTTTAGTGTATTTTCCAGGAAAAATCAGCAACGCTTTTTTTTGGCCAATTTGGAGAAGGTGTGATTACTCGGGAACGGCTCGTAAGATTTTTAGTGTATTTTCCAGGAAAAATCAGCAACGCTTTTTTTTTGCCAATTTGGAGAAGGTGTGATTACTCGGGAACGGCTCGTAGGATTTTTAGTGTATTTTCCAGGAAAAATCAACAACGCTTTTTTTTGTCAATTTGGAGAAGGTGTGATTACTCGGGAACGGCTCGTAGGATTTTTAGTGTATTTTCCAGGAAAAATCAGCAACGCTTTTTTTGGCCAATTTGGAGAAGGTGTGATTACTCGGGAACGGCTCGTAAGATTTTTAGTGTATTTTCCAGGAAAAATCAGCAACGCTTTTTTTTTTGCCAATTTGGAGAAGGTGTGATTACTCGGGAACGGCTCGTAGGATTTTTAGTGTATTTTCCAGGAAAAATCAGCAACGCTTTTTTTGGCCAATTTGGAGAAGGTGTGATTACTCGGGAACGGCTCGTAAGATTTTTAGTGTATTTTCCAGGAAAAATCAGCAAGGTTTTTTTTTGGCCAATTTGGAGAAGGTGTGATTACTCGGGAACGGCTCGTAGGTTTTTTAGTGTATTTTTCAGGAAAAATCAGCAACGCTTTTTTTTGGCCAATTTGGAGAAGATGGGATTACTCGGGAACGGCTCGTAAGATTTTTGATGTTTTTTCCAGGAAAAATCAGCAACGCTTTTTTTGGCCAATTTGGAGAAGGTGTGATTACTCGGGAACGGCTCGTAGGATTTTTAGTGTATTTTCCAGGAAAAATCAGCAACGCTTTTTTTTTCTAATTTGGAGAAGGTGTGATTACTCGGGAACGGCTCGTAGGTTTTTAGTGTATTTTCCAGGAAAAATCAGCAACGCTTTTTTTTGGCCAATTTGGAGAAGGTGTGATTACTCGGGAACGGCTCGTAAGATTTTTAGTGTAATTTCCAGGAAAAATCAACAACGTTTTTTTTTGCCAATTTGGAGAAGGTGTGATTACTCGGGAACGGCTCGTAGGATTTTTAGTGTATTTTCCAGGAAAAATCAGCAACGCTTTTTTTGGCCAATTTGGAGAAGGTGTGATTACTCGGGAACGGCTCGTAAGATTTTTGATGTTTTTTCCAGGAAAAATCAACAACGCTTTTTTTTGGCCAATTTGGAGAAGGTGTGATTACTCGGGAACGGCTCGTAAGATTTTTAGTGTATTTTCCAGGAAAAATCAGCAACGCTTTTTTTGGCCAATTTGGAGAAGGTGTGATTACTCGGGAACTGCTCGTAGGATTTTTGATGTTTTTTCCAGGAAAAATCAGCAACGCTTTTTTTGGCCAATTTGGAGAAGGTGTGATTACTCGGGAACGGCTCGTAGGATTTTTAGTGTATTTTCCAGGAAAAATCAGCAACGCTTTTTTTGGCCAATTTGGAGAAGGTGTGATTACTCGGGAACGGCTCGTAGGATTTTTAGTGTATTTTCCAGGAAAAATCAGCAACGCTTTTTTTGGCCAATTTGGAGAAGGTGTGATTACTCGGAAACGGCTCGTAAGATTTTTAGTGTATTTTCCAGGAAAAATCAACAACGCTTTTTTTTGGCCAATTTGGAGAAGGTGTGATTACTCGGGAACGGCTCGTAGGATTTTTAGTGTATTTTCCAGGAAAAATCAGCAACGCTTTTTTTTCTAATTTGGAGAAGATGGGATTACTCGGGAACGGCTCGTAGGTTTTTTAGTGTATTTTCCAGGAAAAATCAGCAACGCTTTTTTTTGCTAATTTGGAGAAGATGGGATTACTCCGGAACGGCTCGTAAGATTTTTAGTGTATTTTCCAGGAAAAATCAGCAACGCTTTTTTTTGCTAATTTGGAGAAGATGGGATTACTCCGGAACGGCTCGTAAGATTTTTAGTGTATTTTCCAGGAAAAATGTGCAACGCTTTTTTTGGCCAATTTGGAGAAGGTGTGATTACTCGGGAACGGCTCGTAGGATTTTTAGTGTATTTTCCAGGAAAAATCAGCAACACTTTTTTTGGCCAATTTGGAGAAGGTGTGATTACTCGGGAACGGCTCGTAGGATTTTTAGTGTATTTTCCAGGAAAAATCAGCAACGCTTTTTTTTGGCCAATTTGGAGAAGGTGTGATTACTCGGGAACGGCTCGTAGGATTTTTAGTGTATTTTCCAGGAAAAATCAGCAACGCTTTTTTTTGGCCAATTTGGAGAAGATGGGATTACTCGGGAACGGCTCGTAAGATTTTTAGTGTATTTTCCAGGAAAAATCAGCAACGCTTTTTTTGGCCAATTTGGAGAAGGTGTGATTACTCGGGAACGGCTCGTAAGATTTTTGATATATTTTCCAGGAAAAATCAGCAACGCTTTTTTTGGCCAATTTGGAGAAGGTGTGATTACTCGGGAACGGCTCGTAAGATTTTTAGTGTATTTTCCAGGAAAAATCAGCAACGCTTTTTTTGGCCAATTTGGAGAAGATGGGATTACTCGGGAACGGCTCGTAGGATTTTTAGTGTATTTTCCAGGAAAAATCAGCAACGCTTTTTTTGGCCAATTTGGAGAAAAGGTGATTACTCGGGAACGGCTCGTTGGTTTTTTAGTGTATTTTCCAGGAAAAATCAACAACCCTTTTTTTGGCCAATTTGGAGAAGGTGTGATTACTCGGGAACGGCTCGTAGGATTTTTAGTGTATTTTCCAGGAAAAATCAGCAACACTTTTTTTGGCCAATTTGGAGAAGATGGGATTACTCGGGAACGGCTCGTAGGTTTTTTAGTGTATTTTCCATGAAAAATCAACAACGCTTTTTTGGCCAATTTGGAGAAGGTGTGATTACTCGGGAACGGCTCGTAGGTTTTTTAGTGTATTTTCAAGGAAAAATGTGCAACGCTTTTTTTGGCCAATTTGGAGAAGGTGTGATTACTCGGGAACGGCTCGTAGGATTTTTAGTGTATTTTCCAGGAAAAATCAGCAACGCTTTTTTTTGCTAATTTGGAGAAGATGGGATTACTCCGGAACGGCTCGTAAGATTTTTAGTGTATTTTCCAGGAAAAATCAGCAACGCTTTTTTTTGCTAATTTGGAGAAGATGGGATTACTCCGGAACGGCTCGTAAGATTTTTAGTGTATTTTCCAGGAAAAATGTGCAACGCTTTTTTTGGCCAATTTGGAGAAGGTGTGATTACTCGGGAACGGCTCGTAGGATTTTTAGTGTATTTTCCAGGAAAAATCAGCAACGCTTTTTTTTGGCCAATTTGGAGAAGATGGGATTACTCGGGAACGGCTCGTAAGATTTTTAGTGTATTTTCCAGGAAAAATCAGCAACGCTTTTTTTGGCCAATTTGGAGAAGGTGTGATTACTCGGGAACGGCTCGTAAGATTTTTGATATATTTTCCAGGAAAAATCAGCAACGCTTTTTTTGGCCAATTTGGAGAAGGTGTGATTACTCGGGAACGGCTCGTAAGATTTTTAGTGTATTTTCCAGGAAAAATCAGCAACGCTTTTTTTGGCCAATTTGGAGAAGATGGGATTACTCGGGAACGGCTCGTTGGTTTTTTAGTGTATTTTCCAGGAAAAATCAACAACCCTTTTTTTGGCCAATTTGGAGAAGGTGTGATTACTCGGGAACGGCTCGTAGGATTTTTAGTGTATTTTCCAGGAAAAATCAGCAACACTTTTTTTGGCCAATTTGGAGAAGATGGGATTACTCGGGAACGGCTCGTAGGTTTTTTAGTGTATTTTCCATGAAAAATCAACAACGCTTTTTTGGCCAATTTGGAGAAGGTGTGATTACTCGGGAACGGCTCGTAGGTTTTTTAGTGTATTTTCCAGGAAAAATCAGCAACGCTTTTTTTTTTGCCAATTTGGAGAAGGTGTGATTACTCGGGAACGGCTCGTAGGATTTTTAGTGTATTTTCCAGGAAAAATCAGCAACGCTTTTTTTGGCCAATTTGGAGAAGGTGTGATTACTCGGGAACGGCTCGTAAGATTTTTAGTGTATTTTCCAGGAAAAATCAGCAAGGTTTTTTTTTGGCCAATTTGGAGAAGGTGTGATTACTCGGGAACGGCTCGTAGGTTTTTTAGTGTATTTTTCAGGAAAAATCAGCAACGCTTTTTTTTGGCCAATTTGGAGAAGATGGGATTACTCGGGAACGGCTCGTAAGATTTTTGATGTTTTTTCCAGGAAAAATCAGCAACGCTTTTTTTGGCCAATTTGGAGAAGGTGTGATTACTCGGGAACGGCTCGTAGGATTTTTAGTGTATTTTCCAGGAAAAATCAGCAACGCTTTTTTTTCTAATTTGGAGAAGGTGTGATTACTCGGGAACGGCTCGTAGGTTTTTAGTGTATTTTCCAGGAAAAATCAGCAACGCTTTTTTTTGGCCAATTTGGAGAAGGTGTGATTACTCGGGAACGGCTCGTAAGATTTTTAGTGTAATTTCCAGGAAAAATCAACAACGTTTTTTTTTGCCAATTTGGAGAAGGTGTGATTACTCGGGAACGGCTCGTAGGATTTTTAGTGTATTTTCCAGGAAAAATCAGCAACGCTTTTTTTGGCCAATTTGGAGAAGGTGTGATTACTCGGGAACGGCTCGTAAGATTTTTGATGTTTTTTCCAGGAAAAATCAACAACGCTTTTTTTTGGCCAATTTGGAGAAGGTGTGATTACTCGGGAACGGCTCGTAAGATTTTTAGTGTATTTTCCAGGAAAAATCAGCAACGCTTTTTTTGGCCAATTTGGAGAAGGTGTGATTACTCGGGAACTGCTCGTAGGATTTTTGATGTTTTTTCCAGGAAAAATCAGCAACGCTTTTTTTGGCCAATTTGGAGAAGGTGTGATTACTCGGGAACGGCTCGTAGGATTTTTAGTGTATTTTCCAGGAAAAATCAGCAACGCTTTTTTTGGCCAATTTGGAGAAGGTGTGATTACTCGGGAACGGCTCGTAGGATTTTTAGTGTATTTTCCAGGAAAAATCAGCAACGCTTTTTTTGGCCAATTTGGAGAAGGTGTGATTACTCGGAAACGGCTCGTAAGATTTTTAGTGTATTTTCCAGGAAAAATCAACAACGCTTTTTTTTGGCCAATTTGGAGAAGGTGTGATTACTCGGGAACGGCTCGTAGGATTTTTAGTGTATTTTCCAGGAAAAATCAGCAACGCTTTTTTTTCTAATTTGGAGAAGATGGGATTACTCGGGAACGGCTCGTAGGTTTTTTAGTGTATTTTCCAGGAAAAATCAGCAACGCTTTTTTTTGCTAATTTGGAGAAGATGGGATTACTCCGGAACGGCTCGTAAGATTTTTAGTGTATTTTCCAGGAAAAATCAGCAACGCTTTTTTTTGCTAATTTGGAGAAGATGGGATTACTCCGGAACGGCTCGTAAGATTTTTAGTGTATTTTCCAGGAAAAATGTGCAACGCTTTTTTTGGCCAATTTGGAGAAGGTGTGATTACTCGGGAACGGCTCGTAGGATTTTTAGTGTATTTTCCAGGAAAAATCAGCAACACTTTTTTTGGCCAATTTGGAGAAGGTGTGATTACTCGGGAACGGCTCGTAGGATTTTTAGTGTATTTTCCAGGAAAAATCAGCAACGATTTTTTTTGGCCAATTTGGAGAAGGTGTGATTACTCGGGAACGGCTCGTAGGATTTTTAGTGTATTTTCCAGGAAAAATCAGCAACGCTTTTTTTTGGCCAATTTGGAGAAGATGGGATTACTCGGGAACGGCTCGTAAGATTTTTAGTGTATTTTCCAGGAAAAATCAGCAACGCTTTTTTTGGCCAATTTGGAGAAGGTGTGATTACTCGGGAACGGCTCGTAAGATTTTTGATATATTTTCCAGGAAAAATCAGCAACGCTTTTTTTGGCCAATTTGGAGAAGGTGTGATTACTCGGGAACGGCTCGTAAGATTTTTAGTGTATTTTCCAGGAAAAATCAGCAACGCTTTTTTTGGCCAATTTGGAGAAGATGGGATTACTCGGGAACGGCTCGTAGGATTTTTAGTGTATTTTCCAGGAAAAATCAGCAACGCTTTTTTTGGCCAATTTGGAGAAAAGGTGATTACTCGGGAACGGCTCGTTGGTTTTTTAGTGTATTTTCCAGGAAAAATCAACAACCCTTTTTTTGGCCAATTTGGAGAAGGTGTGATTACTCGGGAACGGCTCGTAGGATTTTTAGTGTATTTTCCAGGAAAAATCAGCAACACTTTTTTTGGCCAATTTGGAGAAGATGGGATTACTCGGGAACGGCTCGTAGGTTTTTTAGTGTATTTTCCATGAAAAATCAACAACGCTTTTTTGGCCAATTTGGAGAAGGTGTGATTACTCGGGAACGGCTCGTAGGTTTTTTAGTGTATTTTCAAGGAAAAATGTGCAACGCTTTTTTTGGCCAATTTGGAGAAGGTGTGATTACTCGGGAACGGCTCGTAGGATTTTTAGTGTATTTTCCAGGAAAAATCAGCAACGCTTTTTTTTGCTAATTTGGAGAAGATGGGATTACTCCGGAACGGCTCGTAAGATTTTTAGTGTATTTTCCAGGAAAAATCAGCAACGCTTTTTTTTGCTAATTTGGAGAAGATGGGATTACTCCGGAACGGCTCGTAAGATTTTTAGTGTATTTTCCAGGAAAAATGTGCAACGCTTTTTTTGGCCAATTTGGAGAAGGTGTGATTACTCGGGAACGGCTCGTAGGATTTTTAGTGTATTTTCCAGGAAAAATCAGCAACACTTTTTTTGGCCAATTTGGAGAAGGTGTGATTACTCGGGAACGGCTCGTAGGATTTTTAGTGTATTTTCCAGGAAAAATCAGCAACGCTTTTTTTTGGCCAATTTGGAGAAGGTGTGATTACTCGGGAACGGCTCGTAGGATTTTTAGTGTAATTTCCAGGAAAAATCAGCAACGCTTTTTTTTTCTAATTTGGAGAAGATGGGATTACTCGGGAACGGCTCGTAGGTTTTTTAGTGTATTTTTCAGGAAAAATCAGCAACGCTTTTTTTGGCCAATTTGGAGAAGGTGTGATTACTCGGGAACGGCTAGTAAGATTTTTGATGTTTTTTCCAGGAAAAATCAACAACGCTTTTTTTGGCCAATTTGGAGAAGATGGGATTACTCGGGAACGGCTCGTAGGTTTTTTAGTGTATTTTCCAGGAAAAATCAGCAACGCTTTTTTTTGGCCAATTTGGAGAAGGTGTGATTACTCGGGAATGGCTCGTAGGATTTTTAGTGTATTTTCCAGGAAAAATCAACAACGCTTTTTTTTGGCCAATTTGGAGAAGGTGTGATTACTCGGGAACGGCTCGTAAGATTTTTAGTGTAATTTCCAGGAAAAATCAACAACGCTTTTTTTTGGCCAATTTGGAGAAGATGGGATTACTCGGGAACGGCTCGTAAGATTTTTGATGTTTTTTCCAGGAAAAATCAGCAACGCTTTTTTTTGGTAATTTGGAGGTGTGATTACTCGGGAACGGCTCGTAAGATTTTTAGTGTAATTTCCAGGAAAAATCAACAACGCTTTTTTTTGGCCAATTTGGAGAAGGTGTGATTACTCGGGAACGGCTCGTAGGATTTTTGATGTTTTTTCCAGGAAAAATCAGCAACG
>CAMZJU010000135.1:0-60735 GCA_947311025.1 Lypha dubia | reverse complement strand
TCACACCTTCTCCAAATTAGAAAAAAAAGCGTTGCTGATTTTTCCTGGAAAATACACTAAAAAACCTACGAGCCGTTCCCGAGTAATCACACCTTCTCCAAATTAGCAAAAAAAAGCGTTGCTGATTTTTCCTGGAAAATACACTAAAAAACCTACGAGCCGTTCCCGAGTAATCACACCTTCTCCAAATTGGCCAAAAAAAGCGTTGCTGATTTTTCCTGGAAAAAACATCAAAAATCCTACGAGCCGTTCCCGAGTAATCACACCATCTCCAAATTGGCCAAAAAAAGCGTTGCTGATTTTTCCTGGAAAAAACATCAAAAATCCTACGAGCCGTTCCCGAGTAATCCCATCTTCTCCAAATTGGCCAAAAAAAGCGTTGCTGATTTTTCCTGGAAAATACACTAAAAAACCTACGAGCAGTTCCCGACTAATCACACCTTCTCCAAATTAGAAAAAAAAGCGTTGCTGATTTTTCCTGGAAAATACACTAAAAATCCTACGAGCCGTTCCCGAGTAATCACACCTTCTCCAAATTGGCCAAAAAAAAGCGTTGTTGATTTTTCCTGGAAAATACATCAAAAATCTTACGAGCCGTTCCCGAGTAATCACACCTTCTCCAAATTAGAAAAAAAAGCGTTGCTGATTTTTCCTGGAAAATACACTAAAAATCCTACGAGCCGTTCCCGAGTAATCACACCTTCTCCAAATTGGCCAAAAAAAAAGCGTTGCTGATTTTTCCTGGAAAAAACATCAAAAATCTTACGAGCCGTTCCCGAGTAATCACACCTTCTCCAAATTGGCCAAAAAAAGCGTTGTTGATTTTTCCTGGAAAATACACTAAAAAACCTACGAGCCGTTCCCGAGTAATCCCATCTTCTCCAAATTAGAAAAAAAAGCGTTGCTGATTTTTCCTGGAAAATACACTAAAAAACCTACGAGCCGTTCCCGAGTAATCCCATCTTCTCCAAATTGGCCAAAAAAAGCGTTGCTGATTTTTCCTGGAAAATACACTAAAAATCCTACGAGCCGTTCCCGAGTAATCACACCTTCTCCAAATTGGCCAAAAAAAGCGTTGCTGATTTTTCCTGAAAAATACACTAAAAATCTTACGAGCCGTTCCCGAGTAATCCCATCTTCTCCAAATTAGAAAAAAAAAGCGTTGCTGATTTTTCCTGGAAAAAACATCAAAAATCTTACGAGCCGTTCCCGAGTAATCACACCTTCTCCAAATTGGCCAAAAAAAGCGTTGCACATTTTTCCTGGAAAATACACTAAAAAACTTACGAGCCGTTCCCGAGTAATCACACCTTCTCCAAATTGGCCAAAAAAAAGCGTTGCTGATTTTTCCTGGAAAATACACTAAAAATCCTACGAGCCGTTCCCGAGTAATCACACCTTCTCCAAATTGGCAAAAAAAAAGCGTTGCTGATTTTTCCTGGAAAAAACACTAAAAATCTTACGAGCCGTTCCCGAGTAATCACACCTTCTCCAAATTGGCAAAAAAAAGCGTTGCTGATTTTTCCTGGAAATTACACTTAAAATCCTACGAGCCGTTCCCGAGTAATCACACCTTCTCCAAATTAGAAAAAAAAGCGTTGCTGATTTTTCCTGGAAAATACACTAAAAATCCTACGAGCAGTTCCCGAGTAATCACACCTTCTCCAAATTAGAAAAAAAAGCGTTGCTGATTTTTCCTGGAAAATACACTAAAAATCCTACGAGCAGTTCCCGAGTAATCACACCTTCTCCAAATTGGCCAAAAAAAAGCGTTGCTGATTTTTCCTTGAAAATACACTAAAAAACCTACGAGCCGTTCCCGAGTAATCACACCTTCTCCAAATTAGAAAAAAAAGCGTTGCTGATTTTTCCTGGAAAATACACTAAAAATCCTACGAGCCGTTCCCGAGTAATCACACCTTCTCCAAATTGGCCAAAAAAAAACCTTGCTGATTTTTCCTGGAAAATACACTAAAAATCCTACGAGCCGTTCCCGAGTAATCACACCTTCTCCAAATTGGCCAAAAAAAAGCGTTGCTGATTTTTCCTGGAAAAAACACTAAAAAACCTACGAGCCGTTCCCGAGTAATCACACCATCTCCAAATTGGCCAAAAAAAGCGTTGTTGATTTTTCCTGGAAAATACACTAAAAATCCTACGAGCCGTTCCCGAGTAATCACACCTTCTCCAAATTGGCCAAAAAAAGCGTTGTTGATTTTTCCTGGAAAATACACTAAAAATCCTACGAGCCGTTCCCGAGTAATCACACCTTCTCCAAATTAGAAAAAAAAGCGTTGCTGATTTTTCCTGGAAAAAACATCAAAAATCCTACGAGCAGTTCTTGAGTAATCCCATCTTCTCCAAATTAGAAAAAAAAGCGTTGCTGATTTTTCCTGGAAAATACACTAAAAATCCTACGAGCAGTTCCCGAGTAATCCCACCTTCTCCAAATTGGCCAAAAAAAGCGTTGCTGATTTTTCCTGGAAAAAACATCAAAAATCTTACGAGCCGTTCCCGAGTAATCACACCTTCTCCAAATTGGCAAAAAAAAGCGTTGTTGATTTTTCCTGGAAAATACACTAAAAAACCTACGAGCCGTTCCCGAGTAATCACACCTTCTCCAAATTGGCAAAAAAAAGCGTTGTTGATTTTTCCTGGAAAATACACTAAAAAACCTACGAGCCGTTCCCGAGTAATCACACCTTCTCCAAATTGGCCAAAAAAAGCGTTGCTGATTTTTCCTGGAAAATACATTAAAAATTTTATGAGCCGTTCCCGAGTAATCACACCTTCTCCAAATTGGCCAAAAAAAGTGTTGCTGATTTTTCCTGGAAAATATATTAAAAATTTTATGAGCCGTTCCCGAGTAATCCCATCTTCTCCAAATTGGCCAAAAAAAGCGTTGCTGATTTTTCCTGGAAAATACACTAAAAATCTTACGAGCCGTTTCCGAGTAATCACACCTTCTCCAAATTGGCCAAAAAAAGCGTTGTTGATTTTTCCTGGAAAATACACTAAAAATCCTACGAGCCGTTCCCGAGTAATCACACCTTCTCCAAATTGGCCAAAAAAAAGCGTTGCTGATTTTTCCTGGAAAATACACTAAAAATTTTATGAGCCGTTCCCGAGTAATCCCATCTTCTCCAAATTGGCCAAAAAAAAGCGTTGCTGATTTTTCCTGGAAAATACACTAAAAATCCTACGAGCCGTTCCCGAGTAATCACACCTTCTCCAAATTGGCCAAAAAAAGCGTTGCTGATTTTTCCTGGAAAATACACTAAAAATTTTATGAGCCGTTCCCGAGTAATCCCATCTTCTCCAAATTGGCCAAAAAAAGCGTTGCTGATTTTTCCTGGAAAATACACTAAAAATCCTACGAGCCGTTCCCGAGTAATCACACCTTCTCCAAATTGGCCAAAAAAAGCGTTGTTGATTTTTCCTGGAAAATACACTTAAAATCTTACGAGCCGTTTCCGAGTAATCACACCTTCTCCAAATTAGAAAAAAAAGCGTTGCTGATTTTTCCTGGAAAATATATTAAAAATTTTATGAGCCGTTCCCGAGTAATCACACCTTCTCCAAATTGGCCAAAAAAAAGCGTTGCTGATTTTTCCTGGAAAATACACTAAAAATCCTACGAGCCGTTCCCGAGTAATCACACCTTCTCCAAATTGGCCAAAAAAAGCGTTGTTGATTTTTCCTGGAAAATACACTAAAAAACCTACGAGCCGTTCCCGAGTAATCCCATCTTCTCCAAATTGGCCAAAAAAAGCGTTGTTGATTTTTCCTGGAAAATACACTAAAAAACCTACGAGCCGTTCCCGAGTAATCACACCTTCTCCAAATTGGCCAAAAAAAAACCTTGCTGATTTTTCCTGGAAAATACACTAAAAAACCTACGAGCCGTTCCCGAGTAATCACACCATCTCCAAATTGGCCAAAAAAAGCGTTGCTGATTTTTCCTGGAAAAAACATCAAAAATCCTACGAGCCGTTCCGGAGTAATCACACCTTCTCCAAATTGGCCAAAAAAAGCGTTGCACATTTTTCCTGGAAAATACACTAAAAATTTTATGAGCCGTTCCCGAGTAATCCCATCTTCTCCAAATTGGCCAAAAAAAAAGCGTTGCTGATTTTGCCTGGAAAATACACTAAAAATCCTACGAGCCGTTCCCGAGTAATCACACCTTCTCCAAATTGGCCAAAAAAAGCGTTGCTGATTTTTCCTGGAAAATACACTAAAAATCCTACGAGCCGTTCCCGAGTAATCACACCTTCTCCAAATTGGCCAAAAAAAGCGTTGCTGATTTTTCCTGGAAAAAACATCAAAAATCTTACGAGCCGTTCCCGAGTAATCCCATCTTCTCCAAATTGGCAAAAAAAAAGCGTTGCTGATTTTTCCTGGAAAATACACTAAAAATCCTACGAGCCGTTCCCGAGTAATCACACCTTCTCCAAATTGGCCAAAAAAAAGCGTTGCTGATTTTTCCTGGAAAATACACTAAAAAACCTACGAGCCGTTCCCGAGTAATCACACCTTCTCCAAATTGGCCAAAAAAAGCGTTGTTGATTTTTCCTGGAAAATACACTAAAAATCTTACGAGCCGTTCCCGAGTAATCACACCTTCTCCAAAATGGCCAAAAAAAGCGTTGCTGATTTTCCTGGAAAATACACTAAAAATCTTACGAGCCGTTTCCGAGTAATCACACCTTCTCCAAATTGGCCAAAAAAAGCGTTGTTGATTTTTCCTGGAAAATACACTAAAAATCCTACGAGCCGTTCCCGAGTAATCACACCTTCTCCAAATTGGCCAAAAAAAGCGTTGCTGATTTTTCCTGGAAAATACACTAAAAAACCTACGAGCCGTTCCCGAGTAATCACACCTTCTCCAAATTGGGCAAAAAAAGCGTTGTTGATTTTTCCTGGAAAATACACTAAAAAACCTACGAGCCGTTCCCGAGTAATCCCATCTTCTCCAAATTGGCCAAAAAAAAGCGTTGCTGATTTTTCCTGGAAAATACACTAAAAATCTTACGAGCCGTTCCCGAGTAATCACACCTTCTCCAAATTGGCCAAAAAAAACGTTGCTGATTTTTCCTGGAAAATACACTAAAAATCTTACGAGCCGTTCCCGAGTAATCACACCTTCTCCAAATTGGCCAAAAAAAGCGTTGCTGATTTTTCCTGGAAAAAACATCAAAAATCTTACGAGCCGTTCCCGAGTAATCACACCTTCTCCAAATTGGCCAAAAAAAAACGTTGCTGATTTTTCCTGGAAAATACACTAAAAATCTTACGAGCCGTTCCCGAGTAATCACACCTTCTCCAAATTGGCAAAAAAAAGCGTTGCACATTTTTCCTGGAAAATACACTAAAAATCTTACGAGCCGTTCCGGAGTAATCACACTTTCTCCAAATTGGCAAAAAAAAGTGTTGCTGATTTTTCCTGGAAAATATATTAAAAATTTTATGAGCCGTTCCCGAGTAATCACACCTTCTCCAAATTGGCCAAAAAAAGCGTTGCTGATTTTTCCTGGAAAATACACTAAAAATCCTACGAGCCGTTCCCGAGTAATCAAACCTTCTCCAAATTGGCCAAAAAAAAGCGTTGCTGATTTTTCCTGGAAATTACACTTAAAATCCTACGAGCCGTTCCCGAGTAATCACACCTTCTCCAAATTAGAAAAAAAAGCGTTACTGATTTTTCCTGGAAAATACACTAAAAATCTTACGAGCCGTTCCCGAGTAATCCCATCTTCTCCAAATTGGCAAAAAAAAAGCGTTGCTAATTTTTCCTGGAAAATACACTAAAAATCCTACGAGCCGTTCCCGAGTAATCACACCTTCTCCAAATTGGCCAAAAAAAGCGTTGCTGATTTTTCCTGGAAAATACACTAAAAATCTTACGAGCCGTTCCCGCGTAATCACACCTTCTCCAAATTGGCCAAAAAAAGCGTTGTTGATTTTTCCTGGAAAATACACTAAAAATCTTACGAGCCGTTCCCGAGTAATCACACCTTCTCCAAATTGGCCAAAAAAAGCGTTGCTGATTTTTCCTGGAAAATACACTAAAAATCTTACGAGCCGTTCCCGAGTAATCACACCTTCTCCAAATTGGCCAAAAAAAAGCGTTGTTGATTTTTCCTGGAAAATATATTAAAAATTTTATGAGCCGTTCCCGAGTAATCACACCTTCTCCAAATTGGCAAAAAAAAAGCGTTGCTGATTTTTCCTGGAAAATACACTAAAAAACCTACGAGCCGTTCCCGAGTAATCACACCTTCTCCAAATTGGCCAAAAAAAGCGTTGTTGATTTTTCCTGGAAAATACACTAAAAATCCTACGAGCCGTTCCCGAGTAATCACACCTTCTCCAAATTGGCCAAAAAAAGCGTTGCTGATTTTTCCTGGAAAATACACTAAAAATCCTACGAGCCGTTCCCGAGTAATCACACCTTCTCCAAATTGGCCAAAAAAAGTGTTGCTGATTTTTCCTGGAAAATATATTAAAAATTTTATGAGCCGTTCCCGAGTAATCCCATCTTCTCCAAATTGGCCAAAAAAAAGCGTTGCTGATTTTTCCTGGAAAATACACTAAAAATCCTACGAGCCGTTCCCGAGTAATCACACCTTCTCCAAATTGGCCAAAAAAAGCGTTGCTGATTTTTCCTGGAAAATACACTAAAAATCGTACGAGCCGTTCCCGAGTAATCACACCTTCTCCAAATTGGCCAAAAAAAGCGTTGTTGATTTTTCCTGGAAAATACACTAAAAAACTTACGAGCCGTTCCCGAGTAATCACACCTTCTCCAAATTGGCCAAAAAAAGCGTTGCTGATTTTTCCTGGAAAATACACTTAAAATCCTACGAGCCGTTCCCGAGTAATCACACCTTCTCCAAATTGGCAAAAAAAAGCGTTGTTGATTTTTCCTGGAAAATACACTAAAAATCCTACGAGCCGTTCCCGAGTAATCACACCTTCTCCAAATTGGCCACAAAAAGCGTTGCACATTTTTCCTGGAAAATACACTAAAAATCCTACGAGCCGTTCCCGAGTAATAACACCTTCTCCAAATTGGCCAAAAAAAGCGTTGCTGATTTTTCCTGAAAAATACATCAAAAATCCTACGAGCCGTTCCCGAGTAATCACACCTTTGTAGCATGTGGCCAACAGTGTGTAGTATGCATTGCGATTCAATAGTACCGCAACATGCAAGCATTGACAAACTGCAAGCAAGATATTTTGTGTGTGTCGGTAATTTGACACTTTGTGCAGTTAATCAAGTGCAGCAGCACAATGCACTTAAATGAATCACATTTATTAACTGCATTTGTTTGATTATAGATATAAGCTGCACAAGGTGTCTGTTGCTTTTAAGTATGCACTCGTTGAACTTTAAAACTGTTGAACACGTGCCATACATAAATAGTTGGAAGCTAAATATGCTTACCCAACAATAATATATATTGCTATTCTTTTACTCTTATGTTAATGTACCCCTAAGAATTATTCTCATAATTAGTATATAAGCCAATGTCATTTAGTTTATAAATCAATTAATAAATCAACAGTCTTAGGAGCTCCAACTATACAAGCTCTAAGACTAAAATAAAAATAAAAAAAAACTATTTTATTACATGGCGATCCTGCCAGTTTTCTTGGAGTGCTACTAGATTTGCACCCAGAAACAAGAGCAGAAGGAGAGGGTCCGCCTAGCCAAAAGGCACCCCAACATTACCAAACCAACATTAGAGAGGGTCCGCCTAGCCAAAAGGCACCCCAACATGGGACTTTGAAAAAAATAAAGATCCGCCTGGCCAAGAGGCACCAAAAATAAAATGGGGAAGAACGCCAGCCCAAATGAGCTGACAAAAGGAGCCCAACAAAAACAACATCAAAATTTTTATATATTTAAAACTTTTACTTTAAAAGTGGTGCGCTAAAGTCGCACACTAGGGCCAGTAAGCGTTAACCGCTCGTGGCAAACATTTTTTTTTAATTGCCTTTACAAAATAGCTCGTAGCTATAATATTTTAAAAAACCTCATATTTACAAAAACACAAAAAAGGGGATTAAGAAATTTAGCAATGTTACTTAAATAAAAATTAAAAAAGTAACACTTAAAGAATAATTTTCAAAAATTCTGTTTGAATAAAATTAAACCTAAATAAGACCAACGTTTTAAAAATTTTTTAATGTGTAAAACAAAAAAAAAAAAAAAAAAAAAAAATTTTATGTTTATATCCTTAAGATGGATAGAAGTAAAATAAATTAATTAAAAATATCATAATTTTAATAGAAATAAGAATAAATTAAATTAAAAGAAAAATTTATAAAATTATTATACATAAATTTTTACACGGTCCTTTATAATGAATAGAAAACAGAAAAAGAGGGTATGAAAATAAAAATAGAAAAACTAATTAGAGACATTAAATTAAATTATACTTATGGAATGGCAGGAAATACTTAACAAAGCCAGATTAATAAAGGAAGATTTTGACCGTTCTTATAAATGCCTAAACATTGACAGACTTACAAAAGAAGAAACAATAAAAATACATTTCGATAAACTTTTAGGTTGCTTGGAAAGGATAAGAGCTTTATTTAATGTGCACTACAATAGACTTACAGTTTCACACAAAAACAGCAGCAGATGCATTCTTTGCAGATTTAAAAGAAAAAATTTTCAAATTGGCAGCTAAGAAAGGGGTAGAACTTGACCTACCAACATCCATCCACGAAAATTCACCTCATAAATTCAGAACTAAACCAATAAATGCTAAAATGGGCCAAACAATAGTGGAATTTTTAAATACAGCCTCAAAGCTAATTCCAGACTTTGATGGCAGAGCAGAAAATTTACGCTCTTTCATAGATTCATTATCGTTACTAAATTCAATAAAAGGAGAACACGAATCCACAGCAGTATCCCTCATAAAAACAAAATTAAAGGGTACTGCAAGAAATCTTATCAACGATGAAGCAACAATAATAAACATTATAAATAAGTTGCAACAAACCGTTAAAGGTGAATCAGTAGAAGTAATATCTGCGAAAATAATGAACATTAAGCAAAGCAGTAAAACGGCGAATGCCTACTGCAATGAAATTGAAAGTTTAGCAAAATCATTAGAAAGTGCATATATAACAGATGGATTACCATCAGAATTAGCGTTGTTGATTTTTCCTGGAAAATATATTAAAAATTTTATGAGCCGTTCCCGAGTAATCACACCTTCTCCAAATTGGCAAAAAAAAAGCGTTGCTGATTTTTCCTGGAAAATACACTAAAAAACCTACGAGCCGTTCCCGAGTAATCACACCTTCTCCAAATTGGCCAAAAAAAAGCGTTGTTGATTTTTCCTGGAAAATACACTAAAAATCCTACGAGCCGTTCCCGAGTAATCACACCTTCTCCAAATTGGCCAAAAAAAGCGTTGCTGATTTTTCCTGGAAAATACACTAAAAATCCTACGAGCCGTTCCCGAGTAATCACACCTTCTCCAAATTGGCCAAAAAAAGTGTTGCTGATTTTTCCTGGAAAATATATTAAAAATTTTATGAGCCGTTCCCGAGTAATCCCATCTTCTCCAAATTGGCCAAAAAAAAGCGTTGCTGATTTTTCCTGGAAAATACACTAAAAATCCTACGAGCCGTTCCCGAGTAATCACACCTTCTCCAAATTGGCCAAAAAAAGCGTTGCTGATTTTTCCTGGAAAATACACTAAAAATCGTACGAGCCGTTCCCGAGTAATCACACCTTCTCCAAATTGGCCAAAAAAAGCGTTGTTGATTTTTCCTGGAAAATACACTAAAAAACTTACGAGCCGTTCCCGAGTAATCACACCTTCTCCAAATTGGCCAAAAAAAGCGTTGCTGATTTTTCCTGGAAAATACACTTAAAATCCTACGAGCCGTTCCCGAGTAATCACACCTTCTCCAAATTGGCAAAAAAAAGCGTTGTTGATTTTTCCTGGAAAATACACTAAAAATCCTACGAGCCGTTCCCGAGTAATCACACCTTCTCCAAATTGGCCACAAAAAGCGTTGCACATTTTTCCTGGAAAATACACTAAAAATCCTACGAGCCGTTCCCGAGTAATAACACCTTCTCCAAATTGGCCAAAAAAAGCGTTGCTGATTTTTCCTGAAAAATACATCAAAAATCCTACGAGCCGTTCCCGAGTAATCACACCTTTGTAGCATGTGGCCAACAGTGTGTAGTATGCATTGCGATTCAATAGTACCGCAACATGCAAGCATTGACAAACTGCAAGCAAGATATTTTGTGTGTGTCGGTAATTTGACACTTTGTGCAGTTAATCAAGTGCAGCAGCACAATGCACTTAAATGAATCACATTTATTAACTGCATTTGTTTGATTATAGATATAAGCTGCACAAGGTGTCTGTTGCTTTTAAGTATGCACTCGTTGAACTTTAAAACTGTTGAACACGTGCCATACATAAATAGTTGGAAGCTAAATATGCTTACCCAACAATAATATATATTGCTATTCTTTTACTCTTATGTTAATGTACCCCTAAGAATTATTCTCATAATTAGTATATAAGCCAATGTCATTTAGTTTATAAATCAATTAATAAATCAACAGTCTTAGGAGCTCCAACTATACAAGCTCTAAGACTAAAATAAAAATAAAAAAAAACTATTTTATTACATGGCGATCCTGCCAGTTTTCTTGGAGTGCTACTAGATTTGCACCCAGAAACAAGAGCAGAAGGAGAGGGTCCGCCTAGCCAAAAGGCACCCCAACATTACCAAACCAACATTAGAGAGGGTCCGCCTAGCCAAAAGGCACCCCAACATGGGACTTTGAAAAAAATAAAGATCCGCCTGGCCAAGAGGCACCAAAAATAAAATGGGGAAGAACGCCAGCCCAAATGAGCTGACAAAAGGAGCCCAACAAAAACAACATCAAAATTTTTATATATTTAAAACTTTTACTTTAAAAGTGGTGCGCTAAAGTCGCACACTAGGGCCAGTAAGCGTTAACCGCTCGTGGCAAACATTTTTTTTTAATTGCCTTTACAAAATAGCTCGTAGCTATAATATTTTAAAAAACCTCATATTTACAAAAACACAAAAAAGGGGATTAAGAAATTTAGCAATGTTACTTAAATAAAAATTAAAAAAGTAACACTTAAAGAATAATTTTCAAAAATTCTGTTTGAATAAAATTAAACCTAAATAAGACCAACGTTTTAAAAATTTTTTAATGTGTAAAACAAAAAAAAAAAAAAAAAAAAAAAAATTTTATGTTTATATCCTTAAGATGGATAGAAGTAAAATAAATTAATTAAAAATATCATAATTTTAATAGAAATAAGAATAAATTAAATTAAAAGAAAAATTTATAAAATTATTATACATAAATTTTTACACGGTCCTTTATAATGAATAGAAAACAGAAAAAGAGGGTATGAAAATAAAAATAGAAAAACTAATTAGAGACATTAAATTAAATTATACTTATGGAATGGCAGGAAATACTTAACAAAGCCAGATTAATAAAGGAAGATTTTGACCGTTCTTATAAATGCCTAAACATTGACAGACTTACAAAAGAAGAAACAATAAAAATACATTTCGATAAACTTTTAGGTTGCTTGGAAAGGATAAGAGCTTTATTTAATGTGCACTACAATAGACTTACAGTTTCACACAAAACAGCAGCAGATGCATTCTTTGCAGATTTAAAAGAAAAAATTTTCAAATTGGCAGCTAAGAAAGGGGTAGAACTTGACCTACCAACATCCATCCACGAAAATTCACCTCATAAATTCAGAACTAAACCAATAAATGCTAAAATGGGCCAAACAATAGTGGAATTTTTAAATACAGCCTCAAAGCTAATTCCAGACTTTGATGGCAGAGCAGAAAATTTACGCTCTTTCATAGATTCATTATCGTTACTAAATTCAATAAAAGGAGAACACGAATCCACAGCAGTATCCCTCATAAAAACAAAATTAAAGGGTACTGCAAGAAATCTTATCAACGATGAAGCAACAATAATAAACATTATAAATAAGTTGCAACAAACCGTTAAAGGTGAATCAGTAGAAGTAATATCTGCGAAAATAATGAACATTAAGCAAAGCAGTAAAACGGCGAATGCCTACTGCAATGAAATTGAAAGTTTAGCAAAATCATTAGAAAGTGCATATATAACAGATGGATTACCATCAGAATTAGCAACCAAATATTCAACACAAGTCGCTGTTAAATCACTTACCAAAAACTGCAACATTGATAAAGTAAAGCTTATCATGGAGGCAGGCCAATTCAATAGCATGAATGATGCTATAAGTAAATTTGTCAATAGCTGCACCGAAGCCACAGGCCAACAGAATGCCATACTATATTATGGGCAAAAACATAGACCCAATAACAATTATCGTGGCAATAATACACGGTTGCGTGGAAGAAATAATTTCCCACGTAACAATAATAGCAATAACAGCTATAACAACAATAATGACAATTATAACAGAAACCGACAAAGAAATAACAATAACAACAATAGTGACAATTACCGCCAAAGATACACCAATAACCGTAGGAACAACAACTACGTAAGAGCAACAGAATCTAATCAAAATGATTCGGAAAACTCCGAATTTCCCCTAAGACAAAATCAATAAATATCTATCATCTAAACCTCAACTTAAGTTTCTTTATAAATGTTCAACTAAATAATACCGACACTACACTCACACTTTTGGTAGACACTGGTGCTGATATTTCTCTAATAAAATCAAAATTTTTCAGATTAAACAAAATAAATACTAATGACACTACAGTTTTTAGTGGAATAGGACAGGGCAATATAAAATCAATGGGAAGTATATTTTTTGATCTAAAATTCGAAAAATTTTTAATACCACATAAATTCCAAGTGGTATACAATAACTTTCCAATACCATGCGATGGAATCATTGGAATGGATTTCATGAAAAAGTATAATTGCATGTTGGATTTTAACAAAAACAATGATTGCCTTATCCTAAGACCATTTAATATACCACACACAATCAATATACCAATTACAAATAACAGTAGCGAAATAACTTTACCACCAAGATGTGAAATAATACATCAAATAAAATTTAATAATTTAAACAGTGAAATTCTAATTCCTAATCAAGAAATTGCACCAGGCGTCTTCATTCCAAACACAATAGTTAACACTGATAAAGCATACGTTCGTTTTCTAAACACTAATAACACTAATGCCAAAATTAAGAAAAGTAACATAAAAACCGAAAACATCTCTGATTATGATATAATAAAAGAAAATTCTTGCAAAAATATATCAAGAAAATCCGAAATACTAAAAATTTTGAAGAAAAATTTCCCGGAACAATTTAAAAATACATTAACAGAATTATGCTCAACATACAGTGATATTTTCGGTTTGGAATCAGAAACAATAACAATAAATAATTTTTATGAACAAAAGTTGAGGGTAAAAGATAAAGAACCGGTATACATTAAAAATTATCGTATACCACATACACATAAAGAAGAAATAGATAAACAGGTCAAAAAGCTAATAGATGATCAAATTGTAGAGCCTTCGTACTCTGAGTACAACAGTCCAATATTACTCGTACCAAAGAAATCACTGCCCAATTCTGATAAGAAAAGATGGAGACTTGTTATAGACTACAGACAAATAAATAAAAAACTAATTGCAGATAAGTTTCCATTGCCTAGAATAGACGATATTCTAGACCAGCTCGGCAGAGCAAAATATTTTTCTTGTTTAGACTTAATGTCAGGTTTTCACCAAATTGGCTTGGAGAACAAATCTAGGGACTTAACATCATTTTCAACAAACAATGGCTCATACAGATTTACTAGATTACCGTATGGTTTAAAAATAGCTCCAAATTCGTTTCAAAGAATGATGACACTTGCTTTTGCTGGTTTAAAACCAAACCAGGCTTTCCTATACATGGATGACTTAGTGGTCTTGGGTTGTTCAGAAAAACATATGCTTTCAAATTTAAAAGAGGTATTTGATTTGTGTAGAAAACACAACTTAAAACTTCATCCAGAAAAGTGTTCATTTTTCAGGACAGAAGTTACTTATCTTGGACACAAATGTACAGACAAAGGAATATTACCTGATGATAGTAAATACGCAGCTATCGAAAACTATCCAACACCTAAGGATGCGGATAGTGCAAAACGATTCGTTGCATTTTGTAATTATTATCGAAGATTCATCAAAAACTTCTCAGAATATTCCAGACATCTAACGAAATTGTCAAGAAAAGGAGTACAATTTGAATGGACTAAAGATTGTGACAATGCATTCAAATATCTGAAAAAAGCTCTAATAAAGCCCACACTACTTCAATACCCTGATTTCACAAAAGAATTTTGTATAACGACGGACGCAAGCAAACAAGCTTGTGGAGCCGTATTAACACAGGAATATGATGGAAAGCAATTACCAATAGCATACGCATCAAAATCTTTTACCAAAGGTGAAAGCAATAAATCTACAATTGAACAGGAACTGACAGCTATCCATTGGGCTATTACACACTTCAGACCATACATATATGGTAAACATTTTCTTGTTCGTACTGATCACAGACCATTATCATATTTATTTTCTATGAAAAACCCAAGTTCAAAATTAACAAGAATGAGGTTAGATTTGGAAGAATACAATTTTACTATAGAATATCTTAGGGGAAAAGATAATTATGTTGCAGATGCGTTATCAAGAATAACGATTGATGACTTAAAAGATATAAATATAAAAACTAATACGGTGTTAAAAATTACAACAAGATCTATGGCATATAAAAAGAAACAACAAAGTAATACCGAAAATATTCAGCATCAAATTAAAAATAATGATAAAAAGCCCAATATATATGTACCACTAAAGAACACTGACGTCAGAAAGTACTATAAATTAAAGATTACTCCTGTAAAATGTTACATCAAACGAGGAAAATCTATTATTACATATATAAATATAAATGATTTGTTTACTAATGGGAATATTGACCTAGGACAATTTTTCCCAAGGCTTGAGAAAGTGGCCGGTAAACTTAGTGTAGAGACACTACAAATGGCACCCAGTGAGAAAATTTTCGAATTTATCTCCATAAATGAATTTAAAAATATGGGCAATAAATATTTAAATAAATTAAAAGTAGCGCTACTTAATGAGGTGACCAATATAAATGATAAGAATGCTAAGGCAATTCTTGATATAATGCTGAAATACCATGATGATCCGATAGAGGGAGGACATTGTGGAATATATAGAACAATAGAAAAAATAAAGAGGTATTACTATTGGAAAAATATGATAAAAGACATAACGAAATATGTTAAATCATGTCAAAAATGCCAAAAATCAAAAACAGTAAACCATAATAAAAGTCCTATGACTATAACAAAAACACCAGAAAAAGCATTCGACACGGTGTATGTAGATACAATAGGGCCATTTCCAAAATCGATTAATGGAAATGAGTATGCAATTACTTTAATATGTGATCTTACTAAATATTTGGTAACAATACCAACACCAGATAAATCTGCAAGAACAATCGCAAAAGCGATATTTGAAAATTTTGTATTAACCTATGGTCCAATGAAAACGTTCATTTCGGACATGGGAACAGAGTACAAAAATTCTATACTGACGGAACTATGCACACTACTAAAAATTGAAAATATAACTTCCACAGCACATCACCATCAAACACTAGGAACAATAGAAAGAAGTCATAGAACTTTTAACGAATATGTTCGTTCTTATATATCTGTGGACAAAACGGACTGGGACGAATGGTTAAGATATTTCACTTACTGCTTTAATACGACGCCATCAACGGCACATAACTACTATCCTTATGAGTTAGTATTTTCAAGATTACCAAACAATTTTAGACAATTTGCTAAAGTAGATAGTGTGACACCACTATACAATGTGGATAACTATGCCAAAGAGGCAAAATTTAGGTTAGAAGTAGCACATAAGCGCGCGCAAATACTTTTAGATAAAAATAAAATAAAACAAAAATTAAATTATGATAGGAATATTTTAGAACATAATTTTAAAATAGGAGATTTAGTTCTACTTAGGAATAATTCAGGGCATAAATTGGAAAATCAATATAAAGGTCCGTATAAAATTAAGAAAATAGATTTAAGAAATAATGTTACCATAGAAGATAAGAAAACAAATAAACAACAAATAGTTCATAAAAATAGACTTAAGATGTTTAATAATAACTAACATTCAATAATATTGTACGTCCGGACTACTATAAAATTAGAATATAAGTACATCTAAATATTATAATTTTTTCTTTCTTTAAAAACAAAATAAATATTATATTACACTTATACTTAGACTAATTAAAATTAATTGTAAAAGAATGTCCATAAAACTAACGTTATATGAACATTCTTGTAAAGGGTGGAGGTGTAGCATGTGGCCAACAGTGTGTAGTATGCATTGCGATTCAATAGTACCGCAACATGCAAGCATTGACAAACTGCAAGCAAGATATTTTGTGTGTGTCGGTAATTTGACACTTTGTGCAGTTAATCAAGTGCAGCAGCACAATGCACTTAAATGAATCACATTTATTAACTGCATTTGTTTGATTATAGATATAAGCTGCACAAGGTGTCTGTTGCTTTTAAGTATGCACTCGTTGAACTTTAAAACTGTTGAACACGTGCCATACATAAATAGTTGGAAGCTAAATATGCTTACCCAACAATAATATATATTTCTATTCTTTTACTCTTATGTTAATGTACCCCTAAGAATTATTCTCATAATTAGTATATAAGCCAATGTCATTTAGTTTATAAATCAATTAATAAATCAACAGTCTTAGGAGCTCCAACTATACAAGCTCTAAGACTAAAATAAAAATAAATAAAAACTATTTTATTACACCTTCTCCAAATTGGCCAAAAAAAGCGTTGCTGATTTTTCCTGGAAAATACACTAAAAATCCTACGAGCCGTTCCCGAGTAATCACACCTTCTCCAAATTGGCAAAAAAAAGCGTTGTTGATTTTTCTTGGAAATTACACTAAAAATCCTACGAGCCGTTCCCGAGTAATCACACCTTCTCCAAATTGGCCAAAAAAAAAGCGTTGCTGATTTTTCCTGGAAAATACACTAAAAATTTTATGAGCCGTTCCCGAGTAATCCCATCTTCTCCAAATTGGCCAAAAAAAAGCGTTGCTGATTTTTCCTGGAAAATACACTAAAAATCCTACGAGCGGTTCCCGAGTAATCACACCATCTCCAAATTGGCCAAAAAAAGCGTTGCTGATTTTTCCTGGAAAAAACATCAAAAATCCTACGAGCCGTTCCCGAGTAATCCCATCTTCTCCAAATTGGAAAAAAAAGCGTTGCTGATTTTTCCTGGAAAATACACTAAAAATCCTACGAGCCGTTCCCGAGTAATCCCATCTTCTCCAAATTGGCCAAAAAAAGCGTTGCTGATTTTTCCTGGAAAATACACTAAAAATCTTACGAGCCGTTCCCGAGTAATCACACCTTCTCCAAATTGGCCAAAAAAAGCGTTGCTGATTTTTCCTGGAAAATACACTAAAAATCCTACGAGCCGTTCCCGAGTAATCCCATCTTCTCCAAATTAGAAAAAAAAGCGTTGTTGATTTTTCCTGGAAAATACACTAAAAATCCTACGAGCAGTTCCCGAGTAATCACACCTTCTCCAAATTGGCAAAAAAAAGCGTTGCTAATTTTTCCTGGAAAATACACTAAAAAACCTACGAGCCGTTCCCGAGTAATCACACCTTCTCCAAATTGGCAAAAAAAAGCGTTGCTGATTTTTCCTGGAAAATACACTAAAAATCTTACGAGCCGTTCCCGAGTAATCACACCTTCTCCAAATTGGCAAAAAAAAAGCGTTGCTAATTTTTCCTGGAAAATACACTTAAAATCCTACGAGCCGTTCCCGAGTAATCACACCTTCTCCAAATTGGCAAAAAAAAGCGTTGCTGATTTTTCCTGGAAAATACACTAAAAATCCTACGAGCCGTTCCCGAGTAATCACACCTTCTCCAAATTGGCCAAAAAAAGCGTTGCTGATTTTTCCTGGAAAATACACTAAAAATCCTACGAGCCGTTCCCGAGTAATCACACCTTCTCCAAATTGGCCAAAAAAAGCGTTGCACATTTTTCCTGGAAAATACACTAAAAATCCTACGAGCCGTTCCCGAGTAATCCCATCTTCTCCAAATTAGCAAAAAAAAAGCGTTGCTGATTTTTCCTGGAAAATACATCAAAAATCTTACGAGCCGTTCCCGAGTAATCCCATCTTCTCCAAATTAGAAAAAAAAGCGTTGCTGATTTTTCCTGGAAAATACACTAAAAATCCTACGAGCCGTTCCCGAGTAATCACACCTTCTCCAAATTGGCCAAAAAAAGCGTTGCTGATTTTTCCTGGAAAATACACTAAAAAACCTACGAGCCGTTCCCGAGTAATCCCATCTTCTCCAAATTGGCCAAAAAAAGCGTTGCTGATTTTTTCTGGAAAAAACATCAAAAATCCTACGAGCCGTTCCCGAGTAATCACACCTTCTCCAAATTGGCCAAAAAAAGCGTTGCTGATTTTTCCTGGAAAATACACTAAAAATCCTACGAGCCGTTCCCGAGTAATCACACCTTCTCCAAATTGGCCAAAAAAAAGCGTTGTTGATTTTTCCTGGAAAATATATTAAAAATTTTATGAGCCGTTCCCGAGTAATCACACCTTCTCCAAATTGGCAAAAAAAAAAGCGTTGCTGATTTTTCCTGGAAAATACACTAAAAATCCTACGAGCAGTTCCCGAGTAATCACACCTTCTCCAAATTGGCCAAAAAAAGCGTTGTTGATTTTTCCTGGAAAAAACATCAAAAATCTTACGAGCCGTTCCCGAGTAATCACACCTTCTCCAAATTGGCCAAAAAAAAGCGTTGTTGATTTTTCCTGGAAAATACACTAAAAATCTTACGAGCCGTTCCCGAGTAATCACACCTTCTCCAAATTGGCCAAAAAAAAGCGTTGCTGATTTTTCCTGGAAAATATATTAAAAATTTTATGAGCCGTTCCCGAGTAATCACACCTTCTCCAAATTGGCCAAAAAAAAACGTTGCTGATTTTTCCTGGAAAATACACTAAAAATCTTACGAGCCGTTCCCGAGTAATCACACCTTCTCCAAATTGGCAAAAAAAAGCGTTGCTGATTTTTCCTGAAAAATACACTAAAAATCTTACGAGCCGTTTCCGAGTAATCCCATCTTCTCCAAATCGGCCAAAAAAAGTGTTGCTGATTTTTCCTGGAAAATACATCAAAAATCTTACGAGCCGTTCCCGAGTAATCCCATCTTCTCCAAATTGGCCAAAAAAAGCGTTGCTGATTTTTCCTGGAAAATACACTAAAAATCTTACGAGCCGTTCCCGAGTAATCACACCTTCTCCAAATTGCCAAAAAAAAGTGTTGCTGATTTTTCCTGGAAAATACACTAAAAAACCTACGAGCCGTTCCCGAGTAATCATACCTTCTCCAAATTGGCCAAAAAAAGCGTTGTTGATTTTTCCTGGAAAATACACTAAAAAACCTACGAGCCGTTCCCGAGTAATCACACCTTCTTTAAATTGGCCAAAAAAAAGCGTTGTTGATTTTTCCTGGAAAATATATTAAAAATTTTATGAGCCGTTCCCGAGTAATCACACCTTCTCCAAATTGGCCAAAAAAAGTGTTGCTGATTTTTCCTGGAAAATATATTAAAAATTTTATGAGCCGTTCCCGCGTAATCACACCTTCTCCAAATTGGCCAAAAAAAAGCGTTGCTGATTTTTCCTGGAAAATACACTAAAAATCCTACGAGCCGTTCCCGAGTAATCACACCTTCTCCAAATTGGCCAAAAAAAAGCGTTGTTGATTTTTCCTGGAAAATACACTAAAAATCCTACGAGCAGTTCCCGAGTAATCCCATCTTCTCCAAATTGGCCAAAAAAACGTTGCTGATTTTTCCTGGAAAAAACATCAAAAATCTTACGAGCCGTTCCCGAGTAATCCCATCTTCTCCAAATTGGCCAAAAAAAGTGTTGCTGATTTTTCCTGGAAAATACACTAAAAAACCTACGAGCCGTTCCCGAGTAATCCCATCTTCTCCAAATTGGCCAAAAAAAGTGTTGCTGATTTTTCCTGGAAAATACACTAAAAAACCTACGAGCCGTTCCCGAGTAATCACACCTTCTCCAAATTGGCCAAAAAAAAGCGTTGTTGATTTTTCCTGGAAAATATATTAAAAATTTTATGAGCCGTTCCCGAGTAATCACACCTTCTCCAAATTGGCAAAAAAAAAGCGTTGCTGATTTTTCCTGGAAAATACACTAAAAATCCTACGAGCAGTTCCCGAGTAATCACACCTTCTCCAAATTGGCCAAAAAAAGCGTTGTTGATTTTTCCTGGAAAAAACATCAAAAATCTTACGAGCCGTTCCCGAGTAATCACACCTTCTCCAAATTGGCCAAAAAAAAGCGTTGTTGATTTTTCCTGGAAAATACACTAAAAATCTTACGAGCCGTTCCCGAGTAATCACACCTTCTCCAAATTGGCCAAAAAAAAGCGTTGCTGATTTTTCCTGGAAAATATATTAAAAATTTTATGAGCCGTTCCCGAGTAATCACACCTTCTCCAAATTGGCCAAAAAAAAACGTTGCTGATTTTTCCTGGAAAATACACTAAAAATCTTACGAGCCGTTCCCGAGTAATCACACCTTCTCCAAATTGGCCAAAAAAAAAGCGTTGCTGATTTTTCCTGGAAAATACACTAAAAATCCTACGAGCAGTTCCCGAGTAATCACACCTTCTCCAAATTGGCCAAAAAAAGCGTTGTTGATTTTTCCTGGAAAAAACATCAAAAATCTTACGAGCCGTTCCCGAGTAATCACACCTTCTCCAAATTGGCCAAAAAAAAGCGTTGTTGATTTTTCCTGGAAAATACACTAAAAATCTTACGAGCCGTTCCCGAGTAATCACACCTTCTCCAAATTGGCCAAAAAAAAGCGTTGCTGATTTTTCCTGGAAAATATATTAAAAATTTTATGAGCAGTTCCCGAGTAATCACACCTTCTCCAAATTGGCCAAAAAAAGCGTTGTTGATTTTTCCTGGAAAAAACATCAAAAATCTTACGAGCCGTTCCCGAGTAATCACACCTTCTCCAAATTGGCCAAAAAAAAGCGTTGCTGATTTTTCCTGGAAAATACACTAAAAATCCTACGAGCCGTTCCCGAGTAATCACACCTTCTCCAAATTGGCCAAAAAAAAGCGTTGTTGATTTTTCCTGGAAAATACACTAAAAATCCTACGAGCAGTTCCCGAGTAATCCCATCTTCTCCAAATTGGCCAAAAAAACGTTGCTGATTTTTCCTGGAAAAAACATCAAAAATCTTACGAGCCGTTCCCGAGTAATCCCATCTTCTTCAAATTGGCCAAAAAAAGTGTTGCTGATTTTTCCTGGAAAATACACTAAAAAACCTACGAGCCGTTCCCGAGTAATCCCATCTTCTCCAAATTGGCCAAAAAAAGTGTTGCTGATTTTTCCTGGAAAATACACTAAAAAACCTACGAGCCGTTCCCGAGTAATCACACCTTCTCCAAATTGGCAAAAAAAAAGCGTTGTTGATTTTTCCTGGAAAATATATTAAAAATTTTATGAGCCGTTCCCGAGTAATCACACCTTCTCCAAATTGGCAAAAAAAAAGCGTTGCTGATTTTTCCTGGAAAATACACTAAAAATCCTACGAGCAGTTCCCGAGTAATCACACCTTCTCCAAATTGGCCAAAAAAAGCGTTGTTGATTTTTCCTGGAAAAAACATCAAAAATCTTACGAGCCGTTCCCGAGTAATCACACCTTCTCCAAATTGGCCAAAAAAAAGCGTTGTTGATTTTTCCTGGAAAATACACTAAAAATCTTACGAGCCGTTCCCGAGTAATCACACCTTCTCCAAATTGGCCAAAAAAAAGCGTTGCTGATTTTTCCTGGAAAATATATTAAAAATTTTATGAGCCGTTCCCGAGTAATCACACCTTCTCCAAATTGGCCAAAAAAAAACGTTGCTGATTTTTCCTGGAAAATACACTAAAAATCTTACGAGCCGTTCCCGAGTAATCACACCTTCTCCAAATTGGCAAAAAAAAGCGTTGCTGATTTTTCCTGAAAAATACACTAAAAATCTTACGAGCCGTTTCCGAGTAATCCCATCTTCTCCAAATTGGCCAAAAAAAGTGTTGCTGATTTTTCCTGGAAAATACATCAAAAATCTTACGAGCCGTTCCCGAGTAATCCCATCTTCTCCAAATTGGCCAAAAAAAAGCGTTGCTGATTTTTCCTGGAAAATACACTAAAAATCTTACGAGCCGTTCCCGAGTAATCACACCTTCTCCAAATTGCCAAAAAAAAAGTGTTGCTGATTTTTCCTGGAAAATACACTAAAAAACCTACGAGCCGTTCCCGAGTAATCACACCTTCTCCAAATTGGCCAAAAAAAGCGTTGTTGATTTTTCCTGGAAAATACACTAAAAAACCTACGAGCCGTTCCCGAGTAATCACACCTTCTTCAAATTGGCCAAAAAAAAGCGTTGTTGATTTTTCCTGGAAAATATATTAAAAATTTTATGAGCCGTTCCCGAGTAATCACACCTTCTCCAAATTGGCCAAAAAAAGTGTTGCTGATTTTTCCTGGAAAATATATTAAAAATTTTATGAGCCGTTCCCGAGTAATCACACCTTCTCCAAATTGGCCAAAAAAAAAGCGTTGCTGATTTTTCCTGGAAAATACACTAAAAATCCTACGAGCCGTTCCCGAGTAATCACACCTTCTCCAAATTGGCCAAAAAAAAGCGTTGTTGATTTTTCCTGGAAAATACACTAAAAATCCTACGAGCAGTTCCCGAGTAATCCCATCTTCTCCAAATTGGCCAAAAAAACGTTGCTGATTTTTCCTGGAAAAAACATCAAAAATCTTACGAGCCGTTCCCGAGTAATCCCATCTTCTCCAATTTGGCCAAAAAAAGTGTTGCTGATTTTTCCTGGAAAATACACTAAAAAACCTACGAGCCGTTCCCGAGTAATCCCATCTTCTCCAAATTGGCCAAAAAAAGTGTTGCTGATTTTTCCTGGAAAATACACTAAAAATCCTACGAGCCGTTCCCGAGTAATCACACCTTCTCCAAATTGGCCAAAAAAAAGCGTTGCTGATTTTTCCTGGAAAATACACTAAAAATCCTACGAGCCGTTCCCGAGTAATCCCATCTTCTCCAAATTGGCCAAAAAAAGTGTTGCTGATTTTTCCTGGAAAATACACTAAAAAACCTACGAGCCGTTCCCGAGTAATCCCATCTTCTCCAAATTGGCCAAAAAAAGTGTTGCTGATTTTTCCTGGAAAATACACTAAAAAACCTACGAGCCGTTCCCGAGTAATCACACCTTCTCCAAATTGGCCAAAAAAAAGCGTTGTTGATTTTTCCTGGTAAATATATTAAAAATTTTATGAGCCGTTCCCGAGTAATCACACCTTCTCCAAATTGGCAAAAAAAAAGCGTTGCTGATTTTTCCTGGAAAATACACTAAAAATCCTACGAGCAGTTCCCGAGTAATCACACCTTCTCCAAATTGGCCAAAAAAAGCGTTGTTGATTTTTCCTGGAAAAAACATCAAAAATCTTACGAGCCGTTCCCGAGTAATCACACCTTCTCCAAATTGGCCAAAAAAAAGCGTTGTTGATTTTTCCTGGAAAATACACTAAAAATCTTACGAGCCGTTCCCGAGTAATCACACCTTCTCCAAATTGGCCAAAAAAAAGCGTTGCTGATTTTTCCTGGAAAATATATTAAAAATTTTATGAGCCGTTCCCGAGTAATCACACCTTCTCCAAATTGGCCAAAAAAAAACGTTGCTGATTTTTCCTGGAAAATACACTAAAAATCTTACGAGCCGTTCCCGAGTAATCACACCTTCTCCAAATTGGCCAAAAAAAGCGTTGTTGATTTTTCCTGGAAAATACACTAAAAATCCTACGAGCCGTTTCCGAGTAATCACACCTTCTCCAAATTGGCAAAAAAAAGCGTTGCTGATTTTTCCTGAAAAATACACTAAAAATCTTACGAGCCGTTTCCGAGTAATCCCATCTTCTCCAAATTGGCCAAAAAAAGTGTTGCTGATTTTTCCTGGAAAATACATCAAAAATCTTACGAGCCGTTCCCGAGTAATCCCATCTTCTCCAAATTGGCCAAAAAAAAGCGTTGCTGATTTTTCCTGGAAAATACACTAAAAATCTTACGAGCCGTTCCCGAGTAATCACACCTTCTCCAAATTGCCAAAAAAAAGTGTTGCTGATTTTTCCTGGAAAATACACTAAAAAACCTACGAGCCGTTCCCGAGTAATCACACCTTCTCCAAATTGGCCAAAAAAAGCGTTGTTGATTTTTCCTGGAAAATACACTAAAAAACCTACGAGCCGTTCCCGAGTAATCACACCTTCTTCAAATTGGCCAAAAAAAAGCGTTGTTGATTTTTCCTGGAAAATATATTAAAAATTTTATGAGCCGTTCCCGAGTAATCACACCTTCTCCAAATTGGCCAAAAAAAGTGTTGCTGATTTTTCCTGGAAAATATATTAAAAATTTTATGAGCCGTTCCCGAGTAATCACACCTTCTCCAAATTGGCCAAAAAAAAAGCGTTGCTGATTTTTCCTGGAAAATACACTAAAAATCCTACGAGCCGTTCCCGAGTAATCACACCTTCTCCAAATTGGCCAAAAAAAAGCGTTGTTGATTTTTCCTGGAAAATACACTAAAAATCCTACGAGCAGTTCCCGAGTAATCCCATCTTCTCCAAATTGGCCAAAAAAACGTTGCTGATTTTTCCTGGAAAAAACATCAAAAATCTTACGAGCCGTTCCCGAGTAATCCCATCTTCTCCAAATTGGCCAAAAAAAGTGTTGCTGATTTTTCCTTGAAAATACACTAAAAAACCTACGAGCCGTTCCCGAGTAATCCCATCTTCTCCAAATTGGCCAAAAAAAGTGTTGCTGATTTTTCCTGGAAAATACACTAAAAATCCTACGAGCCGTTCCCGAGTAATCACACCTTCTCCAAATTGGCCAAAAAAAAGCGTTGCTGATTTTTCCTGGAAAATACACTAAAAATCCTACGAGCCGTTCCCGAGTAATCACACCTTCTCCAAATTGGCCAAAAAAAGCGTTGCACATTTTTCCTGGAAAATACACTTAAAATCCTACGAGCCGTTCCCGAGTAATCCCATCTTCTCCAAATTGGAAAAAAAAGCGTTGCTGATTTTTCCTGGAAAATACACTAAAAATCCTACGAGCCGTTCCCGAGTAATCACACCTTCTCCAAATTGGCCAAAAAAAAGCGTTGCTGATTTTTCCTGGAAAAAACATCAAAAATCCTACGAGCCGTTCCCGAGTAATCACACCTTCTCCAAATTGGCAAAAAAAAGCGTTGTTGATTTTTCCTGGAAAATACACTAAAAATCCTACGAGCAGTTCCCGAGTAATCCCATCTTCTCCAAATTAGAAAAAAAAGCGTTGCTGATTTTTCCTGGAAAATATATTAAAAATTTTATGAGCCGTTCCCGAGTAATCACACCTTCTCCAAATTGGCCAAAAAAAAAGCGTTGCTGATTTTTCCTGGAAAATACACTAAAAATCCTACGAGCCGTTCCCGAGTAATCACACCTTCTCCAAATTGGCCAAAAAAAAGCGTTGTTGATTTTTCCTGGAAAATACACTAAAAATCCTACGAGCAGTTTCCGAGTAATCCCATCTTCTCCAAATTGGCCAAAAAAAGTGTTGCTGATTTTTCCTGGAAAATACATCAAAAATCTTACGAGCCGTTCCCGAGTAATCCCATCTTCTCCAAATTGGCCAAAAAAAAGCGTTGTTGATTTTTCCTGGAAAATACACTAAAAATCCTACGAGCAGTTCCCGAGTAATCCCATCTTCTCCAAATTGGCCAAAAAAACGTTGCTGATTTTTCCTGGAAAAAACATCAAAAATCTTACGAGCCGTTCCCGAGTAATCCCATCTTCTCCAAATTGGCCAAAAAAAGTGTTGCTGATTTTACCTGGAAAATACACTAAAAAACCTACGAGCCGTTCCCGAGTAATCCCATCTTCTCCAAATTGGCCAAAAAAAGTGTTGCTGATTTTTCCTGGAAAATACACTAAAAAACCTACGAGCCGTTCCCGAGTAATCACACCTTCTCCAAATTGGCCAAAAAAAAGCGTTGTTGATTTTTCCTGGAAAATATATTAAAAATTTTATGAGCCGTTCCCGAGTAATCACACCTTCTCCAAATTGGCAAAAAAAAAGCGTTGCTGATTTTTCCTGGAAAATACACTAAAAATCCTACGAGCAGTTCCCGAGTAATCACACCTTCTCCAAATTGGCCAAAAAAAGCGTTGTTGATTTTTCCTGGAAAAAACATCAAAAATCTTACGAGCCGTTCCCGAGTAATCACACCTTCTCCAAATTGGCCAAAAAAAAGCGTTGTTGATTTTTCCTGGAAAATATATTAAAAATTTTATGAGCCGTTCCCGAGTAATCACACCTTCTCCAAATTGGCAAAAAAAAAGCGTTGCTGATTTTTCCTGGAAAATACACTAAAAATCCTACGAGCAGTTCCCGAGTAATCACACCTTCTCCAAATTGGCCAAAAAAAGCGTTGTTGATTTTTCCTGGAAAAAACATCAAAAATCTTACGAGCCGTTCCCGAGTAATCACACCTTCTCCAAATTGGCCAAAAAAAAGCGTTGTTGATTTTTCCTGGAAAATACACTAAAAATCTTACGAGCCGTTCCCGAGTAATCACACCTTCTCCAAATTGGCCAAAAAAAAGCGTTGCTGATTTTTCCTGGAAAATATATTAAAAATTTTATGAGCCGTTCCCGAGTAATCACACCTTCTCCAAATTGGCCAAAAAAAAACGTTGCTGATTTTTCCTGGAAAATACACTAAAAATCTTACGAGCCGTTCCCGAGTAATCACACCTTCTCCAAATTGGCCAAAAAAAAAGCGTTGCTGATTTTTCCTGGAAAATACACTAAAAATCCTACGAGCAGTTCCCGAGTAATCACACCTTCTCCAAATTGGCCAAAAAAAGCGTTGTTGATTTTTCCTGGAAAAAACATCAAAAATCTTACGAGCCGTTCCCGAGTAATCACACCTTCTCCAAATTGGCCAAAAAAAGCGTTGTTGATTTTTCCTGGAAAAAACATCAAAAATCTTACGAGCCGTTCCCGAGTAATCACACCTTCTCCAAATTGGCCAAAAAAAAGCGTTGCTGATTTTTCCTGGAAAATACACTAAAAATCCTACGAGCCGTTCCCGAGTAATCACACCTTCTCCAAATTGGCCAAAAAAAGCGTTGTTGATTTTTCCTGGAAAATACACTAAAAATCCTACGAGCAGTTCCCGAGTAATCCCATCTTCTCCAAATTGGCCAAAAAAACGTTGCTGATTTTTCCTGGAAAAAACATCAAAAATCTTACGAGCCGTTCCCGAGTAATCCCATCTTCTCCAAATTGGCCAAAAAAAGTGTTGCTGATTTTTCCTGGAAAATACACTAAAAAACCTACGAGCCGTTCCCGAGTAATCCCATCTTCTCCAAATTGGCCAAAAAAAGTGTTGCTGATTTTTCCTGGAAAATACACTAAAAAACCTACGAGCCGTTCCCGAGTAATCACACCTTCTCCAAATTGGCCAAAAAAAAGCGTTGTTGATTTTTCCTGGAAAATATATTAAAAATTTTATGAGCCGCTCCCGAGTAATCACACCTTCTCCAAATTGGCAAAAAAAAGCGTTGCTGATTTTTCCTGAAAAATACACTAAAAATCTTACGTGCCGTTTCCGAGTAATCCCATCTTCTCCAAATTGGCCAAAAAAAGTGTTGCTGATTTTTCCTGGAAAATGCATCAAAAATCTTACGAGCCGTTCCCGAGTAATCCCATCTTCTCCAAATTGGCCAAAAAAAAGCGTTGCTGATTTTTCCTGGAAAATACACTAAAAATCTTACGAGCCGTTCCCGAGTAATCACACCTTCTCCAAATTGCCAAAAAAAAGTGTTGCTGATTTTTCCTGGAAAATACACTAAAAAACCTACGAGCCGTTCCCGAGTAATCACACCTTCTCCAAATTGGCCAAAAAAAGCGTTGTTGATTTTTCCTGGAAAATACACTAAAAAACCTACGAGCCGTTCCCGAGTAATCACACCTTCTTCAAATTGGCCAAAAAAAAGCGTTGTTGATTTTTCCTGGAAAATATATTAAAAATTTTATGAGCCGTTCCCGAGTAATCACACCTTCTCCAAATTGGCCAAAAAAAGTGTTGCTGATTTTTCCTGGAAAATATATTAAAAATTTTATGAGCCGTTCCCGAGTAATCACACCTTCTCCAAATTGGCCAAAAAAAAAGCGTTGCTGATTTTTCCTGGAAAATACACTAAAAATCCTACGAGCCGTTCCCGAGTAATCACACCTTCTCCAAATTGGCCAAAAAAAGCGTTGTTGATTTTTCCTGGAAAATACACTAAAAAACCTACGAGCCGTTCCCGAGTAATCACACCTTCTTCAAATTGGCCAAAAAAAAGCGTTGTTGATTTTTCCTGGAAAATATATTAAAAATTTTATGAGCCGTTCCCGAGTAATCACACCTTCTCCAAATTGGCCAAAAAAAAAGCGTTGCTGATTTTTCCTGGAAAATACACTAAAAATCCTACGAGCCGTTCCCGAGTAATCACACCTTCTCCAAATTGGCCAAAAAAAAGCGTTGTTGATTTTTCCTGGAAAATACACTAAAAATCCTACGAGCAGTTCCCGAGTAATCCCATCTTCTCCAAATTGGCCAAAAAAACGTTGCTGATTTTTCCTGGAAAAAACATCAAAAATCTTACGAGCCGTTCCCGAGTAATCCCATCTTCTCCAAATTGGCCAAAAAAAGTGTTGCTGATTTTTCCTTGAAAATACACTAAAAAACCTACGAGCCGTTCCCGAGTAATCCCATCTTCTCCAAATTGGCCAAAAAAAGTGTTGCTGATTTTTCCTGGAAAATACACTAAAAATCCTACGAGCCGTTCCCGAGTAATCACACCTTCTCCAAATTGGCCAAAAAAAAGCGTTGCTGATTTTTCCTGGAAAATACACTAAAAATCCTACGAGCCGTTCCCGAGTAATCACACCTTCTCCAAATTGGCCAAAAAAAGCGTTGCACATTTTTCCTGGAAAATACACTTAAAATCCTACGAGCCGTTCCCGAGTAATCCCATCTTCTCCAAATTGGCCAAAAAAAAGCGTTGCTGATTTTTCCTGGAAAAAACATCAAAAATCCTACGAGCCGTTCCCGAGTAATCACACCTTCTCCAAATTGGCAAAAAAAAGCGTTGTTGATTTTTCCTGGAAAATACACTAAAAATCCTACGAGCAGTTCCCGAGTAATCCCATCTTCTCCAAATTAGAAAAAAAAGCGTTGCTGATTTTTCCTGGAAAATATATTAAAAATTTTATGAGCCGTTCCCGAGTAATCACACCTTCTCCAAATTGGCAAAAAAAAGCGTTGTTGATTTTTCCTGGAAAATACACTAAAAATCCTACGAGCCGTTCCCGAGTAATCACACCTTCTCCAAATTGGCCAAAAAAAGCGTTGCACATTTTTCCTGGAAAATACACTAAAAATCCTACGAGCAGTTCCCGAGTAATCCCATCTTCTCCAAATTGGCCAAAAAAAAGCGTTGCTGATTTTTCCTGGAAAAAACATCAAAAATCCTACGAGCCGTTCCCGAGTAATCACACCTTCTCCAAATTGGCAAAAAAAAGCGTTGTTGATTTTTCCTGGAAAATACACTAAAAATCCTACGAGCCGTTCCCGAGTAATCACACCTTCTCCAAATTGGCCAAAAAAAGCGTTGCACATTTTTCCTGGAAAATACACTAAAAATCCTACGAGCCGTTCCCGAGTAATCACACCTTCTCCAAATTGGCCAAAAAAAAGCGTTGCTGATTTTTCCTGGAAAAAACATCAAAAATCCTACGAGCCGTTCCCGAGTAATCACACCTTCTCCAAATTGGCAAAAAAAAGCGTTGTTGATTTTTCCTGGAAAATACACTAAAAATCCTACGAGCAGTTCCCGAGTAATCCCATCTTCTCCAAATTAGAAAAAAAAGCGTTGCTGATTTTTCCTGGAAAATATATTAAAAATTTTATGAGCCGTTCCCGAGTAATCACACCTTCTCCAAATTGGCCAAAAAAAAAGCGTTGCTGATTTTTCCTGGAAAATACACTAAAAATCCTACGAGCCGTTCCCGAGTAATCACACCTTCTCCAAATTGGCCAAAAAAAAGCGTTGTTGATTTTTCCTGGAAAATACACTAAAAATCCTACGAGCAGTTCCCGAGTAATCCCATCTTCTCCAAATTGGCCAAAAAAAGTGTTGCTGATTTTTCCTGGAAAATACATCAAAAATCTTACGAGCCGTTCCCGAGTAATCCCATCTTCTCCAAATTGGCCAAAAAAAAGCGTTGTTGATTTTTCCTGGAAAATACACTAAAAATCCTACGAGCAGTTCCCGAGTAATCCCATCTTCTCCAAATTGGCCAAAAAAACGTTGCTGATTTTTCCTGGAAAAAACATCAAAAATCTTACGAGCCGTTCCCGAGTAATCCCATCTTCTCCAAATTGGCCAAAAAAAGTGTTGCTGATTTTACCTGGAAAATACACTAAAAAACCTACGAGCCGTTCCCGAGTAATCCCATCTTCTCCAAATTGGACAAAAAAAGTGTTGCTGATTTTTCCTGGAAAATACACTAAAAAACCTACGAGCCGTTCCCGAGTAATCACACCTTCTCCAAATTGGCCAAAAAAAAGCGTTGTTGATTTTTCCTGGAAAATATATTAAAAATTTTATGAGCCGTTCCCGAGTAATCACACCTTCTCCAAATTGGCAAAAAAAAAGCGTTGCTGATTTTTCCTGGAAAATACACTAAAAATCCTACGAGCAGTTCCCGAGTAATCACACCTTCTCCAAATTGGCCAAAAAAAGCGTTGTTGATTTTTCCTGGAAAAAACATCAAAAATCTTACGAGCCGTTCCCGAGTAATCACACCTTCTCCAAATTGGCCAAAAAAAAGCGTTGTTGATTTTTCCTGGAAAATATATTAAAAATTTTATGAGCCGTTCCCGAGTAATCACACCTTCTCCAAATTGGCAAAAAAAAAGCGTTGCTGATTTTTCCTGGAAAATACACTAAAAATCCTACGAGCAGTTCCCGAGTAATCACACATTCTCCAAATTGGCCAAAAAAAGCGTTGTTGATTTTTCCTGGAAAAAACATCAAAAATCTTACGAGCCGTTCCCGAGTAATCACACCTTCTCCAAATTGGCCAAAAAAAAGCGTTGTTGATTTTTCCTGGAAAATACACTAAAAATCTTACGAGCCGTTCCCGAGTAATCACACCTTCTCCAAATTGGCCAAAAAAAAGCGTTGCTGATTTTTCCTGGAAAATATATTAAAAATTTTATGAGCCGTTCCCGAGTAATCACACCTTCTCCAAATTGGCCAAAAAAAAACGTGGCTGATTTTTCCTGGAAAATACACTAAAAATCTTACGAGCCGTTCCCGAGTAATCACACCTTCTCCAAATTGGCCAAAAAAAAAGCGTTGCTGATTTTTCCTGGAAAATACACTAAAAATCCTACGAGCAGTTCCCGAGTAATCACACCTTCTCCAAATTGGCCAAAAAAAGCGTTGTTGATTTTTCCTGGAAAAAACATCAAAAATCTTACGAGCCGTTCCCGAGTAATCACACCTTCTCCAAATTGGCCAAAAAAAAGCGTTGTTGATTTTTCCTGGAAAATACACTAAAAATCTTACGAGCCGTTCCCGAGTAATCACACCTTCTCCTAATTGGCCAAAAAAAAGCGTTGCTGATTTTTCCTGGAAAATATATTAAAAATTTTATGAGCAGTTTCCGAGTAATCACACCTTCTCCAAATTGGCCAAAAAAAGCGTTGTTGATTTTTCCTGGAAAAAACATCAAAAATCTTACGAGCCGTTCCCGAGTAATCACACCTTCTCCAAATTGGCCAAAAAAAAGCGTTGCTGATTTTTCCTGGAAAATACACTAAAAATCCTACGAGCCGTTCCCGAGTAATCACACCTTCTCCAAATTGGCCAAAAAAAGCGTTGTTGATTTTTCCTGGAAAATACACTAAAAATCCTACGAGCAGTTCCCGAGTAATCCCATCTTCTCCAAATTGGCCAAAAAAACGTTGCTGATTTTTCCTGGAAAAAACATCAAAAATCTTACGAGCCGTTCCCGAGTAATCCCATCTTCTCCAAATTGGCCAAAAAAAGTGTTGCTGATTTTTCCTGGAAAATACACTAAAAAACCTACGAGCCGTTCCCGAGTAATCCCATCTTCTCCAAATTGGCCAAAAAAAGTGTTGCTGATTTTTCCTGGAAAATACACTAAAAAACCTACGAGCCGTTCCCGAGTAATCACACCTTCTCCAAATTGGCCAAAAAAAAGCGTTGTTGATTTTTCCTGGAAAATATATTAAAAATTTTATGAGCCGTTCCCGAGTAATCACACCTTCTCCAAATTGGCAAAAAAAAGCGTTGCTGATTTTTCCTGAAAAATACACTAAAAATCTTACGTGCCGTTTCCGAGTAATCCCATCTTCTCCAAATTGGCCAAAAAAAGTGTTGCTGATTTTTCCTGGAAAATGCATCAAAAATCTTACGAGCCGTTCCCGAGTAATCCCATCTTCTCCAAATTGGCCAAAAAAAAGCGTTGCTGATTTTTCCTGGAAAATACACTAAAAATCTTACGAGCCGTTCCCGAGTAATCACACCTTCTCCAAATTGCCAAAAAAAAGTGTTGCTGATTTTTCCTGGAAAATACACTAAAAAACCTACGAGCCGTTCCCGAGTAATCACACCTTCTCCAAATTGGCCAAAAAAAGCGTTGTTGATTTTTCCTGGAAAATACACTAAAAAACCTACGAGCCGTTCCCGAGTAATCACACCTTCTTCAAATTGGCCAAAAAAAAGCGTTGTTGATTTTTCCTGGAAAATATATTAAAAATTTTATGAGCCGTTCCCGAGTAATCACACCTTCTCCAAATTGGCCAAAAAAAGTGTTGCTGATTTTTCCTGGAAAATATATTAAAAATTTTATGAGCCGTTCCCGAGTAATCACACCTTCTCCAAATTGGCCAAAAAAAAAGCGTTGCTGATTTTTCCTGGAAAATACACTAAAAATCCTACGAGCCGTTCCCGAGTAATCACACCTTCTCCAAATTGGCCAAAAAAAAGCGTTGTTGATTTTTCCTGGAAAATACACTAAAAATCCTACGAGCAGTTCCCGAGTAATCCCATCTTCTCCAAATTGGCCAAAAAAACGTTGCTGATTTTTCCTGGAAAAAACATCAAAAATCTTACGAGCCGTTCCCGAGTAATCCCATCTTCTCCAAATTGGCCAAAAAAAGTGTTGCTGATTTTTCCTGGAAAATACACTAAAAAACCTACGAGCCGTTCCCGAGTAATCCCATCTTCTCCAAATTGGCCAAAAAAAGTGTTGCTGATTTTTCCTGGAAAATACACTAAAAATCCTACGAGCCGTTCCCGAGTAATCACACCTTCTCCAAATTGGCCAAAAAAAAGCGTTGCTGATTTTTCCTGGAAAATACACTAAAAATCCTACGAGCCGTTCCCGAGTAATCACACCTTCTCCAAATTGGCCAAAAAAAGCGTTGCACATTTTTCCTGGAAAATACACTTAAAATCCTACGAGCCGTTCCCGAGTAATCCCATCTTCTCCAAATTGGAAAAAAAAGCGTTGCTGATTTTTCCTGGAAAATACACTAAAAATCCTACGAGCCGTTCCCGAGTAATCACACCTTCTCCAAATTGGCCAAAAAAAAGCTTTGCTGATTTTTCCTGGAAAAAAACATCAAAAATCCTACGAGCCGTTCCCGAGTAATCACACCTTCTCCAAATTGGCAAAAAAAAGCGTTGTTGATTTTTCCTGGAAAATACACTAAAAATCCTACGAGCAGTTCCCGAGTAATCCCATCTTCTCCAAATTAGAAAAAAAAGCGTTGCTGATTTTTCCTGGAAAAAACATCAAAAATCTTACGAGCCGTTCCCGAGTAATCACACCTTCTCCAAATTAGAAAAAAAAGCGTTGCTGATTTTTCCTGGAAAATACACTAAAAATCCTACGAGCCGTTCCCGAGTAATCACACCTTCTCCAAATTGGCAAAAAAAAGCGTTGCTGATTTTTCCTGGAAAAAACATCAAAAATCTTACGAGCCGTTCCCGAGTAATCACACCTTCACCAAATTGGCCAAAAAAAGCGTTGCTGATTTTTCCTGGAAAATACACTAAAAATCCTACGAGCCGTTCCCGAGTAATCCCATCTTCTCCAAATTAGAAAAAAAAGCGTTGTTGATTTTTCCTGGAAAAAACATCAAAAATCCTACGAGCCGTTCCCGAGTAATCACACCTTCTCCAAATTGGCCAAAAAAAAACGTTGCTGATTTTTCCTGGAAAATACACTAAAAATCTTACGAGCCGTTCCCGAGTAATCACACCTTCTCCAAATTGGCCAAAAAAAAGCGTTGCTGATTTTTCCTGGAAAATATATTAAAAATTTTATGAGCCGTTCCCGAGTAATCACACCTTCTCCAAATTGGCCAAAAAAAAAACGTTGCTGATTTTTCCTGGAAAATACACTAAAAATCTTACGAGCCGTTCCCGAGTAATCACACCTTCTCCAAATTGGCCAAAAAAAAAGCGTTGCTGATTTTTCCTGGAAAATACACTAAAAATCCTACGAGCAGTTCCCGAGTAATCACACCTTCTCCAAATTGGCCAAAAAAAGCGTTGTTGATTTTTCCTGGAAAAAACATCAAAAATCTTACGAGCCGTTCCCGAGTAATCACACCTTCTCCAAATTGGCCAAAAAAAAAGCGTTGCTGATTTTTCCTGGAAAATACACTAAAAATCCTACGAGCAGTTCCCGAGTAATCACACCTTCTCCAAATTGGCCAAAAAAAACGTTGCTGATTTTTCCTGGAAAATACACTAAAAATCTTACGAGCCGTTCCCGAGTAATCACACCTTCTCCAAATTGGCCAAAAAAAAAACGTTGCTGATTTTTCCTGGAAAATACACTAAAAATCTTACGAGCCGTTCCCGAGTAATCACACCTTCTCCAAATTGGCCAAAAAAAAAGCGTTGCTGATTTTTCCTGGAAAATACACTAAAAATCCTACGAGCAGTTCCCGAGTAATCACACCTTCTCCAAATTGGCCAAAAAAAACGTTGCTGATTTTTCCTGGAAAATACACTAAAAATCTTACGAGCCGTTCCCGAGTAATCACACCTTCTCCAAATTGGCCAAAAAAAAAGCGTTGCTGATTTTTCCTGGAAAATACACTAAAAATCCTACGAGCAGTTCCCGAGTAATCACACCTTCTCCAAATTGGCCAAAAAAAGCGTTGTTGATTTTTCCTGGAAAAAACATCAAAAATCTTACGAGCCGTTCCCGAGTAATCACACCTTCTCCAAATTGGCCAAAAAAAAGCGTTGCTGATTTTTCCTGGAAAATATATTAAAAATTTTATGAGCAGTTTCCGAGTAATCACACCTTCTCCAAATTGGCCAAAAAAAGCGTTGTTGATTTTTCCTGGAAAAAACATCAAAAATCTTACGAGCCGTTCCCGAGTAATCACACCTTCTCCAAATTGGCCAAAAAAAAGCGTTGCTGATTTTTCCTGGAAAATACACTAAAAATCCTACGAGCCGTTCCCGAGTAATCACACCTTCTCCAAATTGGCCAAAAAAAGCGTTGTTGATTTTTCCTGGAAAATACACTAAAAATCCTACGAGCACTTCCCGAGTAATCCCATCTTCTCCAAATTGGCCAAAAAAACGTTGCTGATTTTTCCTGGAAAAAACATCAAAAATCTTACGAGCCGTTCCCGAGTAATCCCATCTTCTCCAAATTGGCCAAAAAAAGTGTTGCTGATTTTTCCTGGAAAATACACTAAAAAACCTACGAGCCGTTCCCGAGTAATCCCATCTTCTCCAAATTGGCCAAAAAAAGTGTTGCTGATTTTTCCTGGAAAATACACTAAAAAACCTACGAGCCGTTCCCGAGTAATCACACCTTCTCCAAATTGGCCAAAAAAAAGCGTTGTTGATTTTTCCTGGAAAATATATTAAAAATTTTATGAGCCGTTCCCGAGTAATCACACCTTCTCCAAATTGGCAAAAAAAAGCGTTGCTGATTTTTCCTGAAAAATACACTAAAAATCTTACGAGCCGTTTCCGAGTAATCCCATCTTCTCCAAATTGGCCAAAAAAAGTGTTGCTGATTTTTCCTGGAAAATGCATCAAAACTCTTACGAGCCGTTCCCGAGTAATCCCATCTTCTCCAAATTGGCCAAAAAAAAGCGTTGCTGATTTTTCCTGGAAAATACACTAAAAATCTTACGAGCCGTTCCCGAGTAATCACACCTTCTCCAAATTGCCAAAAAAAAGTGTTGCTGATTTTTCCTGGAAAATACACTAAAAAACCTACGAGCCGTTCCCGAGTAATCACACCTTCTCCAAATTGGCCAAAAAAAGCGTTGTTGATTTTTCCTGGAAAATACACTAAAAAACCTACGAGCCGTTCCCGAGTAATCACACCTTCTTCAAATTGGCCAAAAAAAAGCGTTGTTGATTTTTCCTGGAAAATATATTAAAAATTTTATGAGCCGTTCCCGAGTAATCACACCTTCTCCAAATTGGCCAAAAAAAGTGTTGCTGATTTTTCCTGGAAAATATATTAAAAATTTTATGAGCCGTTCCCGAGTAATCACACCTTCTCCAAATTGGCCAAAAAAAAGCGTTGCTGATTTTTCCTGGAAAATACACTAAAAATCCTACGAGCCGTTCCCGAGTAATCACACCTTCTCCAAATTGGCCAAAAAAAAGCGTTGTTGATTTTTCCTGGAAAATACACTAAAAATCCTACGAGCAGTTCCCGAGTAATCCCATCTTCTCCAAATTGGCCAAAAAAACGTTGCTGATTTTTCCTGGAAAAAACATCAAAAATCTTACGAGCCGTTCCCGAGTAATCCCATCTTCTCCAAATTGGCCAAAAAAAGTGTTGCTGATTTTTCCTGGAAAATACACTAAAAAACCTACGAGCCGTTCCCGAGTAATCCCATCTTCTCCAAATTGGCCAAAAAAAGTGTTGCTGATTTTTCCTGGAAAATACACTAAAAATCCTACGAGCCGTTCCCGAGTAATCACACCTTCTCCAAATTGGCCAAAAAAAAGCGTTGCTGATTTTTCCTGGAAAATACACTAAAAATCCTACGAGCCGTTCCCGAGTAATCACACCTTCTCCAAATTGGCCAAAAAAAGCGTTGCACATTTTTCCTGGAAAATACACTTAAAATCCTACGAGCCGTTCCCGAGTAATCCCATCTTCTCCAAATTGGAAAAAAAAGCGTTGCTGATTTTTCCTGGAAAATACACTAAAAATCCTACGAGCCGTTCCCGAGTAATCACACCTTCTCCAAATTGGCCAAAAAAAAGCTTTGCTGATTTTTCCTGGAAAAAACATCAAAAATCCTACGAGCCGTTCCCGAGTAATCACACCTTCTCCAAATTGGCAAAAAAAAGCGTTGTTGATTTTTCCTGGAAAATACACTAAAAATCCTACGAGCAGTTCCCGAGTAATCCCATCTTCCCCAAATTAGAAAAAAAAGCGTTGCTGATTTTTCCTGGAAAAAACATCAAAAATCTTACGAGCCGTTCCCGAGTAATCACACCTTCTCCAAATTAGAAAAAAAAGCGTTGCTGATTTTTCCTGGAAAATACACTAAAAATCCTACGAGCCGTTCCCGAGTAATCACACCTTCTCCAAATTGGCAAAAAAAAGCGTTGCTGATTTTTCCTGGAAAAAACATCAAAAATCTTACGAGCCGTTCCCGAGTAATCACACCTTCTCCAAATTGGCCAAAAAAAGCGTTGCTGATTTTTCCTGGAAAATACACTAAAAATCCTACGAGCCGTTCCCGAGTAATCCCATCTTCTCCAAATTAGAAAAAAAAGCGTTGTTGATTTTTCCTGGAAAAAACATCAAAAATCCTACGAGCCGTTCCCGAGTAATCACACCTTCTCCAAATTGGCCAAAAAAAAACGTTGCTGATTTTTCCTGGAAAATACACTAAAAATCTTACGAGCCGTTCCCGAGTAATCACACCTTCTCCAAATTAGAAAAAAAAGCGTTGCTGATTTTTCCTGGAAAATACACTAAAAAACCTACGAGCCGTTCCCGAGTAATCCCAACTTCTCCAAATTGGCCAAAAAAAGCGTTGCTGATTTTTCCTGGAAAATACACTAAAAAACCTACGAGCCGTTCCCGAGTAATCACACCTTCTCCAAATTGGCCAAAAAAAAGTGTTGCTGATTTTTCCTGGAAAATATATTAAAAATTTTATGAGCCGTTCCCGAGTAATCACACCTTCTCCAAATTGGCCAAAAAAAGCGTTGCTGATTTTTCCTGGAAAATATATTAAAAATTTTATGAGCCGTTTCCGAGTAATCACACCTTCTCCAAATTGGCCAAAAAAAGTGTTGCTGATTTTTCCTGGAAAATATATTAAAAATTTTATGAGCCGTTCCCGAGTAATCACACTTTCTCCAAATTGGCCAAAAAAAAGCGTTGCTGATTTTTCCTGGAAAATACACTAAAAATCCTACGAGCCGTTCCCGAGTAATCACACCTTCTCCAAATTGGCCAAAAAAAAGCGTTGTTGATTTTTCCTGGAAAATACACTAAAAATCCTACGAGCAGTTCCCGAGTAATCCCATCTTCTCCAAATTGGCCAAAAAAAGCGTTGCTGATTTTTCCTGGAAAAAACATCAAAAATCTTACGAGCCGTTCCCGAGTAATCCCATCTTCTCCAAATTGGCCAAAAAAAAGTGTTGCTGATTTTTCCTGGAAAATACACTAAAAAACCTACGAGCCGTTCCCGAGTAATCCCATCTTCTCCAAATTAGAAAAAAAAGCGTTGCTGATTTTTCCTGGAAAAAACATCAAAAATCTTACGAGCCGTTCCCGAGTAATCATACCTTCTCCAAATTAGAAAAAAAAGCGTTGCTGATTTTTCCTGGAAAATACACTAAAAATCCTACGAGCCGTTCCCGAGTAATCACACCTTCTCCAAATTGGCAAAAAAAGCGTTGCTGATTTTTCCTGGAAAAAACATCAAAAATCTTACGAGCCGTTCCCGAGTAATCACACCTTCTCCAAATTGGCCAAAAAAAGCGTTGCTGATTTTTTCTGGAAAATACACTAAAAATCCTACGAGCCGTTCCCGAGTAATCCCATCTTCTCCAAATTAGAAAAAAAAGCGTTGTTGATTTTTCCTGGAAAAAACATCAAAAATCCTACGAGCCGTTCCCGAGTATTCACACCTTCTCCAAATTGGCCAAAAAAAAACGTTGCTGATTTTTCCTGGAAAATACACTAAAAATCTTACGAGCCGTTCCCGAGTAATCACACCTTCTCCAAATTAGAAAAAAAAGCGTTGCTGATTTTTCCTGGAAAATACACTAAAAAACCTACGAGCCGTTCCCGAGTAATCCCAACTTCTCCAAATTGGCCAAAAAAAGCGTTGCTGATTTTTCCTGGAAAATACACTAAAAAACCTACGAGCCGTTCCCGAGTAATCACACCTTCTCCAAATTGGCCAAAAAAAGTGTTGCTGATTTTTCCTGGAAAATATATTAAAAATTTTATGAGCCGTTCCCGAGTAATCACACCTTCTCCAAATTGGCCAAAAAAAAGCGTTGTTGATTTTTCCTGGAAAATACACTAAAAATCTTACGAGCCGTTCCCGAGTAATCACACCTTCTCCAAATTGGCCAAAAAAAAGCGTTGCTGATTTTTCCTGGAAAATATATTAAAAATTTTATGAGCCGTTCCCGAGTAATCACACCTTCTCCAAATTGGCCAAAAAAAAACGTTGCTGATTTTTCCTGGAAAATACACTAAAAATCTTACGAGCCGTTCCCGAGTAATCACACCTTCTCCAAATTGGCCAAAAAAAAGCGTTGTTGATTTTTCCTGGAAAATACACTAAAAATCTTACGAGCCGTTCCCGAGTAATCACACCTTCTCCAAATTGGCCAAAAAAAAACGTTGCTGATTTTTCCTGGAAAATACACTAAAAATCTTACGAGCCGTTCCCGAGTAATCACACCTTCTCCAAATTGGCCAAAAAAAAGTGTTGCTGATTTTTCCTGGAAAAAACATCAAAAATCTTACGAGCCGTTCCCGAGTAATCACACCTTCTCCAAATTGGCCAAAAAAAAGCGTTGTTGATTTTTCCTGGAAAATACACTAAAAATCTTACGAGCCGTTCCCGAGTAATCACACCTTCTCCAAATTGGCCAAAAAAAAGCGTTGCTGATTTTTCCTGGAAAATATATTAAAAATTTTATGAGCCGTTCCCGAGTAATCACACCTTCTCCAAATTGGCCAAAAAAAACGTTGCTGATTTTTCCTGGAAAATACACTAAAAATCTTACGAGCCGTTCCCGAGTAATCACACCTTCTCCAAATTGGCAAAAAAAAGCGTTGCTGATTTTTCCTGAAAAATACACTAAAAATCTTACGAGCCGTTTCCGAGTAATCCCATCTTCTCCAAATTGGCCAAAAAAAGTGTTGCTGATTTTTCCTGGAAAATACATCAAAAATCTTACGAGCCGTTCCCGAGTAATCCCATCTTCTCCAAATTGGCCAAAAAAAAGCGTTGCTGATTTTTCCTGGAAAATACACTAAAAATCTTACGAGCCGTTCCCGAGTAATCACACCTTCTCCAAATTGCCAAAAAAAAGTGTTGCTGATTTTTCCTGGAAAATACACTAAAAAACCTACGAGCCGTTCCCGAGTAATCACACCTTCTCCAAATTGGCCAAAAAAAGCGTTGTTGATTTTTCCTGGAAAATACACTAAAAAACCTACGAGCCGTTCCCGAGTAATCACACCTTCTTCAAATTGGCCAAAAAAAAGCGTTGTTGATTTTTCCTGGAAAATATATTAAAAATTTTATGAGCCGTTCCCGAGTAATCACACCTTCTCCAAATTGGCCAAAAAAAGTGTTGCTGATTTTTCCTGGAAAATATATTAAAAATTTTATGAGCCGTTCCCGAGTAATCACACCTTCTCCAAATTGGCCAAAAAAAAAGCGTTGCTGATTTTTCCTGGAAAATACACTAAAAATCCTACGAGCCGTTCCCGAGTAATCACACCTTCTCCAAATTGGCCAAAAAAAAGCGTTGTTGATTTTTCCTGGAAAATACACTAAAAATCCTACGAGCAGTTCCCGAGTAATCCCATCTTCTCCAAATTGGCCAAAAAAACGTTGCTGATTTTTCCTGGAAAAAACATCAAAAATCTTACGAGCCGTTCCCGAGTAATCCCATCTTCTCCAAATTGGCCAAAAAAAGTGTTGCTGATTTTTCCTGGAAAATACACTAAAAAACCTACGAGCCGTTCCCGAGTAATCCCATCTTCTCCAAATTGGCCAAAAAAAGTGTTGCTGATTTTTCCTGGAAAATACACTAAAAATCCTACGAGCCGTTCCCGAGTAATCACACCTTCTCCAAATTGGCCAAAAAAAAGCGTTGCTGAATTTTCCTGGAAAATACACTAAAAATCCTACGAGCCGTTCCCGAGTAATCACACCTTCTCCAAATTGGCCAAAAAAAGCGTTGCACATTTTTCCTGGAAAATACACTTAAAATCCTACGAGCCGTTCCCGAGTAATCCCATCTTCTCCAAATTGGAAAAAAAAGCGTTGCTGATTTTTCCTGGAAAATACACTAAAAATCCTACGAGCCGTTCCCGAGTAATCACACCTTCTCCAAATTGGCCAAAAAAAAGCGTTGCTGATTTTTCCTGGAAAAAACATCAAAAATCCTACGAGCCGTTTCCGAGTAATCACACCTTCTCCAAATTGGCAAAAAAAAGCGTTGTTGATTTTTCCTGGAAAATACACTAAAAATCCTACGAGCAGTTCCCGAGTAATCCCATCTTCTCCAAATTAGAAAAAAAAGCGTTGCTGATTTTTCCTGGAAAAAACATCAAAAATTTTACGAGCCGTTCCCGAGTAATCACACCTTCTCCAAATTGGCCAAAAAAAAGCGTTGTTGATTTTTCCTGGAAAATACACTAAAAATCTTACGAGCCGTTCCCGAGTAATCACACCTTCTCCAAATTGGCCAAAAAAAAGCGTTGCTGATTTTTCCTGGAAAATATATTAAAAATTTTATGAGCCGTTCCCGAGTAATCACACCTTCTCCAAATTGGCCAAAAAAAAACGTTGCTGATTTTTCCTGGAAAATACACTAAAAATCTTACGAGCCGTTCCCGAGTAATCACACCTTCTCCAAATTGGCAAAAAAAAGCGTTGCTGATTTTTCCTGAAAAATACACTAAAAATCTTACGAGCCGTTTCCGAGTAATCCCATCTTCTCCAAATTGGCCAAAAAAAGTGTTGCTGATTTTTCCTGGAAAATACATCAAAAATCTAACGAGCCGTTCCCGAGTAATCCCATCTTCTCCAAATTGGCCAAAAAAAAGCGTTGCTGATTTTTCCTGGAAAATACACTAAAAATCTTACGAGCCGTTCCCGAGTAATCACACCTTCTCCAAATTGCCAAAAAAAAGTGTTGCTGATTTTTCCTGGAAAATACACTAAAAAACCTACGAGCCGTTCCCGAGTAATCACACCTTCTCTAAATTGGCCAAAAAAAGCGTTGTTGATTTTTCCTGGAAAATACACTAAAAAACCTACGAGCCGTTCCCGAGTAATCACACCTTCTTCAAATTGGCCAAAAAAAAGCGTTGTTGATTTTTCCTGGAAAATATATTAAAAATTTTATGAGCCGTTCCCGAGTAATCACACCTTCTCCAAATTGGCCAAAAAAAGTGTTGCTGATTTTTCCTGGAAAATATATTAAAAATTTTATGAGCCGTTCCCGAGTAATCACACCTTCTCCAAATTGGCCAAAAAAAAGCGTTGCTGATTTTTCCTGGAAAATACACTAAAAATCCTACGAGCCGTTCCCGAGTAATCACACCTTCTCCAAATTGGCCAAAAAAAAGCGTTGTTGATTTTTCCTGGAAAATACACTAAAAATCCTACGAGCAGTTCCCGAGTAATCCCATCTTCTCCAAATTGGCCAAAAAAACGTTGCTGATTTTTCCTGGAAAAAACATCAAAAATCTTACGAGCCGTTCCCGAGTAATCCCATCTTCTCCAAATTGGCCAAAAAAAGTGTTGCTGATTTTTCCTGGAAAATACACTAAAAAACCTACGAGCCGTTCCCGAGTAATCCCATCTTCTCCAAATTGGCCAAAAAAAGTGTTGCTGATTTTTCCTGGAAAATACACTAAAAATCCTACGAGCCGTTCCCGAGTAATCACACCTTCTCCAAATTGGCCAAAAAAAAGCGTTGCTGATTTTTCCTGGAAAATACACTAAAAATCCTACGAGCCGTTCCCGAGTAATCACACCTTCTCCAAATTGGCCAAAAAAAGCGTTGCACATTTTTCCTGGAAAATACACTTAAAATCCTACGAGCCGTTCCCGAGTAATCCCATCTTCTCTAAATTGGAAAAAAAAGCGTTGCTGATTTTTCCTGGAAAATACACTAAAAATCCTACGAGCCGTTCCCGAGTAATCACACCTTCTCCAAATTGGCCAAAAAAAAGCGTTGCTGATTTTTCCTGGAAAAAACATCAAAAATCCTACGAGCCGTTCCCGAGTAATCACACCTTCTCCAAATTGGCAAAAAAAAAGCGTTGTTGATTTTTCCTGGAAAATACACTAAAAATCCTACGAGCAGTTCCCGAGTAATCCCATCTTCTCCAAATTAGAAAAAAAAGCGTTGCTGATTTTTCCTGGAAAAAACATCAAAAATCTTACGAGCCGTTCCCGAGTAATCACACCTTCTCCAAATTAGAAAAAAAAGCGTTGCTGATTTTTCCTGGAAAATACACTAAAAATCCTACGAGCCGTTCCCGAGTAATCACACCTTCTCCAAATTGGCAAAAAAAAGCGTTGCTGATTTTTCCTGGAAAAAACATCAAAAATCTTACGAGCCGTTCCCGAGTAATCACACCTTCTCCAAATTGGCCAAAAAAAGCGTTGCTGATTTTTCCTGGAAAATACACTAAAAATCCTACGAGCCATTCCCGAGTAATCCCATCTTCTCCAAATTAGAAAAAAAAGCGTTGTTGATTTTTCCTGGAAAAAACATCAAAAATCCTACGAGCCGTTCCCGAGTAATCACACCTTCTCCAAATTGGCCAAAAAAAAACGTTGCTGATTTTTCCTGGAAAATACACTAAAAATCTTACGAGCCGTTCCCGAGTAATCACACCTTCTCCAAATTAGAAAAAAAAGCGTTGCTGATTTTTCCTGGAAAATACACTAAAAAACCTACGAGCCGTTCCCGAGTAATCCCAACTTCTCCAAATTGGCCAAAAAAAGCGTTGCTGATTTTTCCTGGAAAATACACTAAAAAACCTACGAGCCGTTCCCGAGTAATCACACCTTCTCCAAATTGGCCAAAAAAAGTGTTGCTGATTTTTCCTGGAAAATATATTAAAAATTTTATGAGCCGTTCCCGAGTAATCACACCTTCTCCAAATTGGCCAAAAAAAGCGTTGCTGATTTTTCCTGGAAAATATATTAAAAATTTTATGAGCCGTTTCCGAGTAATCACACCTTCTCCAAATTGGCCAAAAAAAGTGTTGCTGATTTTTCCTGGAAAATATATTAAAAATTTTATGAGCCGTTCCCGAGTAATCACACCTTCTCCAAATTGGCCAAAAAAAAGCGTTGCTGATTTTTCCTGGAAAATACACTAAAAATCCTACGAGCCGTTCCCGAGTAATCACACCTTCTCCAAATTGGCCAAAAAAAAGCGTTGTTGATTTTTCCTGGAAAATACACTAAAAATCCTACGAGCAGTTCCCGAGTAATCCCATCTTCTCCAAATTGGCCAAAAAAAGCGTTGCTGATTTTTCCTGGAAAAAACATCAAAAATCTTACGAGCCGTTCCCGAGTAATCCCATCTTCTCCAAATTGGCCAAAAAAAGTGTTGCTGATTTTTCCTGGAAAATACACTAAAAAACCTACGAGCCGTTCCCGAGTAATCCCATCTTCTCCAAATTGGCCAAAAAAAGTGTTGCTGATTTTTCCTGGAAAATACACTAAAAATCCTACGAGCCGTTCCCGAGTAATCACACCTTCTCCAAATTGGCCAAAAAAAAGCGTTGCTGATTTTTCCTGGAAAATACACTAAAAATCCTACGAGCCGTTCCCGAGTAATCACACCTTCTCCAAATTGGCCAAAAAAAGCGTTGCACATTTTTCCTGGAAAATACACTTAAAATCCTACGAGCCGTTCCCGAGTAATCCCATCTTCTCCAAATTGGAAAAAAAAGCGTTGCTGATTTTTCCTGGAAAATACACTAAAAATCCTACGAGCCGTTCCCGAGTAATCACACCTTCTCCAAATTGGCCAAAAAAAAGCGTTGCTGATTTTTCCTGGAAAAAACATCAAAAATCCTACGAGCCGTTCCCGAGTAATCACACCTTCTCCAAATTGGCAAAAAAAAACGTTGTTGATTTTTCCTGGAAAATACACTAAAAATCCTACGAGCAGTTCCCGAGTAATCCCATCTTCTCCAAATTAGAAAAAAAAGCGTTGCTGATTTTTCCTGGAAAAAACATCAAAAATCTTACGAGCCGTTCCCGAGTAATCACACCTTCTCCAAATTAGAAAAAAAAAGCGTTGCTGATTTTTCCTGGAAAATACACTAAAAATCCTACGAGCCGTTCCCGAGTAATCACACCTTCTCCAAATTGGCAAAAAAAAGCGTTGCTGATTTTTCCTGGAAAAAACATCAAAAATCTTACGAGCCGTTCCCGAGTAATCACACCTTCTCCAAATTGGCCAAAAAAAGCGTTGCTGATTTTTCCTGGAAAATACACTAAAAATCCTACGAGCCGTTCCCGAGTAATCCCATCTTCTCCAAATTAGAAAAAAAAGCGTTGTTGATTTTTCCTGGAAAAAACATCAAAAATCCTACGAGCCGTTCCCGAGTATTCACACCTTCTCCAAATTGGCCAAAAAAAAACGTTGCTGATTTTTCCTGGAAAATACACTAAAAATCTTACGAGCCGTTCCCGAGTAATCACACCTTCTCCAAATTAGAAAAAAAAGCGTTGCTGATTTTTCCTGGAAAATACACTAAAAAACCTACGAGCCGTTCCCGAGTAATCCCAACTTCTCCAAATTGGCCAAAAAAAGCGTTGCTGATTTTTCCTGGAAAATACACTAAAAAACCTACGAGCCGTTCCCGAGTAATCACACCTTCTCCAAATTGGCCAAAAAAAGTGTTGCTGATTTTTCCTGGAAAATATATTAAAAATTTTATGAGCCGTTCCCGAGTAATCACACCTTCTCCAAATTGGCCAAAAAAAGCGTTGCTGATTTTTCCTGGAAAATACACTAAAAATCCTACGAGCCGTTCCCGAGTAATCACACCTTCTCCAAATTGGCCAAAAAAAGCGTTGTTGATTTTTCCTGGAAAATATATTAAAAATTTTATGAGCCGTTCCCGAGTAATCACACCTTCTCCAAATTGGCCAAAAAAAGTGTTGCTGATTTTTCCTGGAAAATACACTAAAAATCTTACGAGCCGTTCCCGAGTAATCACACCTTCTCCAAATTGGCCAAAAAAAGCGTTGCTGATTTTTCCTGGAAAATATATTAAAAATTTTATGAGCCGTTTCCGAGTAATCACACCTTCTCCAAATTGGCCAAAAAAAGTGTTGCTGATTTTTCCTGGAAAATATATTAAAAATTTTATGAGCCGTTCCCGAGTAATCACACCTTCTCCAAATTGGCCAAAAAAGCGTTGCTGATTTTTCCTGGAAAATACACTAAAAATCTTACGAGCCGTTTCCGAGTAATCACACCTTCCCCAAATTGGCCAAAAAAAAGCGTTGCTGATTTTTCCTGGAAAATACACTAAAAAACCTACGAGCCGTTCCCGAGTAATCACACCTTCTCCAAATTGGCCAAAAAAAGCGTTGCTGATTTTTCCTGGAAAATACACTAAAAATCCTACGAGCCGTTCCCGAGTAATCACACCTTCTCCAAATTGGCAAAAAAAAGCGTTGTTGATTTTTCCTGGAAAATACACTAAAAATCCTACGAGCAGTTCCCGAGTAATCCCATCTTCTCCAAATTGGCCAAAAAAAGCGTTGCTGATTTTTCCTGGAAAATACACTAAAAAACCTACGAGCCGTTCCCGAGTAATCACACCTTATCCAAATTGGCCAAAAAAAGCGTTGCTGATTTTTCCTGGAAAAAACATCAAAAATCTTACGAGCCGTTCCCGAGTAATCACACCTTCTCCAAATTGGCCAAAAAAAAACCTTGCTGATTTTTCCTGGAAAATACACTAAAAAACCTACGAGCCGTTCCCGAGTAATCACACATTCTCCAAATTGGCCAAAACAAAGCGTTGCTGATTTTTCCTGGAAAATACATCAAAAATCTTACGAGCCGTTCCCGAGTAATCACACCTTCTCCAAATTGGCCAAAAAAAGCGTTGTTGATTTTTCCTGGAAAATACACTAAAAATCCTACGAGCCGTTCCCGAGTAATCACACTTTCTCCAAATTGGCAAAAAAAAGCGTTGCTGATTTTTCCTGGAAAATACACTAAAAATCCTACGAGCCGTTCCCGAGTAATCACACCTTCTCCAAATTGGCCAAAAAAAGCGTTGCTGATTTTTACTGGAAAATACACTAAAAATCTTACGAGCCGTTCCCGAGTAATCACACCTTCTCCAAATTGGCCAAAAAAAGCGTTGCACATTTTTCCTGGAAAATACACTAAAAATCTTACGAGCCGTTCCGGAGTAATCCCATCTTCTCCAAATTGGCCAAAAAAAGCGTTGTTGATTTTTCCTGGAAAATACACTAAAAATCCTACGAGCCGTTCCCGAGTAATCACACCTTCTCCAAATTGGCCAAAAAAAGCGTTGCTGATTTTTCCTGAAAAATACACTAAAAAACCTACGAGCCGTTCCCGAGTAATCACACCTTCTCCAAATTAGAAAAAAAAGCGTTGCTGATTTTTCCTGGAAAATACACTAAAAATCCTACGAGCAGTTCCCGAGTAATCACACCTTCTCCAAATTGGCAAAAAAAAGCGTTGTTGATTTTTCCTGGAAAATACACTAAAAATCCTACGAGCCGTTCCCGAGTAATCACACCTTCTCCAAATTGGCCAAAAAAAGCGTTGCTGATTTTTCCTGGAAAAAACATCAAAAATCTTAGGAGCCGTTCCCGAGTAATCACACCTTCTCCAAATTGGCCAAAAAAAGCGTTGCTGATTTTTCCTGGAAAATACACTAAAAAACCTAAGAGCCGTTCCCGAGTAATCACACCTTCTCCAAATTGGCCAAAAAAAAACCTTGCTGATTTTTCCTGGAAAGTACACTAAAAATCCTACGAGCCGTTCCCGAGTAATCACACCTTCTCCAAATTGGCCAAAAAAAGCGTTGTTGATTTTTCCTGGAAAATACACTAAAAATCCTACGAGCAGTTCCCGAGTAATCACACCTTCTCCAAATTGGCAAAAAAAAGTGTTGCTAATTTTTCCTGGAAAATACACTAAAAAACCTACGAGCCGTTCCCGAGTAATCACACCTTCTCCAAATTGGCCAAAAAAAAGCGTTGCTGATTTTTCCTGGAAAAAACATCAAAAATTTTATGAGCCGTTCCCGAGTAATCACACCTTCTCCAAATTGGCCAAAAAAAAGCGTTGCTGATTTTTCCTGGAAAATACACTAAAAATCTTACGAGCCGTTCCCGAGTAATCACACCTTCTCCAAATTGGCAAAAAAAAGCGTTGCTGATTTTTCCTGGAAAATACACTAAAAATCCTACGAGCCGTTCCCGAGTAATCACACCTTCTCCAAATTGGCCAAAAAAAGCGTTGTTGATTTTTCCTGGAAAATACATTAAAAATTTTATGAGCCGTTCCCGAGTAATCCCATCTTCTCCAAATTGGCCAAAAAAAAGCGTTGCTGATTTTTCCTGGAAAATACATCAAAAATCTTACGAGCCGTTCCCGAGTAATCACACCTTCTCCAGATTGGCCAAAAAAAAGCGTTGCTGATTTTTCCTGGAAAAAACATCAAAAATCTTACGAGCCGTTTCCGAGTAATCACACCTTCTCCAAATTGGCCAAAAAAAAGCGTTGCTGATTTTTCCTGGAAAATACACTAAAAAACCTACGAGCCGTTCCCGAGTAATCACACCTTCTCCAAATTGGCCAAAAAAAGCGTTGCTGATTTTTCCTGGAAAATACACTAAAAATCCTACGAGCCGTTCCCGAGTAATCCCATCTTCTCCAAATTGGCCAAAAAAAAGCGTTGCTGATTTTTCCTGAAAAATACACTAAAAAACCTACGAGCCGTTCCCGAGTAATCACACCTTCTCCAAATTGGCCAAAAAAAAACCTTGCTGATTTTTCCTGGAAAATACACTAAAAATCTTACGAGCCGTTCCCGAGTAATCACACCTTCTCCAAATTGGCAAAAAAAAAGCGTTGTTGATTTTTCCTGGAAAATACACTAAAAATCTTACGAGCCGTTTCCGAGTAATCACACCTTCTCCAAATTGGCCAAAAAAAAACCTTGCTGATTTTTCCTGGAAAATACACTAAAAAACCTACGAGCCGTTCCCGAGTAATCACACCTTCTCCAAATTGGCCAAAAAAAAACCTTGCTGATTTTTCCTGGAAAATACACTAAAAATCTTACGAGCCGTTTCCGAGTAATCACACCTTCTCCAAATTGGCCAAAAAAAAGCGTTGCTGATTTTTCCTGGAAAATACACTAAAAAACCTACGAGCCGTTCCCGAGTAATCACACCTTCTCCAAATTGGCCAAAAAAAGCGTTGCTGATTTTTCCTGGAAAATACACTAAAAATCCTACGAGCCGTTCCCGAGTAATCCCATCTTCTCCAAATTGGCCAAAAAAAAGCGTTGCTGATTTTTCCTGAAAAATACACTAAAAAACCTACGAGCCGTTCCCGAGTAATCACACCTTCTCCAAATTGGCCAAAAAAAAACCTTGCTGATTTTTCCTGGAAAATACACTAAAAAACCTACGAGCCGTTCCCGAGTAATCACACCTTCTCCAAATTGGCCAAAAAAAAACCTTGCTGATTTTTCCTGGAAAATACACTAAAAATCTTACGAGCCGTTCCCGAGTAATCACACCTTCTCCAAATTGGCCAAAAAAAAGCGTTGCTGATTTTTCCTGGAAAATACACTAAAAAACCTACGAGCCGTTCCCGAGTAATCACACCTTCTCCAAATTGGCCAAAAAAAAGCGTTGCTGATTTTTCCTGAAAAATACACTAAAAATCTTACGAGCCGTTCCCGAGTAATCACACCTTCTCCAAATTGGCCAAAAAAAAGCGTTGCTGATTTTTCCTGGAAAATATATTAAAAATTTTATGAGCCGTTCCCGAGTAATCCCATCTTCTCCAAATTGGCCAAAAAAAAGCGTTGCTGATTTTTCCTGAAAAATACACTAAAAATCTTACGAGCCGTTTCCGAGTAATCACACCTTCTCCAAATTAGAAAAAAAAGCGTTGCTGATTTTTCCTGGAAAATACATCAAAAATCTTACGAGCCGTTCCCGAGTAATCCCATCTTCTCCAAATTAGAAAAAAAAGCGTTGCTGATTTTTCCTGGAAAAAACATCAAAAATCTTACGAGCCGTTCCCGAGTAATCACACCTTCTCCAAATTAGAAAAAAAAGCGTTGCTGATTTTTCCTGGAAAATACACTAAAAAACCTACGAGCCGTTCCCGAGTAATCACACCTTCTCCAAATTGGCCAAAAAAAAGCGTTGCTGATTTTTCCTGGAAAATACACTAAAAATTTTATGAGCCGTTCCCGAGTAATCCCATCTTCTCCAAATTGGCCAAAAAAAAGCGTTGCTGATTTTTCCTGGAAAATACACTAAAAATCTTACGAGCCGTTCCCGAGTAATCACACCTTCTCCAAATTGGCCAAAAAAGCGTTGCTGATTTTTCCTGGAAAATACACTAAAAATCTTACGAGCCGTTTCCGAGTAATCACACCTTCCCCAAATTGGCCAAAAAAAAGCGTTGCTGATTTTTCCTGGAAAATACACTAAAAAACCTACGAGCCGTTCCCGAGTAATCACACCTTCTCCAAATTGGCCAAAAAAAGCGTTGCTGATTTTTCCTGGAAAATACACTAAAAATCCTACGAGCCGTTCCCGAGTAATCACACCTTCTCCAAATTGGCAAAAAAAAGCGTTGCTGATTTTTCCTGGAAAATACACTAAAAAACCTAAGAGCCGTTCCCGAGTAATCACACCTTCTCCAAATTGGCCAAAAAAAAACCTTGCTGATTTTTCCTGGAAAGTACACTAAAAATCCTACGAGCCGTTCCCGAGTAATCACACCTTCTCCAAATTGGCCAAAAAAAGCGTTGTTGATTTTTCCTGGAAAATACACTAAAAATCCTACGAGCAGTTCCCGAGTAATCACACCTTCTCCAAATTGGCAAAAAAAAGTGTTGCTAATTTTTCCTGGAAAATACACTAAAAAACCTACGAGCCGTTCCCGAGTAATCACACCTTCTCCAAATTGGCCAAAAAAAAGCGTTGCTGATTTTTCCTGGAAAAAACATCAAAAATTTTATGAGCCGTTCCCGAGTAATCACACCTTCTCCAAATTGGCCAAAAAAAAAGCGTTGCTGATTTTTCCTGGAAAATACACTAAAAATCTTACGAGCCGTTCCCGAGTAATCACACCTTCTCCAAATTGGCAAAAAAAAGCGTTGCTGATTTTTCCTGGAAAATACACTAAAAATCCTACGAGCCGTTCCCGAGTAATCACACCTTCTCCAAATTGGCCAAAAAAAGCGTTGTTGATTTTTCCTGGAAAATACATTAAAAATTTTATGAGCCGTTCCCGAGTAATCCCATCTTCTCCAAATTGGCCAAAAAAAAGCGTTGCTGATTTTTCCTGGAAAATACATCAAAAATCTTACGAGCCGTTCCCGAGTAATCACACCTTCTCCAGATTGGCCAAAAAAAAGCGTTGCTGATTTTTCCTGGAAAAAACATCAAAAATCTTACGAGCCGTTTCCGAGTAATCACACCTTCTCCAAATTGGCCAAAAAAAAGCGTTGCTGATTTTTCCTGGAAAATACACTAAAAAACCTACGAGCCGTTCCCGAGTAATCACACCTTCTCCAAATTGGCCAAAAAAAGCGTTGCTGATTTTTCCTGGAAAATACACTAAAAATCCTACGAGCCGTTCCCGAGTAATCCCATCTTCTCCAAATTGGCCAAAAAAAAGCGTTGCTGATTTTTCCTGAAAAATACACTAAAAAACCTACGAGCCGTTCCCGAGTAATCACACCTTCTCCAAATTGGCCAAAAAAAAACCTTGCTGATTTTTCCTGGAAAATACACTAAAAATCTTACGAGCCGTTCCCGAGTAATCACACCTTCTCCAAATTGGCAAAAAAAAAGCGTTGTTGATTTTTCCTGGAAAATACACTAAAAATCTTACGAGCCGTTTCCGAGTAATCACACCTTCTCCAAATTGGCCAAAAAAAAGCGTTGCTGATTTTTCCTGGAAAATACACTAAAAAACCTACGAGCCGTTCCCGAGTAATCACACCTTCTCCAAATTGGCCAAAAAAAAAGCGTTGCTGATTTTTCCTGGAAAATACACTAAAAAACCTACGAGCCGTTCCCGAGTAATCACACCTTCTCCAAATTGGCCAAAAAAAGCGTTGCTGATTTTTCCTGGAAAATATATTAAAAATCTTACGAGCCGTTCCCGAGTAATCCCATCTTCTCCAAATTAGAAAAAAAAGCGTTGCTGATTTTTCCTGGAAATTACACTAAAAATCCTACGAGTCGTTCCCGAGTAATCACACCTTCTCCAAATTGGCCAAAAAAAGCGTTGTTGATTTTTCCTGGAAAATATATTAAAAATTTTATGAGCCGTTCCCGAGTAATCCCATCTTCTCCAAATTGGCCAAAAAAAAGCGTTGCTGATTTTTCCTGAAAAATACACTAAAAATCTTACGAGCCGTTTCCGAGTAATCACACCTTCTCCAAATTAGAAAAAAAAGCGTTGCTGATTTTTCCTGGAAAATACATCAAAAATCTTACGAGCCGTTCCCGAGTAATCCCATCTTCTCCAAATTAGAAAAAAAAGCGTTGCTGATTTTTCCTGGAAAAAACATCAAAAATCTTACGAGCCGTTCCCGAGTAATCACACCTTCTCCAAATTAGAAAAAAAAGCGTTGCTGATTTTTCCTGGAAAATACACTAAAAAACCTACGAGCCGTTCCCGAGTAATCACACCTTCTCCAAATTGGCCAAAAAAAAGCGTTGCTGATTTTTCCTGGAAAATACACTAAAAATTTTATGAGCCGTTCCCGAGTAATCCCATCTTCTCCAAATTGGCCAAAAAAAAGCGTTGCTGATTTTTCCTGGAAAATACACTAAAAATCTTACGAGCCGTTCCCGAGTAATCACACCTTCTCCAAATTGGCCAAAAAAAGCGTTGTTGATTTTTCCTGGAAAATACATTAAAAATTTTATGAGCCGTTCCCGAGTAATCCCATCTTCTCCAAATTGGCCAAAAAAAAGCGTTGCTGATTTTTCCTGGAAAATACATCAAAAATCTTACGAGCCGTTCCCGAGTAATCACACCTTCTCCAGATTGGCCCAAAAAAAAGCGTTGCTGATTTTTCCTGGAAAAAACATCAAAAATCTTACGAGCCGTTTCCGAGTAATCACACCTTCTCCAAATTGGCCAAAAAAAAGCGTTGCTGATTTTTCCTGGAAAATACACTAAAAAACCTACGAGCCGTTCCCGAGTAATCACACCTTCTCCAAATTGGCCAAAAAAAGCGTTGCTGATTTTTCCTGGAAAATACACTAAAAATCCTACGAGCCGTTCCCGAGTAATCACACCTTCTCCAGATTGGCCAAAAAAAAGCGTTGCTGATTTTTCCTGGAAAAAACATCAAAAATCTTACGAGCCGTTTCCGAGTAATCACACCTTCTCCAAATTGGCCAAAAAAAAGCGTTGCTGATTTTTCCTGGAAAATACACTAAAAAACCTACGAGCCGTTCCCGAGTAATCACACCTTCTCCAAATTGGCCAAAAAAAGCGTTGCTGATTTTTCCTGGAAAATACACTAAAAATCCTACGAGCCGTTCCCGAGTAATCCCATCTTCTCCAAATTGGCCAAAAAAAAGCGTTGCTGATTTTTCCTGAAAAATACACTAAAAAACCTACGAGCCGTTCCCGAGTAATCACACCTTCTCCAAATTGGCCAAAAAAAAACCTTGCTGATTTTTCCTGGAAAATACACTAAAAATCTTACGAGCCGTTCCCGAGTAATCACACCTTCTCCAAATTGGCAAAAAAAAAAGCGTTGTTGATTTTTCCTGGAAAATACACTAAAAATCTTACGAGCCGTTTCCGAGTAATCACACCTTCTCCAAATTGGCCAAAAAAAAGCGTTGCTGATTTTTCCTGGAAAATACACTAAAAAACCTACGAGCCGTTCCCGAGTAATCACACCTTCTCCAAATTGGCCAAAAAAAAAGCGTTGCTGATTTTTCCTGGAAAATACACTAAAAAACCTACGAGCCGTTCCCGAGTAATCACACCTTCTCCAAATTGGCCAAAAAAAGCGTTGCTGATTTTTCCTGGAAAATATATTAAAATCTTACGAGCCGTTCCCGAGTAATCCATCTTCTCCAAATTAGAAAAAAAAGCGTTGCTGATTTTTCCTGGAAATTACACTAAAAATCCTACGAGTCGTTCCCGAGTAATCACACCTTCTCCAAATTGGCCAAAAAAAGCGTTGTTGATTTTTCCTGGAAAATATATTAAAAATTTATGAGCCGTTCCCGAGTAATCCCATCTTCTCCAAATTGGCCAAAAAAAAGCGTTGCTGATTTTTCCTGAAAAATACACTAAAAATCTTACGAGCCGTTTCCGAGTAATCACACCTTCTCCAAATTAGAAAAAAAAGCGTTGCTGATTTTTCCTGGAAAATACATCAAAAATCTTACGAGCCGTTCCCGAGTAATCCCATCTTCTCCAAATTAGAAAAAAAAGCGTTGCTGATTTTTCCTGGAAAAAACATCAAAAATCTTACGAGCCGTTCCCGAGTAATCACACCTTCTCCAAATTAGAAAAAAAAGCGTTGCTGATTTTTCCTGGAAAATACACTAAAAAACCTACGAGCCGTTCCCGAGTAATCACACCTTCTCCAAATTGGCCAAAAAAAAGCGTTGCTGATTTTTCCTGGAAAATACACTAAAAATTTTATGAGCCGTTCCCGAGTAATCCCATCTTCTCCAAATTGGCCAAAAAAAAGCGTTGCTGATTTTTCCTGGAAAATACACTAAAAATCTTACGAGCCGTTCCCGAGTAATCACACCTTCTCCAAATTGGCCAAAAAAAGCGTTGTTGATTTTTCCTGGAAAATACATTAAAAATTTTATGAGCCGTTCCCGAGTAATCCCATCTTCTCCAAATTGGCCAAAAAAAGCGTTGCTGATTTTTCCTGGAAAATACATCAAAAATCTTACGAGCCGTTCCCGAGTAATCACACCTTCTCCAGATTGGCCAAAAAAAAGCGTTGCTGATTTTTCCTGGAAAAAACATCAAAAATCTTACGAGCCGTTTCCGAGTAATCACACCTTCTCCAAATTGGCCAAAAAAAAGCGTTGCTGATTTTTCCTGGAAAATACACTAAAAAACCTACGAGCCGTTCCCGAGTAATCACACCTTCTCCAAATTGGCCAAAAAAAGCGTTGCTGATTTTTCCTGGAAAATACACTAAAAATCCTACGAGCCGTTCCCGAGTAATCCCATCTTCTCCAAATTGGCCAAAAAAAAGCGTTGCTGATTTTTCCTGAAAAATACACTAAAAAACCTACGAGCCGTTCCCGAGTAATCACACCTTCTCCAAATTGGCCAAAAAAAACCTTGCTGATTTTTCCTGGAAAATACACTAAAAATCTTACGAGCCGTTCCCGAGTAATCACACCTTCTCCAAATTGGCAAAAAAAAAGCGTTGTTGATTTTTCCTGGAAAATACACTAAAAATCTTACGAGCCGTTTCCGAGTAATCACACCTTCTCCAAATTGGCCAAAAAAAAACCTTGCTGATTTTTCCTGGAAAATACACTAAAAAACCTACGAGCCGTTCCCGAGTAATCACACCTTCTCCAAATTGGCCAAAAAAAAACCTTGCTGATTTTTCCTGGAAAATACACTAAAAATCTTACGAGCCGTTTCCGAGTAATCACACCTTCTCCAAATTGGCCAAAAAAAAGCGTTGCTGATTTTTCCTGGAAAATACACTAAAAAACCTACGAGCCGTTCCCGAGTAATCACACCTTCTCCAAATTGGCCAAAAAAAGCGTTGCTGATTTTTCCTGGAAAATACACTAAAAATCCTACGAGCCGTTCCCGAGTAATCCCATCTTCTCCAAATTGGCCAAAAAAAAGCGTTGCTGATTTTTCCTGAAAAATACACTAAAAAACCTACGAGCCGTTCCGAGTAATCACACCTTCTCCAAATTGGCCAAAAAAAAACCTTGCTGATTTTTCCTGGAAAATACACTAAAAAACCTACGAGCCGTTCCGAGTAATCACACCTTCTCCAAATTGGCCAAAAAAAAACCTTGCTGATTTTTCCTGGAAAATACACTAAAAATCTTACGAGCCGTTCCCGAGTAATCACACCTTCTCCAAATTGGCCAAAAAAAAGCGTTGCTGATTTTTCCTGGAAAATACACTAAAAAACCTACGAGCCGTTCCCGAGTAATCACACCTTCTCCAAATTGGCCAAAAAAAGCGTTGCTGATTTTTCCTGGAAAATACACTAAAAATCTTACGAGCCGTTCCCGAGTAATCACACCTTCTCCAAATTAGACAAAAAAAGTGTTGCTGATTTTTCCTGGAAAATATATTAAAAAACCTACGAGCCGTTCCCGAGTAATCCCATCTTCTCCAAATTGGCAAAAAAAAAGCGTTGCTGATTTTTCCTGGAAAATACACTAAAAAACCTACGAGCCGTTCCCGAGTAATCACACCTTCTCCAAATTGGCCAAAAAAAGCGTTGCTGATTTTTCCTGGAAAATACACTAAAAAACCTACGAGCCGTTCCCGAGTAATCCCATCTTCTCCAAATTAGACAAAAAAAGCGTTGCTGATTTTTCCTGGAAAATACACTAAAAATCTTACGAGCCGTTCCCGAGTAATCCCATCTTCTCCAAATTAGCAAAAAAAAAGCGTTGCTGATTTTTCCTGGAAAATACATCAAAAATCTTACGAGCCGTTCCCGAGTAATCACACCTTCTCCAAATTGGCCAAAAAAGCGTTGCTGATTTTTCCTGGAAAATACACTAAAAATCTTACGAGCCGTTTCCGAGTAATCACACCTTCCCCAAATTGGCCAAAAAAAAGCGTTGCTGATTTTTCCTGGAAAATACACTAAAAAACCTACGAGCCGTTCCCGAGTAATCACACCTTCTCCAAATTGGCCAAAAAAAGCGTTGCTGATTTTTCCTGGAAAATACACTAAAAATCCTACGAGCCGTTCCCGAGTAATCACACCTTCTCCAAATTGGCAAAAAAAAGCGTTGTTGATTTTTCCTGGAAAATACACTAAAAATCCTACGAGCAGTTCCCGAGTAATCCCATCTTCTCCAAATTGGCCAAAAAAAGCGTTGCTGATTTTTCCTGGAAAATACACTAAAAAACCTACGAGCCGTTCCCGAGTAATCACACCTTATCCAAATTGGCCAAAAAAAGCGTTGCTGATTTTTCCTGGAAAAAACATCAAAAATCTTACGAGCCGTTCCCGAGTAATCACACCTTCTCCAAATTGGCCAAAAAAAAACCTTGCTGATTTTTCCTGGAAAATACACTAAAAAACCTACGAGCCGTTCCCGAGTAATCACACATTCTCCAAATTGGCCAAAACAAAGCGTTGCTGATTTTTCCTGGAAAATACATCAAAAATCTTACGAGCCGTTCCCGAGTAATCACACCTTCTCCAAATTGGCCAAAAAAAGCGTTGTTGATTTTTCCTGGAAAATACACTAAAAATCCTACGAGCCGTTCCCGAGTAATCACACTTTCTCCAAATTGGCAAAAAAAAGCGTTGCTGATTTTTCCTGGAAAATACACTAAAAATCCTACGAGCCGTTCCCGAGTAATCACACCTTCTCCAAATTGGCCAAAAAAAGCGTTGCTGATTTTTACTGGAAAATACACTAAAAATCTTACGAGCCGTTCCCGAGTAATCACACCTTCTCCAAATTGGCCAAAAAAAGCGTTGCACATTTTTCCTGGAAAATACACTAAAAATCTTACGAGCCGTTCCGGAGTAATCCCATCTTCTCCAAATTGGCCAAAAAAAGCGTTGTTGATTTTTCCTGGAAAATACACTAAAAATCCTACGAGCCGTTCCCGAGTAATCACACCTTCTCCAAATTGGCCAAAAAAAGCGTTGCTGATTTTTCCTGAAAAATACACTAAAAAACCTACGAGCCGTTCCCGAGTAATCACACCTTCTCCAAATTAGAAAAAAAAGCGTTGCTGATTTTTCCTGGAAAATACACTAAAAATCCTACGAGCAGTTCCCGAGTAATCACACCTTCTCCAAATTGGCAAAAAAAAGCGTTGTTGATTTTTCCTGGAAAATACACTAAAAATCCTACGAGCCGTTCCCGAGTAATCACACCTTCTCCAAATTGGCCAAAAAAAGCGTTGCTGATTTTTCCTGGAAAAAACATCAAAAATCTTAGGAGCCGTTCCCGAGTAATCACACCTTCTCCAAATTGGCCAAAAAAAGCGTTGCTGATTTTTCCTGGAAAATACACTAAAAAACCTAAGAGCCGTTCCCGAGTAATCACACCTTCTCCAAATTGGCCAAAAAAAAACCTTGCTGATTTTTCCTGGAAAGTACACTAAAAATCCTACGAGCCGTTCCCGAGTAATCACACCTTCTCCAAATTGGCCAAAAAAAGCGTTGTTGATTTTTCCTGGAAAATACACTAAAAATCCTACGAGCAGTTCCCGAGTAATCACACCTTCTCCAAATTGGCAAAAAAAAGTGTTGCTAATTTTTCCTGGAAAATACACTAAAAAACCTACGAGCCGTTCCCGAGTAATCACACCTTCTCCAAATTGGCCAAAAAAAAGCGTTGCTGATTTTTCCTGGAAAAAACATCAAAAATTTTATGAGCCGTTCCCGAGTAATCACACCTTCTCCAAATTGGCCAAAAAAAAGCGTTGCTGATTTTTCCTGGAAAATACACTAAAAATCTTACGAGCCGTTCCCGAGTAATCACACCTTCTCCAAATTGGCAAAAAAAAGCGTTGCTGATTTTTCCTGGAAAATACACTAAAAATCCTACGAGCCGTTCCCGAGTAATCACACCTTCTCCAAATTGGCCAAAAAAAGCGTTGTTGATTTTTCCTGGAAAATACATTAAAAATTTTATGAGCCGTTCCCGAGTAATCCCATCTTCTCCAAATTGGCCAAAAAAAAGCGTTGCTGATTTTTCCTGGAAAATACATCAAAAATCTTACGAGCCGTTCCCGAGTAATCACACCTTCTCCAGATTGGCCAAAAAAAAGCGTTGCTGATTTTTCCTGGAAAAAACATCAAAAATCTTACGAGCCGTTTCCGAGTAATCACACCTTCTCCAAATTGGCCAAAAAAAAGCGTTGCTGATTTTTCCTGGAAAATACACTAAAAAACCTACGAGCCGTTCCCGAGTAATCACACCTTCTCCAAATTGGCCAAAAAAAGCGTTGCTGATTTTTCCTGGAAAATACACTAAAAATCCTACGAGCCGTTCCCGAGTAATCCCATCTTCTCCAAATTGGCCAAAAAAAAGCGTTGCTGATTTTTCCTGAAAAATACACTAAAAAACCTACGAGCCGTTCCCGAGTAATCACACCTTCTCCAAATTGGCCAAAAAAAAACCTTGCTGATTTTTCCTGGAAAATACACTAAAAATCTTACGAGCCGTTCCCGAGTAATCACACCTTCTCCAAATTGGCAAAAAAAAAGCGTTGTTGATTTTTCCTGGAAAATACACTAAAAATCTTACGAGCCGTTTCCGAGTAATCACACCTTCTCCAAATTGGCCAAAAAAAAGCGTTGCTGATTTTTCCTGGAAAATACACTAAAAAACCTACGAGCCGTTCCCGAGTAATCACACCTTCTCCAAATTGGCCAAAAAAAAGCGTTGCTGATTTTTCCTGGAAAATACACTAAAAAACCTACGAGCCGTTCCCGAGTAATCACACCTTCTCCAAATTGGCCAAAAAAAGCGTTGCTGATTTTTCCTGGAAAATATATTAAAAATCTTACGAGCCGTTCCCGAGT
>CAMZJU010000134.1:0-60784 GCA_947311025.1 Lypha dubia | reverse complement strand
TTCCCGAGTAATCCCAACTTCTCCAAATTGGCCAAAAAAAAAGCGTTGCTGATTTTTCCTGGAAAATACACTAAAAATCCTACGAGCCGTTCCCGAGTAATCACACCTTCTCCAAATTGCCAAAAAAAAGCGTTGCTGATTTTTCCTGGAAAATACACTAAAAATCCCACGAGCCGTTCCCGAGTAATCCCAACTTCTCCAAATTGGCCAAAAAAAAGCGTTGCTGATTTTTCCTTGAAAATACACTAAAAAACCTACGAGCCGTTCCCAAGTAATTCCATCTTCTCCAAATTAGCAAAAAAAAAAGCGTTGCTGATTTTTCCTGGAAAAAACACTAAAAATCCTACGAGCCGTTTCCGAGTAATCACACCTTCTCCAAATTGGCCAAAAAAAAGCGTTGCTGATTTTTCCTGGAAATTACACTAAAAATCCTACGAGCCGTTCCCGAGTAATCACACCTTCTCCAAATTTGCCAAAAAAAAAGCGTTGCTGATTTGTCCTGGAAAATACACTAAAAATCCTACGAGCCGTTCCCGAGTAATCACACCTTCTCCAAATTGGCAAAAAAAAGCGTTGCTGATTTTTCCTGGAAAAAACACTAAAAATCCTACGAGCCGTTTCCGAGTAATCACACCTTCTCCAAATTGGCCAAAAAAAAGCGTTGCTGATTTTTCCTGGAAATTACACTAAAAATCCTACGAGCCGTTCCCGAGTAATCACACCTTCTCCAAATTGGCCAAAAAAAAAGCGTTGCTGATTTTTCCTGGAAAATACACTAAAAATTCTACGAGCCGTTCCCGAGTAATCATACCTTCTCCAAATTGGCCAAAAAAAAGCGTTGCTGATTTTTCCTGGAAAATACACTAAAAATCCTACGAGCCGTTCCCGAGTAATCACACCTTCTCCAAATTGGCCAAAAAAAGCGTTGCTGATTTTTCCTGGAAAATACACTTAAAATCCTACGAGCCGTTCCCGAGTAATCACACCTTCTCCAAATTGGCCAAAAAAAAGCTTTGTTGATTTTTCCTGGAAAATACACTAAAAATCTTACGAGCCGTTCCCGAGTAATCCCATCTTCTCCAAACTGGCCAAAAAAAGCGTTGCTGATTTTTCCTGGAAAATACACTAAAAATCCTACGAGCCGTTCCCGAGTAATCACACCTTCTCGAAATTGGCCAAAAAAAAGCGTTGCTGATTTTTCCTGGAAAATACACTAAAAATTTTATGAGCCGTTCCCGAGTAATCAAACCTTCTCCAAATTGGCAAAAAAAAGCGTTGCTGATTTTTCCTGGAAAATACACTAAAAATCCTACGAGCCGTTCCCGAGTAATCACACCTTCTCGAAATTGGCCAAAAAAAAAAGCGTTGCACATTTTTCCTGGAAAATACACTAAAAATCCTACGAGCCGTTCCCGAGTAATCACACCTTCTCCAAATTGGCCAAAAAAAAAGCGTTGCTGATTTTTCCTTGAAAATACACTAACAATCCTACGAGCCGTTCCCGAGTAATCCCATCTTCTCCAAATTAGAAAAAAAAGCGTTGCTGATTTTTCCTGGAAAATACACTAAAAATCCTACGAGCCGTTCCCGAGTAATCCCATCTTCTCCAAATTAGCAAAAAAAAAGCGATGCTGATTTTTCCTGGAAAATACACTTAAAATCCTACGAGCCGTTCCCGAGTAATCCCATCTTCTCCAAATTGGCCAAAAAAAGCGTTGCTGATTTTTCCTGGAAAATACACTAAAAATCCTACGAGCCGTTCCCGAGTAATCACACCTTCTCCAAATTGGCAAAAAAAAGCGTTGCTGATTTTTCCTGGAAAAAACATCAAAAATCTTACGAGCCGTTCCCGAGTAATCACACCTTCTCCAAATTGGCCAAAATAAAGCGTTGCTGATTTTTCCTTGAAAATACACTAAAAAACCTACGAGCCGTTCCCAAGTAATTCCATCTTCTCCAAATTAGCAAAAAAAAAAGCGTTGCTGATTTTTCCTGGAAAAAACACTAAAAATCTTACGAGCCGTTCCCGAGTAATCACACCTTCTCCAAATTGGCCAAAAAAAAGCGTTGCTGATTTTTCCTGGAAATTACACTAAAAATCCTACGAGCCGTTCCCGAGTAATCCCATCTTCTTTAAATTGGCCAAAAAAAAGCGTTGCTGATTTTTCCTGGAAATTACACTAAAAATCCTACGAGCCGTTCCCGAGTAATCCCACCTTCTCCAAATTGGTAAAAAAAAGCGTTGCACATTTTTCCTGGAAAATACACTAAAAATCTAACGAGCCGTTCCCGAGTAATCACACCTTCTCCAAATTGGCCAAAAAAAAGCGTTGTTGATTTTTCCTGGAAAATACACTAAAAATCCTACGAGCCGTTCCCGAGTAATCACACATTCTCCAAATTGGCAAAAAAAAGCGTTGCTGATTTTTCCTGGAAAATACACTAAAAATCTTACGAGCCGTTCCCGAGTAATCACACATTCTCCAAATTGGCAAAAAAAAGCGTTGCTGATTTTTCCTGGAAAATACACTAAAAATCTTACGAGCCGTTCCCGAGTAATCCCATCTTCTCCAAATTGGCCAAAAAAAAGCGTTGCTGATTTTTCCTGGAAAATACACTAAAAATCCTACGAGCCGTTCCCGAGTAATCACACCTTCTCCAAATTGGCCAAAATAAAGCGTTGCTGATTTTTCCTGGAAATTACACTAAAAATCCTACGAGCCGTTCCCGAGTAATCCCATCTTCTCCAAATTGGCCAAAAAAAAGCGTTGCTGATTTTTCCTGGAAATTACACTAAAAATCCTACGAGCCGTTCCCGAGTAATCCCACCTTCTCCAAATTGGTAAAAAAAAAAGCGTTGCACATTTTTCCTGGAAAATACACTTAAAATCCTACGAGCCGTTCCCGAGTAATCACACCTTCTCCAAATTGGCAAAAAAAAGCGTTGCTGATTTTTCCTGGAAAATACACTAAAAATCCTACGAGCCGTTCCCGAGTAATCACACCTTCTCCAAATTGGCAAAAAAAAGCGTTGCTGATTTTTCCTGGAAAATACACTAAAAATCCTACGAGCCGTTCCCGAGTAATCACACCTTCTCCAAATTGGCAAAAAAAAGCGTTGCTGATTTTTCCTGGAAAATACACTAAAAATCTTACGAGCCGTTCCCGAGTAATCACACATTCTCCAAATTGGCAAAAAAAAGCGTTGCTGATTTTTCCTGGAAAATACACTAAAAATCCTACGAGCAGTTCCCGAGTATTCACACCTTCTCCAAATTGGCCAAAAAAAAGCGTTGCTGATTTTTCCTGGAAAATACACTAAAAATCCTACGAGCCGTTCCCGAGTAATCACACCTTCTCCAAATTGGCCAAAAAAAAGCGTTGTTGATTTTTCCTGGAAAATACACTAAAAATCCTACGAGCCGTTCCCGAGTAATCACACCTTCTCCAAATTGGCAAAAAAAAAGCGTTGCTGATTTTTCCTGGAAAATACACTAAAAATATTACGAGCCGTTCCCGAGTAATCCCATCTTATCCGAATTGGCCAAAAAAAAAGCGTTGCTGATTTTTCCTGGAAAATACACTAAAAATCCTACGAGCCGTTCCCGAGTAATCCCACCTTCTCCAAATTGGCCAAAAAAAAGCGTTGCTGATTTTTCCTGGAAAATACACTAAAAATCCTACGAGCCATTCCCGAGTAATCACACCTTCTCCAAATTGGCAAAAAAAAGCGTTGTTGATTTTTCCTGGAAAATACACTAAAAATCTTACGAGCCGTTCCCGAGTAATCACACATTCTCCAAATTGGCAAAAAAAAGCGTTGCTGATTTTTCCTGGAAAATACACTAAAAATCCTACGAGCAGTTCCCGAGTAATCACACCTTCTCCAAATTTGCCAAAAAAAAGCGTTGCTGATTTGTCCTGGAAAATACACTAAAAATCCTACGAGCCGTTCCCGAGTAATCACACCTTCTTCAAATTGGCCAAAAAAAAGCGTTGTTGATTTTTCCTGGAAAATACACTAAAAATCCTACGAGCCGTTCCCGAGTAATCACACCTTCTCCAAATTGGCAAAAAAAAGCGTTGCTGATTTTTCCTGGAAAATACACTAAAAATCCTACGAGCCGTTCCCGAGTTATCCCATCTTCTCCAAATTAGCAAAAAAAAAGCGTTGCTGATTTTTCCTGGAAAATAGACTAAAAATCCTACGAGCCGTTCCCGTGTAATCCCACCTTCTCCAAATTGGCCAAAAAAAAGCGTTGCTGATTTTTCCTGGAAAATACACTAAAAATCCTACGAGCCATTCCCGAGTAATCACACCTTCTCCAAATTGGCCAAAAAAAGCGTTGCTGATTTTTCCTGAAAAATACACTAAAAAACCTACGAGCCGTTCCCGAGTAATCCCAACTTCTCCAAATTGGCCAAAAAAAAGCGTTGCTGATTTTTCCTGGAAAATACACTAAAAATCCAACGAGCCGTTCCCGAGTAATCACACCTTCTCCAAATTGCCAAAAAAAAGCGTTGCTGATTTTTCCTGGAAAATACACTAAAAATCCCACGAGCCGTTCCCGAGTAATCACACCTTCTCCAAATTGGCCAAAAAAAAGCGTTGTTGATTTTTCCTGGAAAATACACTAAAAATCCTACGAGCCGTTTCCGAGTAATCCCACCTTCTCCAAATTGGCCAAAAAAAAGCGTTGCTGATTTTTCCTGAAAAATACACTAAAAAACCTACGAGCCGTTCCCGAGTAATCCCAACTTCTCCAAATTGGCAAAAAAAAAGCGTTGCTGATTTTTCCTGGAAAATACACTAAAAATCCTACGAGCCGTTCCCGAGTAATCACACCTTCTCCAAATTGCCAAAAAAAAGCGTTGCTGATTTTTCCTGGAAAATACACTAAAAATCCTACGAGCCGTTACCGAGTAATCACACCTTCTCCAAATTGCCAAAAAAAAGCGTTGCTGATTTTTCCTGGAAAATACACTAAAAATCCTACGAGCAGTTCCCGAGTAATCACACCTTCTCCAAATTGGCCAAAAAAAAGCGTTGCTGATTTTTCCTGGAAAATACACTAAAAATCCTACGAGCCGTTCCCGAGTAATCACACCTTCTCCAAATTGGCCAAAAAAAAGCGTTGTTGATTTTTCCTGGAAAATACACTAAAAATCCTACGAGCCGTTCCCAAGTAATCACACCTTCTCCAAATTGGCAAAAAGAGCGTTGCTGATTTTTCCTGGAAAATACACTAAAAATCTTACGAGCCGTTCCCGAGTAATCCCATCTTCTCCGAATTGGCCAAAAAAAAGCGTTGCTGATTTTTCCTTGAAAATACACTAAAAAACCTACGAGCCGTTCCCGAGTAATCACACCTTCTCCAAATTGGCCAAAAAAAAGCGTTGTTGATTTTTCCTGGAAAATACACTAAAAATCCTACGAGCCGTTCCCGAGTAATCACACCTTCTCCAAATTGGCCAAAAAAAAGCGTTGCTGATTTTTCCTGGAAAATACACTAAAAATCTTACGAGCCGTTCCCGAGTAATCCCATCTTCTCCAAATTAGCAAAAAAAAGCGTTGCTGATTTTTCCTGGAAAATACACTAAAAATCCTACGAGCCGTTCCCGAGTAATCACACCTTCTCCAAATTGTCAAAAAAAAGCGTTGCTGATTTTTCCTGGAAAATACACTAAAAAACCTACGAGCCGTTCCCGAGTAATCCCAACTTCTCCAAATTGGCCAAAAAAAAGCGTTGCTGATTTTTCCTGGAAAATACACTAAAAAACCTACGAGCCGTTCCCGAGTAATCCCAACTTCTCCAAATTGGCCAAAAAAAGCGTTGCTGATTTTTCCTGGAAATTACACTAAAAATCCTACGAGCCGTTCCCGAGTAATCCCATCTTCTCCAAATTAGCAAAAAAAAGCGTTGCTGATTTTTCCTGGAAAATATATTAAAAATTTTATGAGCCGTTCCCGAGTAATCACACCTTCTCCAAATTGGCCAAAAAAAGCGTTGCTGATTTTTCCTGAAAAATACACTAAAAAACCTACGAGCCGTTCCCGAGTAATCCCAACTTCTCCAAATTGGCCAAAAAAAAGCGTTGCTGATTTTTCCTGGAAAATACACTAAAAATCCTACGAGCCGTTCCCGAGTAATCACACCTTCTCCAAATTGCCAAAAAAAAGCGTTGCTGATTTTTCCTGGAAAATACACTAAAAATCCCACGAGCCGTTCCCGAGTAATCACACCTTCTCCAAATTGGCCAAAAAAAAGCGTTGTTGATTTTTCCTGGAAAAAACACTAAAAATCCTACGAGCCGTTCCCGAGTAATCCCACCTTCTCCAAATTGGCCAAAAAAAAGCGTTGCTGATTTTTCCTGAAAAATACACTAAAAAACCTACGAGCCGTTCCTGAGTAATCCCAACTTCTCCAAATTGGCCAAAAAAAAGCGTTGCTGATTTTTCCTGGAAAATACACTAAAAATCCTACGAGCCGTTCCCGAGTAATCACACCTTCTCCAAATTGCCAAAAAAAAGCGTTGCTGATTTTTCCTGGAAAATACACTAAAAATCCTACGAGCCGTTCCCGAGTAATCACACCTTCTCCAAATTGCCAAAAAAAAAGCGTTGCTGATTTTTCCTGGAAAATACACTAAAAATCCTACGAGCAGTTCCCGAGTAATCACACCTTCTCCAAATTGGCCAAAAAAAAGCGTTGCTGATTTTTCCTGGAAAATACACTAAAAATCCTACGAGCCGTTCCCGAGTAATCACACCTTCTCCAAATTGGCCAAAAAAAAGCGTTGTTGATTTTTCCTGGAAAATACACTAAAAATCCTACGAGCCGTTCCCGAGTAATCACACCTTCTCCAAATTGGCAAAAAAAAGCGTTGCTGATTTTTCCTGGAAAATACACTAAAAATCTTACGAGCCGTTCCCGAGTAATCCCATCTTCTCCGAATTGGCCAAAAAAAAGCGTTGCTGATTTTTCCTTGAAAATACACTAAAAAACCTACGAGCCGTTCCCGAGTAATCACACCTTCTCCAAATTGGCCAAAAAAAGCGTTGTTGGTTTTTCCTGGAAAATACACTAAAAATCCTACGAGCCGTTCCCGAGTAATCACACCTTCTCCAAATTGGCCAAAAAAAGCGTTGCTGATTTTTCCTGGAAAATACACTAAAAATCTTACGAGCCGTTCCCGAGTAATCCCATCTTCTCCAAATTAGCAAAAAAAAGCGTTGCTGATTTTTCCTGGAAAATACACTAAAAATCCTACGAGGCGTTCCCGAGTAATCACACCTTCTCCAAATTGCCAAAAAAAAAGCGTTGCTGATTTTTCCTGGAAAATACACTAAAAAACCTACGAGCCGTTCCCGAGTAATCCCAACTTCTCCAAATTGGCCAAAAAAAAGCGTTGCTGATTTTTCCTGGAAAATACACTAAAAAACCTACGAGCCGTTCCCGAGTAATCCCAACTTCTCCAAATTGGCCAAAAAAAAGCGTTGCTGATTTTTCCTGGAAATTACACTAAAAATCCTACGAGCCGTTCCCGAGTAATCCCATCTTCTCCAAATTAGCAAAAAAAAAGCGTTGCTGATTTTTCCTGGAAAATATATTAAAAATTTTATGAGCCGTTCCCGAGTAATCACACCTTCTCCAAATTGGCCAAAAAAAAGCGTTGCTGATTTTTCCTGGAAATTACACTAAAAATCCTACGAGCCGTTCCCGAGTAATCCCATCTTCTCCAAATTAGCAAAAAAAAAGCGTTGCTGATTTTTCCTGGAAAATATATTAAAAATTTTATGAGCCGTTCCCGAGTAATCACACCTTCTCCAAATTGGCCAAAAAAAGCGTTGCTGATTTTTCCTGGAAAATACACTAAAAATCCCACGAGCCGTTCCCGAGTAATCACACCTTCTCCAAATTGGCAAAAAAAAGCGTTGCTGATTTTTCCTGGAAAATACACTAAAAATCTTACGAGCCGTTCCCGAGTAATCCCATCTTCTCCGAATTGGCCAAAAAAAAGCGTTGCTGATTTTTCCTTGAAAATACACTAAAAAACCTACGAGCCGTTCCCGAGTAATCACACCTTCTCCAAATTGGCCAAAAAAAGCGTTGTTGGTTTTTCCTGGAAAATACACTAAAAATCCTACGAGCCGTTCCCGAGTAATCACACCTTCTCCAAATTGGCCAAAAAAAGCGTTGCTGATTTTTCCTGGAAAATACACTAAAAATCTTACGAGCCGTTCCCGAGTAATCCCATCTTCTCCAAATTAGCAAAAAAAAGCGTTGCTGATTTTTCCTGGAAAATACACTAAAAATCCTACGAGGCGTTCCCGAGTAATCACACCTTCTCCAAATTGCCAAAAAAAAAGCGTTGCTGATTTTTCCTGGAAAATACACTAAAAAACCTACGAGCCGTTCCCGAGTAATCCCAACTTCTCCAAATTGGCCAAAAAAAAGCGTTGCTGATTTTTCCTGGAAAATACACTAAAAAACCTACGAGCCGTTCCCGAGTAATCCCAACTTCTCCAAATTGGCCAAAAAAAAGCGTTGCTGATTTTTCCTGGAAATTACACTAAAAATCCTACGAGCCGTTCCCGAGTAATCCCATCTTCTCCAAATTAGCAAAAAAAAAGCGTTGCTGATTTTTCCTGGAAAATATATTAAAAATTTTATGAGCCGTTCCCGAGTAATCACACCTTCTCCAAATTGGCCAAAAAAAAGCGTTGCTGATTTTTCCTGGAAATTACACTAAAAATCCTACGAGCCGTTCCCGAGTAATCCCATCTTCTCCAAATTAGCAAAAAAAAAGCGTTGCTGATTTTTCCTGGAAAATATATTAAAAATTTTATGAGCCGTTCCCGAGTAATCACACCTTCTCCAAATTGGCCAAAAAAAGCGTTGCTGATTTTTCCTGGAAAATACACTAAAAATCCCACGAGCCGTTCCCGAGTAATCACACCTTCTCCAAATTGGCCAAAAAAAAGCGTTGTTGATTTTTCCTGGAAAATACACTAAAAATCCTACGAGCCGTTCCCGAGTAATCACACCTTCTCCAAATTGGCCAAAAAAAAAGCGTTGCTGATTTTTCCTGGAAAATACACTAAAAATCTTACGAGCCGTTCCCGAGTAATCCCATCTTCTCCAAATTGGCCAAAAAAAAGCGTTGTTGATTTTTCCTGGAAATTGCACTAAAAATCCTACGAGCCGTTCCCGAGTAATCTTATCTTCTCCAAATTGGCCAAAAAAAAACGTTGCTGATTTTTCCTGGAAAATACACTAAAAATCCTACGAGCCGTTCCCGAGTAATCACACCTTCTCCAAATTGGCCAAAAAAAAGCGTTGCTGATTTTTCCTTGAAAATACACTAAAAAACCTACGAGCCGTTCCCAAGTAATCCCATCTTCTCCAAATTAGCAAAAAAAAGCGTTGCTGATTTTTCCTGAAAAATACACTAAAAAACCTACGAGCCGTTCCCGAGTAATCCCAACTTCTCTAAATTGGCCAAAAAAAATCGTTGCTGATTTTTCCTGGAAATTACACTAAAAATCCTACGAGCCGTTCCCGAGTAATCCCATCTTCTCCAAATTGGCCAAAAAAAAAGCGTTGCTGATTTTTCCTTGAAAATACACTAAAAAACCTACGAGCCGTTCTGGAGTAATCCCATCTTTTCCGAAATGGCCAAAAAAAAGCGTTGCTGATTTTTCCTTGAAAATACACTAAAAAACTCACGAGCCGTTCTGGAGTAATCCCATCTTCTCCAAATTGGCAAAAAAAAGCGTTGCTGATTTTTCCTGGAAAATACACTAAAAATCCTACGAGCAGTTCCCGAGTAATCACACCTCCAAATTGGCCAAAAAAAAGCGTTGCTGATTTTTCCTGGAAAATACACTAAAAATCCTACGAGCCGTTCCCGAGTAATCACACCTTCTCCAAATTGGCCAAAAAAAGCGTTGCTGATTTTTCCTGGAAATTACACTAAAAATCCTACGAGCCGTTCCCGAGTAATCACACTTTCTCCAAATTGGCCAAAAAAAAAGCGTTGCTGATTTTTCCTGGAAAATACACTAAAAATTTTATGAGCCGTTCCCGAGTAATCACACCTTCTCCAAATTGGCAAAAAAAAGCGTTGCTGATTTTTCCTGGAAAAAACACTAAAAATCTTACGAGCCGTTCCCGAGTAATCCCATCTTCTCCGAATTGGCCAAAAAAAAGCGTTGCTGATTTTTCCTGGAAATTACACTAAAAATCCTACGAGCCGTTCCCGAGTAATCCCATCTTCTCCAAATTGGCCAAAAAAAAAGCGTTGCTGATTTTTCCTTGAAAATACACTAAAAAACCTACGAGCCGTTCTGGAGTAATCCCATCTTCTCCGAAATGGCCAAAAAAAAAAGCGTTGCTGATTTTTCCTTGAAAATACACTAAAAAACCTACGAGCCGTTCTGGAGTAATCCCATCTTCTCCAAATTGGCAAAAAAAAGCGTTGCTGATTTTTCCTGGAAAATACACTAAAAATCCTACGAGCAGTTCCCGAGTAATCACACCTTCTCCAAATTGGCCAAAAAAAAGCGTTGCTGATTTTTCCTGGAAAATACACTAAAAATCTTACGAGCCGTTCCCGAGTAATCCCATCTTCTCCGAATTGGCCAAAAAAAAGCGTTGCTGATTTTTCCTTGAAAATACACTAAAAAACCTACGAGCCGTTCCCGAGTAATCACACCTTCTCCAAATTGGCCAAAAAAAGCGTTGTTGGTTTTTCCTGGAAAATACACTAAAAATCCTACGAGCCGTTCCCGAGTAATCACACCTTCTCCAAATTGGCCAAAAAAAGCGTTGCTGATTTTTCCTGGAAAATACACTAAAAATCTTACGAGCCGTTCCCGAGTAATCCCATCTTCTCCAAATTAGCAAAAAAAAGCGTTGCTGATTTTTCCTGGAAAATACACTAAAAATCCTACGAGGCGTTCCCGAGTAATCACACCTTCTCCAAATTGCCAAAAAAAAAGCGTTGCTGATTTTTCCTGGAAAATACACTAAAAAACCTACGAGCCGTTCCCGAGTAATCCCAACTTCTCCAAATTGGCCAAAAAAAAGCGTTGCTGATTTTTCCTGGAAAATACACTAAAAAACCTACGAGCCGTTCCCGAGTAATCCCAACTTCTCCAAATTGGCCAAAAAAAAGCGTTGCTGATTTTTCCTGGAAATTACACTAAAAATCCTACGAGCCGTTCCCGAGTAATCCCATCTTCTCCAAATTAGCAAAAAAAAAGCGTTGCTGATTTTTCCTGGAAAATATATTAAAAATTTTATGAGCCGTTCCCGAGTAATCACACCTTCTCCAAATTGGCCAAAAAAAAGCGTTGCTGATTTTTCCTGGAAATTACACTAAAAATCCTACGAGCCGTTCCCGAGTAATCCCATCTTCTCCAAATTAGCAAAAAAAAAGCGTTGCTGATTTTTCCTGGAAAATATATTAAAAATTTTATGAGCCGTTCCCGAGTAATCACACCTTCTCCAAATTGGCCAAAAAAAGCGTTGCTGATTTTTCCTGGAAAATACACTAAAAATCCCACGAGCCGTTCCCGAGTAATCACACCTTCTCCAAATTGGCCAAAAAAAAGCGTTGTTGATTTTTCCTGGAAAATACACTAAAAATCCTACGAGCCGTTCCCGAGTAATCACACCTTCTCCAAATTGGCCAAAAAAAAAGCGTTGCTGATTTTTCCTGGAAAATACACTAAAAATCTTACGAGCCGTTCCCGAGTAATCCCATCTTCTCCAAATTGGCCAAAAAAAAGCGTTGTTGATTTTTCCTGGAAATTGCACTAAAAATCCTACGAGCCGTTCCCGAGTAATCTTATCTTCTCCAAATTGGCCAAAAAAAAACGTTGCTGATTTTTCCTGGAAAATACACTAAAAATCCTACGAGCCGTTCCCGAGTAATCACACCTTCTCCAAATTGGCCAAAAAAAAGCGTTGCTGATTTTTCCTTGAAAATACACTAAAAAACCTACGAGCCGTTCCCAAGTAATCCCATCTTCTCCAAATTAGCAAAAAAAAGCGTTGCTGATTTTTCCTGAAAAATACACTAAAAAACCTACGAGCCGTTCCCGAGTAATCCCAACTTCTCTAAATTGGCCAAAAAAAATCGTTGCTGATTTTTCCTGGAAATTACACTAAAAATCCTACGAGCCGTTCCCGAGTAATCCCATCTTCTCCAAATTGGCCAAAAAAAAAGCGTTGCTGATTTTTCCTTGAAAATACACTAAAAAACCTACGAGCCGTTCTGGAGTAATCCCATCTTTTCCGAAATGGCCAAAAAAAAGCGTTGCTGATTTTTCCTTGAAAATACACTAAAAAACTCACGAGCCGTTCTGGAGTAATCCCATCTTCTCCAAATTGGCAAAAAAAAGCGTTGCTGATTTTTCCTGGAAAATACACTAAAAATCCTACGAGCAGTTCCCGAGTAATCACACCTCCAAATTGGCCAAAAAAAAGCGTTGCTGATTTTTCCTGGAAAATACACTAAAAATCCTACGAGCCGTTCCCGAGTAATCACACCTTCTCCAAATTGGCCAAAAAAAGCGTTGCTGATTTTTCCTGGAAATTACACTAAAAATCCTACGAGCCGTTCCCGAGTAATCACACTTTCTCCAAATTGGCCAAAAAAAAAGCGTTGCTGATTTTTCCTGGAAAATACACTAAAAATTTTATGAGCCGTTCCCGAGTAATCACACCTTCTCCAAATTGGCAAAAAAAAGCGTTGCTGATTTTTCCTGGAAAAAACACTAAAAATCTTACGAGCCGTTCCCGAGTAATCCCATCTTCTCCGAATTGGCCAAAAAAAAGCGTTGCTGATTTTTCCTGGAAATTACACTAAAAATCCTACGAGCCGTTCCCGAGTAATCCCATCTTCTCCAAATTGGCCAAAAAAAAAGCGTTGCTGATTTTTCCTTGAAAATACACTAAAAAACCTACGAGCCGTTCTGGAGTAATCCCATCTTCTCCGAAATGGCCAAAAAAAAAAGCGTTGCTGATTTTTCCTTGAAAATACACTAAAAAACCTACGAGCCGTTCTGGAGTAATCCCATCTTCTCCAAATTGGCAAAAAAAAGCGTTGCTGATTTTTCCTGGAAAATACACTAAAAATCCTACGAGCAGTTCCCGAGTAATCACACCTTCTCCAAATTGGCCAAAAAAAAGCGTTGCTGATTTTTCCTGGAAAATACACTAAAAATCCTACGAGCCGTTCCCGAGTAATCACACCTTCTCCAAATTGGCCAAAAAAAGCGTTGCTGATTTTTCCTGGAAATTACACTAAAAATCCTACGAGCCGTTCCCGAGTAATCACACCTTCTCCAAATTGGCCAAAAAAAAGCGTTGCTGCTTTTTCCTGGAAAATACACTAAAAATCCTACGAGCCGTTCCCGAGTAATCACACCTTCTCTAAATTGGCCAAAAAAAGCGTTGCTGATTTTTCCTGGAAAATACACTAAAAATCCTACGAGCCGTTCCCGAGTAATCACACCTTCTCCAAATTGGCCAAAAAAAAAGCGTTGCTGATTTTTCCTGGAAAATACACTAAAAATTCTACGAGCCGTTCCCGAGTAATCATACCTTCTCCAAATTGGCCAAAAAAAAGCGTTGCTGATTTTTCCTGGAAAATATACTAAAAATCCTACGAGCCGTTCCCGAGTAATCACACCTTCTCCAAATTGGCCAAAAAAGCGTTGCTGATTTTTCCTGGAAAATACACTAAAAATCCTACGAGCCGTTCCCGAGTAATCACACCTTCTCCAAATTGGCCAAAAAAAAGCTTTGTTGATTTTTCCTGGAAAATACACTAAAAATCTTACGAGCCGTTCCCGAGTAATCCCATCTTCTCCAAATTGGCCAAAAAAAGCGTTGCTGATTTTTCCTGGAAAATACACTAAAAATCCTACGAGCCGTTCCCGAGTAATCACACCTTCTCGAAATTGGCAAAAAAAAAGCGTTGCTGATTTTTCCTGGAAAATACACTAAAAATTTTATGAGCCGTTCCCGAGTAATCACACCTTCTCCAAATTGGCAAAAAAAAGCGTTGCTGATTTTTCCTGGAAAAAACACTAAAAATCTTACGAGCCGTTCCCGAGTAATCACACCTTCTCCAAATTGGGGAAAAAAAAGCGTTGCTTATTTTTCCTGGAAATTACACTAAAAATCCTACGAGCCGTTCCCGAGTAATCCCATCTTCTCCAAATTGGCCAAAAAAAAGCGTTGCTGATTTTTCCTGGAAAATACACTAAAAATCTTACGAGCCGTTCCCGAGTAATCCCATCTTCTCCAAATTGGCAAAAAAAAGCGTTGTTGATTTTTCCTGGAAAATACACTAAAAATCCTACGAGCCGTTCCCGAGTAATCACACCTTCTCCAAATTGGCCCCAAAAAAGCGTTGTTGATTTTTCCTGGAAAATACACTAAAAATCCTACGAGCCGTTCCCGAGTAATCACACCTTCTCCAAATTGGCCAAAAAAAGCGTTGCTGATTTTTCCTGGAAAATACACTAAAAATCCTACGAGCAGTTCCCGAGTAATCACACCTTCTCCAAATTGGCCAAAAAAAAGCGTTGCTGATTTTTCCTGGAAAATACACTAAAAATCCTACGAGCCGTTCCCGAGTAATCCCACCTTCTCCAAATTGGTAAAAAAAAAAGCGTTGCACATTTTTCCTGGAAAATACACTAAAAATCTTACGAGCCGTTCCCGAGTAATCACACCTTCTCCAAATTGGCCAAAAAAAAGCGTTGCTGATTTTTCCTGGAAAATACACCAAAAATCTTACGAGCCGTTCCCGAGTAATCCCATCTTCTCCAAATTAGCAAAAAAAAGCGTTGCTGATTTTTCCTGGAAAATATATTAAAAATTTTATGAGCCGTTTCCGAGTAATCACACCTTCTCCAAATTGGCAAAAAAAAAGCGTTGCTGATTTTTCCTGGAAAAAACATCAAAAATCTTACGAGCCGTTCCCGAGTAATCACACCTTCTCCAAATTGGCCAAAAAAAGCGTTGTTGATTTTTCCTGGAAAATACACTAAAAATCCTACGAGCCGTTCCCGAGTAATCTTATCTTCTCCAAATTGGCCAAAAAAAAACGTTGCTGATTTTTCCTGGAAAATACACTAAAAATCCTACGAGCCGTTCCCGAGTAATCACACCTTCTCCAAATTGGCCAAAAAAAAGCGTTGCTGATTTTTCCTGGAAAATACACTAAAAATCCTACGAGCCGTTCCCGAGTAATCACACCTTCTCCAAATTGGCAAAAAAAAGCGTTGCTGATTTTTCCTGAAAAATACACTAAAAATCCTACGAGCCGTTCCCGAGTAATCACACCTTCTCCAAATTGCCAAAAAAAAGCGTTGCTGATTTTTCCTTGAAATTACACTAAAAATCCTACGAGCCGTTCCCGAGTAATCCCATCTTCTCCAAATTGGCAAAAAAAAGCGTTGTTGATTTTTCCTGGAAAATACACTAAAAATCCTACGAGCCGTTCCCGAGTAATCTTATCTTCTCCAAATTGGCCAAAAAAAAGCGTTGCTGATTTTTCCTGGAAAATACACTAAAAATCTTACGAGCCGTTCCCGAGTAATCCCATCTTCTCCAAATTGGCAAAAAAAAAGCGTTGCTGATTTTTCCTGGAAAAAACATCAAAAATCTTACGAGCCGTTCCCGAGTAATCACACCTTCTCCAAATTGGCCAAAAAAAAGCGTTGCTGATTTTTCCTTGAAAATACACTAAAAATCTTACGAGCCGTTCCCGAGTAATCCCATCTTCTCCAAATTGGCAAAAAAAAGCGTTGTTGATTTTTCCTGGAAAATACACTAAAAATCCTACGAGCAGTTCCCGAGTAATCACACCTTCTCCAAATTGGCCAAAAAAAAGCGTTGCTGATTTTTCCTGGAAAATACACTAAAAATCCTACGAGCCGTTCCCGAGTAATCACACCTTCTCCAAATTGGCCAAAAAAAGCGTTGCTGATTTTTCCTGGAAATTACACTAAAAATCCTACGAGCCGTTCCCGAGTAATCACACCTTCTCCAAATTGGCCAAAAAAAAGCGTTGCTGCTTTTTCCTGGAAAATACACTAAAAATCCTACGAGCCGTTCCCGAGTAATCACACCTTCTCCAAATTGGCCAAAAAAAGCGTTGCTGATTTTTCCTGGAAAATACACTAAAAATCCTACGAGCCGTTCCCGAGTAATCACACCTTCTCCAAATTGGCAAAAAAAAAAGCGTTGCTGATTTTTCCTGGAAAATACACTAAAAATTCTACGAGCCGTTCCCGAGTAATCATACCTTCTCCAAATTGGCCAAAAAAAAGCGTTGCTGATTTTTCCTGGAAAATATACTAAAAATCCTACGAGCCGTTCCCGAGTAATCACACCTTCTCCAAATTGGCCAAAAAAAGCGTTGCTGATTTTTCCTGGAAAATACACTAAAAATCCTACGAGCCGTTCCCGAGTAATCACACCTTCTCCAAATTGGCCAAAAAAAAGCTTTGTTGATTTTTCCTGGAAAATACACTAAAAATCTTACGAGCCGTTCCCGAGTAATCCCATCTTCTCCAAATTGGCCAAAAAAAGCGTTGCTGATTTTTCCTGGAAAATACACTAAAAATCCTACGAGCCGTTCCCGAGTAATCACACCTTCTCGAAATTGGCCAAAAAAAAGCGTTGCTGATTTTTCCTGGAAAATACACTAAAAATTTTATGAGCCGTTCCCGAGTAATCACACCTTCTCCAAATTGGCAAAAAAAAGCGTTGCTGATTTTTCCTGGAAAAAACACTAAAAATCTTACGAGCCGTTCCCGAGTAATCCCATCTTCTCCAAATTGGCAAAAAAAAGCGTTGTTGATTTTTCCTGGAAAATACACTAAAAATCCTACGAGCCGTTCCCGAGTAATCACACCTTCTCCAAATTGGCCAAAAAAAGCGTTGTTGATTTTTCCTGGAAAATACACTAAAAATCCTACGAGCCGTTCCCGAGTAATCACACCTTCTCCAAATTGGCCAAAAAAAAGCGTTGCTGATTTTTCCTGGAAAATACACTAAAAATTTTATGAGCCGTTCCCGAGTAATCCCATCTTCTCCAAATTGGCCAAAAAAAAGCGTTGCTGATTTTTCCTGGAAAATACACTAAAAATCTTACGAGCCGTTCCCGAGTAATCCCATCTTCTCCAAATTGGCAAAAAAAAGCGTTGTTGATTTTTCCTGGAAAATACACTAAAAATCCTACGAGCCGTTCCCGAGTAATCACACCTTCTCCAAATTGGCCAAAAAAAGCGTTGTTGATTTTTCCTGGAAAATACACTAAAAATCCTACGAGCCGTTCCCGAGTAATCACACCTTCTCCAAATTGGCCAAAAAAAGCGTTGCTGATTTTTCCTGGAAAATACACTAAAAATCCTACGAGCAGTTCCCGAGTAATCACACCTTCTCCAAATTGGCCAAAAAAAAGCGTTGCTGATTTTTCCTGGAAAATACACTAAAAATCCTACGAGCCGTTCCCGAGTAATCCCATCTTCTCCAAATTGGCCAAAAAAAGCGTTGCTGATTTTTCCTGGAAAATACACTAAAAATCCTACGAGCCGTTCCCGAGTAATCACACCTTCTCCAAATTGGCCAAAAAAAGCGTTGCTGATTTTTCCTGGAAATTACACTAAAAATCCTACGAGCCGTTCCCGAGTAATCCCATCTTCTCCAAATTGGCAAAAAAAAAAAGCGTTGCTGATTTTTCCTGGAAAATACACTAAAAATCCTACGAGCCGTTCCCGAGTAATCCCACCTTCTCCAAATTGGCCAAAAAAAGCGTTGCTGATTTTTCCTTGAAAATACACTAAAAAACCTACGAGCCGTTCCCGAGTAATCACACCTTCTCCAAATTGGCCAAAAAAAAGCGTTGCTGATTTTTCCTGGAAAATACACTAAAAACCCTACGAGCCGTTCCCGAGTAATCCCAACTTCTCCAAATTGGCCAAAAAAAAGCGTTGCTGATTTTTCCTGGAAATTACACTAAAAATCCTACGAGCCGTTCCCGAGTATTCCCACCTTCTCCAAATTGGTAAAAAAAAGCGTTGCACATTTTTCCTGGAAAATACACTAAAAATCTTACGAGCCGTTCCCGAGAAATCACACCTTCTCCAAATTGGCCAAAAAAAAGCGTTGCTGATTTTTCCTGGAAAATACACCAAAAATCTTACGAGCCGTTCCCGAGTAATCCCATCTTCTCCAAATTAGCAAAAAAAAGCGTTGCTGATTTTTCCTGGAAAATATATTAAAAATTTTATGAGCCGTTCCCGAGTAATCACACCTTCTCCAAATTGGCAAAAAAAAAGCGTTGCTGATTTTTCCTGGAAAAAACATCAAAAATCTTACGAGCCGTTCCCGAGTAATCACACCTTCTCCAAATTGGCCAAAAAAAGCGTTGTTGATTTTTCCTGGAAAATACACTAAAAATCCTAAGAGCCGTTCCCGAGTAATCTTATCTTCTCCAAATTGGCCAAAAAAAAACGTTGCTGATTTTTCCTGGAAAATACACTAAAAATCCTACGAGCCGTTCCCGAGTAATCACACCTTCTCCAAATTGGCCAAAAAAAAGCGTTGCTGATTTTTCCTGGAAAATACACTAAAAATCCTACGAGCCGTTCCCGAGTAATCACACCTTCTCCAAATTGGCAAAAAAAAGCGTTGCTGATTTTTCCTGAAAAATACACTAAAAATCCTACGAGCCGTTCCCGAGTAATCACACCTTCTCCAAATTGCCAAAAAAAAGCGTTGCTGATTTTTCCTTGAAATTACACTAAAAATCCTACGAGCCGTTCCCGAGTAATCCCATCTTCTCCAAATTGGCAAAAAAAAGCGTTGTTGATTTTTCCTGGAAAATACACTAAAAATCCTACGAGCCGTTCCCGAGTAATCTTATCTTCTCCAAATTGGCCAAAAAAAAGCGTTGCTGATTTTTCCTGGAAAATACACTAAAAATCTTACGAGCCGTTCCCGAGTAATCCCATCTTCTCCAAATTGGCAAAAAAAAGCGTTGCTGATTTTTCCTGGAAAAAACATCAAAAATCTTACGAGCCGTTCCCGAGTAATCACACCTTCTCCAAATTGGCCAAAAAAAAGCGTTGAGCCGTTTCCGAGTAATCACACCTTCTCCAAATTGGCAAAAAAAAAGCGTTGCTGATTTTTCCTGGAAAAAACATCAAAAATCTTACGAGCCGTTCCCGAGTAATCACACCTTCTCCAAATTGGCCAAAAAAAGCGTTGTTGATTTTTCCTGGAAAATACACTAAAAATCCTACGAGCCGTTCCCGAGTAATCTTATCTTCTCCAAATTGGCCAAAAAAAAACGTTGCTGATTTTTCCTGGAAAATACACTAAAAATCCTACGAGCCGTTCCCGAGTAATCACACCTTCTCCAAATTGGCCAAAAAAAAGCGTTGCTGATTTTTCCTTGAAAATACACTAAAAAACCTACGAGCCGTTCCCAAGTAATCCCATCTTCTCCAAATTAGCAAAAAAAAGCGTTGCTGATTTTTCCTGAAAAATACACTAAAAAACCTACGAGCCGTTCCCGAGTAATCCCAACTTCTCTAAATTGGCCAAAAAAAATCGTTGCTGATTTTTCCTGGAAATTACACTAAAAATCCTACGAGCCGTTCCCGAGTAATCCCATCTTCTCCAAATTGGCCAAAAAAAAAGCGTTGCTGATTTTTCCTTGAAAATACACTAAAAAACCTACGAGCCGTTCTGGAGTAATCCCATCTTTTCCGAAATGGCCAAAAAAAAGCGTTGCTGATTTTTCCTTGAAAATACACTAAAAAACTCACGAGCCGTTCTGGAGTAATCCCATCTTCTCCAAATTGGCAAAAAAAAGCGTTGCTGATTTTTCCTGGAAAATACACTAAAAATCCTACGAGCAGTTCCCGAGTAATCACACCTCCAAATTGGCCAAAAAAAAGCGTTGCTGATTTTTCCTGGAAAATACACTAAAAATCCTACGAGCCGTTCCCGAGTAATCACACCTTCTCCAAATTGGCCAAAAAAAGCGTTGCTGATTTTTCCTGGAAATTACACTAAAAATCCTACGAGCCGTTCCCGAGTAATCACACCTTCTCCAAATTGGCCAAAAAAAAAGCGTTGCTGATTTTTCCTGGAAAATACACTAAAAATTTTATGAGCCGTTCCCGAGTAATCACACCTTCTCCAAATTGGCAAAAAAAAGCGTTGCTGATTTTTCCTGGAAAAAACACTAAAAATCTTACGAGCCGTTCCCGAGTAATCCCATCTTCTCCGAATTGGCCAAAAAAAAGCGTTGCTGATTTTTCCTGGAAATTACACTAAAAATCCTACGAGCCGTTCCCGAGTAATCCCATCTTCTCCAAATTGGCCAAAAAAAAAGCGTTGCTGATTTTTCCTTGAAAATACACTAAAAAACCTACGAGCCGTTCTGGAGTAATCCCATCTTCTCCGAAATGGCCAAAAAAAAAAGCGTTGCTGATTTTTCCTTGAAAATACACTAAAAAACCTACGAGCCGTTCTGGAGTAATCCCATCTTCTCCAAATTGGCAAAAAAAAGCGTTGCTGATTTTTCCTGGAAAATACACTAAAAATCCTACGAGCAGTTCCCGAGTAATCACACCTTCTCCAAATTGGCCAAAAAAAAGCGTTGCTGATTTTTCCTGGAAAATACACTAAAAATCCTACGAGCCGTTCCCGAGTAATCACACCTTCTCCAAATTGGCCAAAAAAAGCGTTGCTGATTTTTCCTGGAAATTACACTAAAAATCCTACGAGCCGTTCCCGAGTAATCACACCTTCTCCAAATTGGCCAAAAAAAAGCGTTGCTGCTTTTTCCTGGAAAATACACTAAAAATCCTACGAGCCGTTCCCGAGTAATCACACCTTCTCTAAATTGGCCAAAAAAAGCGTTGCTGATTTTTCCTGGAAAATACACTAAAAATCCTACGAGCCGTTCCCGAGTAATCACACCTTCTCCAAATTGGCCAAAAAAAAAGCGTTGCTGATTTTTCCTGGAAAATACACTAAAAATTCTATGAGCCGTTCCCGAGTAATCATACCTTCTCCAAATTGGCCAAAAAAAAGCGTTGCTGATTTTTCCTGGAAAATATACTAAAAATCCTACGAGCCGTTCCCGAGTAATCACACCTTCTCCAAATTGGCCAAAAAAGCGTTGCTGATTTTTCCTGGAAAATACACTAAAAATCCTACGAGCCGTTCCCGAGTAATCACACCTTCTCCAAATTGGCCAAAAAAAAGCTTTGTTGATTTTTCCTGGAAAATACACTAAAAATCTTACGAGCCGTTCCCGAGTAATCCCATCTTCTCCAAATTGGCCAAAAAAAGCGTTGCTGATTTTTCCTGGAAAATACACTAAAAATCCTACGAGCCGTTCCCGAGTAATCACACCTTCTCGAAATTGGCAAAAAAAAAGCGTTGCTGATTTTTCCTGGAAAATACACTAAAAATTTTATGAGCCGTTCCCGAGTAATCACACCTTCTCCAAATTGGCAAAAAAAAGCGTTGCTGATTTTTCCTGGAAAAAACACTAAAAATCTTACGAGCCGTTCCCGAGTAATCACACCTTCTCCAAATTGGGGAAAAAAAAGCGTTGCTGATTTTTCCTGGAAATTACACTAAAAATCCTACGAGCCGTTCCCGAGTAATCCCATCTTCTCCAAATTGGCCAAAAAAAAGCGTTGCTGATTTTTCCTGGAAAATACACTAAAAATCTTACGAGCCGTTCCCGAGTAATCCCATCTTCTCCAAATTGGCAAAAAAAAGCGTTGTTGATTTTTCCTGGAAAATACACTAAAAATCCTACGAGCCGTTCCCGAGTAATCACACCTTCTCCAAATTGGCCAAAAAAAGCGTTGTTGATTTTTCCTGGAAAATACACTAAAAATCCTACGAGCCGTTCCCGAGTAATCACACCTTCTCCAAATTGGCCAAAAAAAGCGTTGCTGATTTTTCCTGGAAAATACACTAAAAATCCTACGAGCAGTTCCCGAGTAATCACACCTTCTCCAAATTGGCCAAAAAAAAGCGTTGCTGATTTTTCCTGGAAAATACACTAAAAATCCTACGAGCCGTTCCCGAGTAATCCCACCTTCTCCAAATTGGTAAAAAAAAAAGCGTTGCACATTTTTCCTGGAAAATACACTAAAAATCTTACGAGCCGTTCCCGAGTAATCACACCTTCTCCAAATTGGCCAAAAAAAAGCGTTGCTGATTTTTCCTGGAAAATACACCAAAAATCTTACGAGCCGTTCCCGAGTAATCCCATCTTCTCCAAATTAGCAAAAAAAAGCGTTGCTGATTTTTCCTGGAAAATATATTAAAAATTTTATGAGCCGTTTCCGAGTAATCACACCTTCTCCAAATTGGCAAAAAAAAAGCGTTGCTGATTTTTCCTGGAAAAAACATCAAAAATCTTACGAGCCGTTCCCGAGTAATCACACCTTCTCCAAATTGGCCAAAAAAAGCGTTGTTGATTTTTCCTGGAAAATACACTAAAAATCCTACGAGCCGTTCCCGAGTAATCTTATCTTCTCCAAATTGGCCAAAAAAAAACGTTGCTGATTTTTCCTGGAAAATACACTAAAAATCCTACGAGCCGTTCCCGAGTAATCACACCTTCTCCAAATTGGCCAAAAAAAAGCGTTGCTGATTTTTCCTGGAAAATACACTAAAAATCCTACGAGCCGTTCCCGAGTAATCACACCTTCTCCAAATTGGCAAAAAAAAGCGTTGCTGATTTTTCCTGAAAAATACACTAAAAATCCTACGAGCCGTTCCCGAGTAATCACACCTTCTCCAAATTGCCAAAAAAAAGCGTTGCTGATTTTTCCTTGAAATTACACTAAAAATCCTACGAGCCGTTCCCGAGTAATCCCATCTTCTCCAAATTGGCAAAAAAAAGCGTTGTTGATTTTTCCTGGAAAATACACTTAAAATCCTACGAGCCGTTCCCGAGTAATCTTATCTTCTCCAAATTGGCCAAAAAAAAGCGTTGCTGATTTTTCCTGGAAAATACACTAAAAATCTTACGAGCCGTTCCCGAGTAATCCCATCTTCTCCAAATTGGCAAAAAAAAAAGCGTTGCTGATTTTTCCTGGAAAAAACATCAAAAATCTTACGAGCCGTTCCCGAGTAATCACACCTTCTCCAAATTGGCCAAAAAAAAGCGTTGCTGATTTTTCCTTGAAAATACACTAAAAATCTTACGAGCCGTTCCCGAGTAATCCCATCTTCTCCAAATTGGCAAAAAAAAGCGTTGTTGATTTTTCCTGGAAAATACACTAAAAATCCTACGAGCAGTTCCCGAGTAATCACACCTTCTCCAAATTGGCCAAAAAAAAGCGTTGCTGATTTTTCCTGGAAAATACACTAAAAATCCTACGAGCCGTTCCCGAGTAATCACACCTTCTCCAAATTGGCCAAAAAAAGCGTTGCTGATTTTTCCTGGAAATTACACTAAAAATCCTACGAGCCGTTCCCGAGTAATCACACCTTCTCCAAATTGGCCAAAAAAAAGCGTTGCTGCTTTTTCCTGGAAAATACACTAAAAATCCTACGAGCCGTTCCCGAGTAATCACACCTTCTCCAAATTGGCCAAAAAAAGCGTTGCTGATTTTTCCTGGAAAATACACTAAAAATCCTACGAGCCGTTCCCGAGTAATCACACCTTCTCCAAATTGGCAAAAAAAAAAGCGTTGCTGATTTTTCCTGGAAAATACACTAAAAATTCTACGAGCCGTTCCCGAGTAATCATACCTTCTCCAAATTGGCCAAAAAAAAGCGTTGCTGATTTTTCCTGGAAAATATACTAAAAATCCTACGAGCCGTTCCCGAGTAATCACACCTTCTCCAAATTGGCCAAAAAAAGCGTTGCTGATTTTTCCTGGAAAATACACTAAAAATCCTACGAGCCGTTCCCGAGTAATCACACCTTCTCCAAATTGGCCAAAAAAAAGCTTTGTTGATTTTTCCTGGAAAATACACTAAAAATCTTACGAGCCGTTCCCGAGTAATCCCATCTTCTCCAAATTGGCCAAAAAAAGCGTTGCTGATTTTTCCTGGAAAATACACTAAAAATCCTACGAGCCGTTCCCGAGTAATCACACCTTCTCGAAATTGGCCAAAAAAAAGCGTTGCTGATTTTTCCTGGAAAATACACTAAAAATTTTATGAGCCGTTCCCGAGTAATCACACCTTCTCCAAATTGGCAAAAAAAAGCGTTGCTGATTTTTCCTGGAAAAAACACTAAAAATCTTACGAGCCGTTCCCGAGTAATCACACCTTCTCCAAATTGGGGAAAAAAAAGCGTTGCTGATTTTTCCTGGAAATTACACTAAAAATCCTACGAGCCGTTCCCGAGTAATCCCATCTTCTCCAAATTGGCCAAAAAAAAGCGTTGCTGATTTTTCCTGGAAAATACACTAAAAATCTTACGAGCCGTTCCCGAGTAATCCCATCTTCTCCAAATTGGCAAAAAAAAGCGTTGTTGATTTTTCCTGGAAAATACACTAAAAATCCTACGAGCCGTTCCCGAGTAATCACACCTTCTCCAAATTGGCCAAAAAAAGCGTTGTTGATTTTTCCTGGAAAATACACTAAAAATCCTACGAGCCGTTCCCGAGTAATCACACCTTCTCCAAATTGGCCAAAAAAAGCGTTGCTGATTTTTCCTGGAAAATACACTAAAAATCCTACGAGCAGTTCCCGAGTAATCACACCTTCTCCAAATTGGCCAAAAAAAAGCGTTGCTGATTTTTCCTGGAAAATACACTAAAAATCCTACGAGCCGTTCCCGAGTAATCCCATCTTCTCCAAATTGGCCAAAAAAAGCGTTGCTGATTTTTCCTGGAAAATACACTAAAAATCCTACGAGCCGTTCCCGAGTAATCACACCTTCTCCAAATTGGCCAAAAAAAGCGTTGCTGATTTTTCCTGGAAATTACACTAAAAATCCTACGAGCCGTTCCCGAGTAATCCCATCTTCTCCAAATTGGCAAAAAAAAAAAGCGTTGCTGATTTTTCCTGGAAAATACACTAAAAATCCTACGAGCCGTTCCCGAGTAATCCCACCTTCTCCAAATTGGCCAAAAAAAGCGTTGCTGATTTTTCCTTGAAAATACACTAAAAAACCTACGAGCCGTTCCCGAGTAATCACACCTTCTCCAAATTGGCCAAAAAAAAGCGTTGCTGATTTTTCCTGGAAAATACACTAAAAACCCTACGAGCCGTTCCCGAGTAATCCCAACTTCTCCAAATTGGCCAAAAAAAAGCGTTGCTGATTTTTCCTGGAAATTACACTAAAAATCCTACGAGCCGTTCCCGAGTATTCCCACCTTCTCCAAATTGGTAAAAAAAAGCGTTGCACATTTTTCCTGGAAAATACACTAAAAATCTTACGAGCCGTTCCCGAGAAATCACACCTTCTCCAAATTGGCCAAAAAAAAGCGTTGCTGATTTTTCCTGGAAAATACACCAAAAATCTTACGAGCCGTTCCCGAGTAATCCCATCTTCTCCAAATTAGCAAAAAAAAGCGTTGCTGATTTTTCCTGGAAAATATATTAAAAATTTTATGAGCCGTTCCCGAGTAATCACACCTTCTCCAAATTGGCAAAAAAAAAGCGTTGCTGATTTTTCCTGGAAAAAACATCAAAAATCTTACGAGCCGTTCCCGAGTAATCACACCTTCTCCAAATTGGCCAAAAAAAGCGTTGTTGATTTTTCCTGGAAAATACACTAAAAATCCTAAGAGCCGTTCCCGAGTAATCTTATCTTCTCCAAATTGGCCAAAAAAAAACGTTGCTGATTTTTCCTGGAAAATACACTAAAAATCCTACGAGCCGTTCCCGAGTAATCACACCTTCTCCAAATTGGCCAAAAAAAAGCGTTGCTGATTTTTCCTGGAAAATACACTAAAAATCCTACGAGCCGTTCCCGAGTAATCACACCTTCTCCAAATTGGCAAAAAAAAGCGTTGCTGATTTTTCCTGAAAAATACACTAAAAATCCTACGAGCCGTTCCCGAGTAATCACACCTTCTCCAAATTGCCAAAAAAAAGCGTTGCTGATTTTTCCTTGAAATTACACTAAAAATCCTACGAGCCGTTCCCGAGTAATCCCATCTTCTCCAAATTGGCAAAAAAAAGCGTTGTTGATTTTTCCTGGAAAATACACTAAAAATCCTACGAGCCGTTCCCGAGTAATCTTATCTTCTCCAAATTGGCCAAAAAAAAGCGTTGCTGATTTTTCCTGGAAAATACACTAAAAATCTTACGAGCCGTTCCCGAGTAATCCCATCTTCTCCAAATTGGCAAAAAAAAGCGTTGCTGATTTTTCCTGGAAAAAACATCAAAAATCTTACGAGCCGTTCCCGAGTAATCACACCTTCTCCAAATTGGCCAAAAAAAAGCGTTGCTGATTTTTCCTTGAAAATACACTAAAAATCTTACGAGCCGTTCCCGAGTAATCCCATCTTCTCCAAATTGGCAAAAAAAAGCGTTGTTGATTTTTCCTGGAAAATACACTAAAAATCTTACGAGCCGTTCCCGAGTAATCACACCTTCTCCAAATTGGCCAAAAAAAAGCGTTGCTGATTTTTCCTGGAAAATACACTAAAAATCCTACGAGCCGTTCCCGAGTAATCACACTTTCTCCAAATTGGCCAAAAAAAAGCGTTGCTGATTTTTCCTGGAAAATAAACTAAAAATCTTACGAGCCGTTCCCGAGTAATCCCATCTTCTCCAAATTGGCCAAAAAAAAGCGTTGCTGATTTTTCCTGGAAAATACACTAAAAATTCTACGAGCCGTTCCCGAGTAATCATACCTTCTCCAAATTGGCCAAAAAAAAGCGTTGCTGATTTTTCCTGGAAAATACACTAAAAATCCTACGAGCCGTTCCCGAGTAATCACACCTTCTTCAAATTGGCCAAAAAAAGCGTTGCTGATTTTTCCTGGAAAATACACTAAAAATCTTACGAGCCGTTCCCGAGTAATCCCATCTTCTCCAAATTGGCCAAAAAAAAGCGTTGCTGATTTTTCCTGGAAAATACACTAAAAATTCTACGAGCCGTTCCCGAGTAATCATACCTTCTCCAAATTGGCCAAAAAAAGCGTTGCTGATTTTTCCTGGAAAATACACTAAAAATCTTACGAGCCGTTCCCGAGTAATCACACCTTCTCCGAATTGGCCAAAAAAAAGCGTTGCTGATTTTTCCTGGAAAATACACTAAAAATCTTACGAGCCATTCCCGAGTAATCCCATCTTCTCCAAATTGGCCAAAAAAAAGCGTTGCTGATTTTTCCTGGAAAATACACTAAAAATCCTACGAGCCGTTCCCGAGTAATCACACCTTCTCCAAATTGGCCAAAAAAAGCGTTGCTGATTTTTCCTGGAAATTACACTAAAAATCTAACGAGCCGTTCCCGAGTAATCCCATCTTCTCCAAATTGGCCAAAAAAAACGTTGCTGATTTTTCCTGGAAAATACACTAAAAATCTTACGAGCCGTTCCCGAGTAATCACACCTTCTCCAAATTGGCCAAAAAAAAGCGTTGCTGATTTTTCCTGGAAAATACACTAAAAAACCTACGAGCCGTTCCCAAGTAATCCCATCTTCTCCAAATTAGCAAAAAAAAAAGCGTTGCTGATTTTTCCTGGAAAATATATTAAAAATTTTATGAGCCGTTCCCGAGTAATCACACCTTCTCCAAATTGGCAAAAAAAAGCGTTGCTGATTTTTCCTGGAAAATACACTAAAAATCCTACGAGCCGATCCCGAGTAATCACACCTTCTCCAAATTGCCAAAAAAAGCGTTGCTGATTTTTCCTGGAAAATACACTAAAAATTCTACGAGCTGTTCCCGAGTAATCATACCTTCTCTAAATTGGCAAAAAAAAAGCATTGTTGATTTTTCCTGGAAAATACACTAAAAATCTTACGAGCCGTTCCGGAGTAATCACACCTTCTCCAAATTGGCAAAAAAAAAGCGTTGCTGATTTTTCCTGGAAAATACACTAAAAATCCTACGAGCCGTTCCCGAGTAATCCCACCTTCTCCAAATTGGCCAAAAAAAGCGTTGCTGATTTTTCCTTGAAAATACACTAAAAAACCTACGAGCCGTTCCCGAGTAATCACACCTTCTCCAAATTGGCCAAAAAAAAGCGTTGCTGATTTTTCCTGAAAAATACACTAAAAACCCTACGAGCCGTTCCCGAGTAATCCCAACTTCTCCAAATTGGCCAAAAAAAAGCGTTGCTGATTTTTCCTGGAAAATACACTTAAAATCCTACGAGCCGTTCCCGATTAATCCCATCTTCTCCAAATTGGCCAAAAAAAGCGTTGCTGATTTTTCCTGGAAAATACACTAAAAATCCTACGAGCCGTTCCCGAGTAATCACACCTTCTCCAAATTGGCAAAAAAAAGCGTTGCTGATTTTTCCTGGAAAAAACATCAAAAATCTTACGAGCCGTTCCCGAGTAATCACACCTTCTCCAAATTGGCACAAAAAAAAGCGTTGCTGATTTTTCCTTGAAAATACACTAAAAAACCTACGAGCCGTTCCCAAGTAATCCCATCTTCTCCAAATTAGCAAAAAAAAAGCGTTACTGATTTTTCCTGGAAAAAACACTAAAAATCTTACGAGCCGTTCCCGAGTAATCACACCTTCTCCAAATTGGCCAAAAAAAAGCGTTGCAGATTTTTCCTGGAAATTACACTAAAAATCCTACGAGCCGTTCCCGAGTAATCCCACCTTCTCCAAATTGGTAAAAAAAAAGCGTTGCACATTTTTCCTGGAAAATACACTAAAAATTTTATGAGCCGTTCCCGAGTAATCACACCTTCTCCAAATTGGCAAAAAAAAGCGTTGCTGATTTTTCCTGGAAAAAACACTAAAAATTTTATGAGCCGTTCCCGAGTAATCACACCTTCTCCAAATTGGCAAAAAAAAGCGTTGCTGATTTTTCCTGGAAAAAACACTAAAAATCCTACGAGCCGTTCCCGAGTAATCACACCTTCTCCAAATTGGCCAAAAAAAAGCGTTGCTGATTTTTCCTGGAAATTACACTAAAAATTTTACGAGCCGTTCCCGAGTAATCACACCTTCTCCAAATTGGCCAAAAAAAAGCGTTGCTGATTTTTCCTGGAAAATACACTAACAATCCAACGAGCCGTTCCCGAGTAATCCCATCTTCTCCAAATTGGCCAAAAAAAAGCGTTGCTGATTTTTCCTGGAAAATACACTAAAAATCCTACGAGCCGTTCCCGAGTAATCACACCTTCTCCAAATTGGCCAAAAAAAAAGCGTTGCTGATTTTTCCTGGAAATTACACTAAAAATCCTACGAGCCGTTCCCGAGTAATCCCATCTTCTCCACATTGGCCAAAAAAAAGCGTTGCTGATTTTTCCTGGAAATTACACTAAAAATTTTACGAGCCGTTCCCGAGTAATCACACCTTCTCCAAATTGGCAAAAAAAAAGCGTTGCTGATTTTTCCTGGAAAATACACTAACAATCCAACGAGCCGTTCCCGAGTAATCCCATCTTCTCCAAATTGGCCAAAAAAAAAGCGTTGCTGATTTTTCCTGGAAATTACACTAAAAATCCTACGAGCCGTTCCCGAGTAATCACACCTTCTCCAAATTGGCCAAAAAAAAGCGTTGCTGATTTTTCCTGGAAATTACACTAAAAATTTTACGAGCCGTTCCCGAGTAATCACACCTTCTCCAAATTGGCCAAAAAAAAAAGCGTTGCTGATTTTTCCTGGAAAATACACTAACAATCCAACGAGCCGTTCCCGAGTAATCCCATCTTCTCCAAATTGGCCAAAAAAAAGCGTTGCTGATTTTTCCTGGAAAATACACTAACAATCCAACGAGCCGTTCCCGAGTAATCCCATCTTCTCCAAATTGGCCAAAAAAAAGCGTTGCTGATTTTTCCTGGAAAATACACTAAAAATCCTACGAGCCGTTCCCGAGTAATCCCATCTTCTCCAAATTGGCCAAAAAAAAAGCGTTGCTGATTTTTCCTGGAAATTACACTAAAAATCCTACGAGCCGTTCCCGAGTAATCCCATCTTCTCCAAATTGGCCAAAAAAAAGCGTTGCTGATTTTTCCTGGAAAATACACTTAAAATCCTACGAGCCGTTCCCGAGTAATCACACCTTCTCCAAATTGGCCAAAAAAAAAAGCGTTGCTGATTTTTCCTGGAAAATACACTAAAAATCCTACGAGCCGTTCCCGAGTAATCACACCTTCTCCAAATTGGCCAAAAAAAAGCGTTGCTGATTTTTCCTGGAAAATACACTAAAAATCTTACGAGCCGTTCCCGAGTAATCCCATCTTCTCCAAATTGGCAAAAAAAAGCGTTGCTGATTTTTCCTGGAAATTACACTAAAAATCCTACGAGCCGTTCCCGAGTAATCCCATCTTCTCCAAATTGGCCAAAAAAAACGCGTTGCTGATTTTTCCTGGAAAATACACTAAAAATCCTACGAGCCGTTCCCGAGTAATCCCAACTTCTCCAAATTGGCCAAAAAAAAGCGTTGCTGATTTTTCCTGGAAATTACACTAAAAATCCTACGAGCCGTTCCCGAGTAATCACACCTTCTCCAAATTGCCAAAAAAAAGCGTTGCACATTTTTCCTGGAAAATACACTAAAAAACCTACGAGCCGTTCCCGAGTAATCACACCTTCTCCAAATTGGCAAAAAAAAAAGCGTTGCTGATATTTCCTGGAAAATACACTAAAAATCTTACGAGCCGTTCCCGAGTAATCACACCTTCTCCAAATTGGCCAAAAAAAAGCGTTGCTGATTTTTCCTGGAAAATACACTAAAAATCTTACGAGCCGTTCCCGAGTAATCCCATCTTCTCCAAATTGGCAAAAAAAAGCGTTGTTGATTTTTCCTGGAAAATACACTAAAAATCCTACGAGCCGTTCCCGAGTAATCACACCTTCTCCAAATTGGCCAAAAAAAGCGTTGCTGATTTTTCCTGGAAAATACACTAAAAATCTTACGAGCCGTTCCCGAGTAATCCCATCTTCTCCAAATTGGCCAAAAAAAAGCGTTGCTGATTTTTCCTGGAAAATACACTAAAAATCCTACGAGCCGTTCCCGAGTAATCCCATCTTCTCCGAATTGGCCAAAAAAAAGCGTTGCACATTTTTCCTGGAAAATACACTAAAAATCTTACGAGCCGTTCCCGAGTAATCACACCTTCTCCAAATTGGCCAAAAAAAAGCGTTGCTGATTTTTCTTTAAAAATACACTAAAAAACCTACGAGCCGTTCCCAAGTAATCCCATCTTCTCCAAATTAGCAAAAAAAAAAGCGTTGCTGATTTTTCCTGGAAAATATATTAAAAATTTTATGAGCCGTTCCCGAGTAATCACACTTTCTCCAAATTGGCAAAAAAAAGCGTTGCTGATTTTTCCTGGAAAAAACATCAAAAATCTTACGAGCCGTTCCCGAGTAATCACACCTTCTCCAAATTGGCCAAAAAAAAGCGTTGCTGATTTTTCCTGAAAAATACACTAAAAATCCTACGAGCCGTTCCCGAGTAATCACACCTTCTCCAAATTGGCCAAAAAAAAAGCGTTGCTGATTTTTCCTGGAAAATACACTAAAAATCCTACGAGCCGTTCCCGAGTAATCACACCTTCTCCAAATTGGCCAAAAAAAAAGCGTTGCTGATTTTTCCTGGAAAATACACTAAAAATCTTACGAGCCGTTCCCGAGTAATCCCATCTTCTCCAAATTGGCAAAAAAAAGCGTTGCTGATTTTTCCTGGAAATTACACTAAAAATCCTACGAGCCGTTCCCGAGTAATCCCATCTTCTCCAAATTGGCCAAAAAAAACGCGTTGCTGATTTTTCCTGGAAAATACACTAAAAATCCTACGAGCCGTTCCCGAGTAATCCCAACTTCTCCAAATTGGCCAAAAAAAAGCGTTGCTGATTTTTCCTGGAAATTACACTAAAAATCCTACGAGCCGTTCCCGAGTAATCACACCTTCTCCAAATTGCCAAAAAAAAGCGTTGCACATTTTTCCTGGAAAATACACTAAAAAACCTACGAGCCGTTCCCGAGTAATCACACCTTCTCCAAATTGGCAAAAAAAAAGCGTTGCTGATTTTTCCTGGAAAATACACTAAAAATCTTACGAGCCGTTCCCGAGTAATCACACCTTCTCCAAATTGGCCAAAAAAAAGCGTTGCTGATTTTTCCTGGAAAATACACTAAAAATCTTACGAGCCGTTCCCGAGTAATCCCATCTTCTCCAAATTGGCAAAAAAAAGCGTTGTTGATTTTTCCATGAAAATACACTAAAAATCCTACGAGCCGTTCCCGAGTAATCACACCTTCTCCAAATTGGCCAAAAAAAGCGTTGCTGATTTTTCCTGGAAAATACACTAAAAATCTTACGAGCCGTTCCCGAGTAATCCCATCTTCTCCAAATTGGCCAAAAAAAAGCGTTGCTGATTTTTCCTGGAAAATACACTAAAAATCCTACGAGCCGTTCCCGAGTAATCCCATCTTCTCCGAATTGGCCAAAAAAAAGCGTTGCACATTTTTCCTGGAAAATACACTAAAAATCTTACGAGCCGTTCCCGAGTAATCACACCTTCTCCAAATTGGCCAAAAAAAAGCGTTGCTGATTTTTCCTGGAAAATACACTAAAAATCTTACGAGCCGTTCCCGAGTAATCCCATCTTCTCCAAATTGGCAAAAAAAAGCGTTGTTGATTTTTCCTGGAAAATACACTAAAAATCCTACGAGCCGTTCCCGAGTAATCACACCTTCTCCAAATTGGCCAAAAAAAGCGTTGCTGATTTTTCCTGGAAAATACACTAAAAATCTTACGAGCCGTTCCCGAGTAATCCCATCTTCTCCAAATTGGCCAAAAAAAAAGCGTTGCTGATTTTTCCTGGAAAATACACTAAAAATCCTACGAGCCGTTCCCGAGTAATCCCATCTTCTCCGAATTGGCCAAAAAAAAGCGTTGCACATTTTTCCTGGAAAATACACTAAAAATCTTACGAGCCGTTCCCGAGTAATCACACCTTCTCCAAATTGGCCAAAAAAAAGCGTTGCTGATTTTTCTTTGAAAATACACTAAAAAACCTACGAGCCGTTCCCAAGTAATCCCATCTTCTCCAAATTAGCAAAAAAAAAAGCGTTGCTGATTTTTCCTGGAAAATATATTAAAAATTTTATGAGCCGTTCCCGAGTAATCACACTTTCTCCAAATTGGCAAAAAAAGCGTTGCTGATTTTTCCTGGAAAAAACATCAAAAATCTTACGAGCCGTTCCCGAGTAATCACACCTTCTCCAAATTGGCCAAAAAAAAGCGTTGCTGATTTTTCCTGGAAAATACACTAAAAATCCTACGAGCCGTTCCCGAGTAATCACACCTTCTCCAAATTGGCCAAAAAAAAAGCGTTGCTGATTTTTCCTGGAAAATACACTAAAAATCCTACGAGCCGTTCCCGAGTAATCACACCTTCTCCAAATTGGCCAAAAAAAAAGCGTTGCTGATTTTTTCTGGAAAATACACTAAAAATCTTACGAGCCGTTCCCGAGTAATCCCATCTTCTCCAAATTGGCAAAAAAAAGCGTTGCTGATTTTTCCTGGAAATTACACTAAAAATCCTACGAGCCGTTCCCGAGTAATCCCATCTTCTCCAAATTGGCCAAAAAAAACGCGTTGCTGATTTTTCCTGGAAAATACACTAAAAATCCTACGAGCCGTTCCCGAGTAATCCCAACTTCTCCAAATTGGCCAAAAAAAAGCGTTGCTGATTTTTCCTGGAAATTACACTAAAAATCCTACGAGCCGTTCCCGAGTAATTACACCTTCTCCAAATTGCCAAAAAAAAGCGTTGCACATTTTTCCTGGAAAATACACTAAAAAACCTACGAGCCGTTCCCGAGTAATCACACCTTCTCCAAATTGGCCAAAAAAAAAGCGTTGCTGATTTTTTCTGGAAAATACACTAAAAATCTTACGAGCCGTTCCCGAGTAATCCCATCTTCTCCAAATTGGCAAAAAAAAGCGTTGCTGATTTTTCCTGGAAATTACACTAAAAATCCTACGAGCCGTTCCCGAGTAATCCCATCTTCTCCAAATTGGCCAAAAAAAACGCGTTGCTGATTTTTCCTGGAAAATACACTAAAAATCCTACGAGCCGTTCCCGAGTAATCCCAACTTCTCCAAATTGGCCAAAAAAAAGCGTTGCTGATTTTTCCTGGAAATTACACTAAAAATCCTACGAGCCGTTCCCGAGTAATTACACCTTCTCCAAATTGCCAAAAAAAAGCGTTGCACATTTTTCCTGGAAAATACACTAAAAAACCTACGAGCCGTTCCCGAGTAATCACACCTTCTCCAAATTGGCAAAAAAAAAGCGTTGCTGATTTTTCCTGGAAAATACACTAAAAATCTTACGAGCCGTTCCCGAGTAATCACACCTTCTCCAAATTGGCCAAAAAAAAGCGTTGCACATTTTTCCTGGAAAATACACTAAAAAACCTACGAGCCGTTCCCGAGTAATCACACCTTCTCCAAATTGGCAAAAAAAAAGCGTTGCTGATTTTTCCTGGAAAATACACTAAAAATCTTACGAGCCGTTCCCGAGTAATCCCATCTTCTCCAAATTGGCAAAAAAAAGCGTTGCTGATTTTTCCTGGAAATTACACTAAAAATCCTACGAGCCGTTCCCGAGTAATCCCATCTTCTCCAAATTGGCCAAAAAAAACGCGTTGCTGATTTTTCCTGGAAAATACACTAAAAATCCTACGAGCCGTTCCCGAGTAATCCCAACTTCTCCAAATTGGCCAAAAAAAAGCGTTGCTGAATTTTCCTGGAAATTACACTAAAAATCCTACGAGCCGTTCCCGAGTAATCACACCTTCTCCAAATTGCCAAAAAAAAGCGTTGCACATTTTTCCTGGAAAATACACTAAAAAACCTACGAGCCGTTCCCGAGTAATCACACCTTCTCCAAATTGGCAAAAAAAAAGCGTTGCTGATTTTTCCTGGAAAATACACTAAAAATCTTACGAGCCGTTCCCGAGTAATCACACCTTCTCCAAATTGGCCAAAAAAAAGCGTTGCTGATTTTTCCTGGAAAATACACTAAAAATCCTACGAGCCGTTCCCGAGTAATCCCATCTTCTCCGAATTGGCCAAAAAAAAGCGTTGCACATTTTTCCTGGAAAATACACTAAAAATCTAACGAGCCGTTCCCGAGTAATCCCATCTTCTCCAAATTGGCAAAAAAAAGCGTTGCTGATTTTTCCTGGAAATTACACTAAAAATCCTACGAGCCGTTCCCGAGTAATCCCATCTTCTCCAAATTGGCCAAAAAAAACGCGTTGCTGATTTTTCCTGGAAAATACACTAAAAATCTTACGAGCCGTTCCCGAGTAATCCCATCTTCTCCAAATTGGCAAAAAAAAGCGTTGTTGATTTTTCCATGAAAATACACTAAAAATCCTACGAGCCGTTCCCGAGTAATCACACCTTCTCCAAATTGGCCAAAAAAAGCGTTGCTGATTTTTCCTGGAAAATACACTAAAAATCTTACGAGCCGTTCCCGAGTAATCCCATCTTCTCCAAATTGGCCAAAAAAAAGCGTTGCTGATTTTTCCTGGAAAATACACTAAAAATCCTACGAGCCGTTCCCGAGTAATCCCATCTTCTCCGAATTGGCCAAAAAAAAGCGTTGCACATTTTTCCTGGAAAATACACTAAAAATCTTACGAGCCGTTCCCGAGTAATCACACCTTCTCCAAATTGGCCAAAAAAAAGCGTTGCTGATTTTTCCTGGAAAATACACTAAAAATCTTACGAGCCGTTCCCGAGTAATCCCATCTTCTCCAAATTGGCAAAAAAAAGCGTTGTTGATATTTCCTGGAAAATACACTAAAAATCCTACGAGCCGTTCCCGAGTAATCACACCTTCTCCAAATTGGCCAAAAAAAGCGTTGCTGATTTTTCCTGGAAAATACACTAAAAATCTTACGAGCCGTTCCCGAGTAATCATATCTTCTCCAAATTGGCCAAAAAAAAGCGTTGCTGATTTTTCCTGGAAAATACACTAAAAATCCTACGAGCCGTTCCCGAGTAATCCCATCTTCTCCGAATTGGCCAAAAAAAAGCGTTGCACATTTTTCCTGGAAAATACACTAAAAATCTTACGAGCCGTTCCCGAGTAATCACACCTTCTCCAAATTGGCCAAAAAAAAGCGTTGCTGATTTTTCTTTGAAAATACACTAAAAAACCTACGAGCCGTTCCCAAGTAATCCCATCTTCTCCAAATTAGCAAAAAAAAAAGCGTTGCTGATTTTTCCTGGAAAATATATTAAAAATTTTATGAGCCGTTCCCGAGTAATCACACTTTCTCCAAATTGGCAAAAAAAGCGTTGCTGATTTTTCCTGGAAAAAACATCAAAAATCTTACGAGCCGTTCCCGAGTAATCACACCTTCTCCAAATTGGCCAAAAAAAAGCGTTGCTGATTTTTCCTGGAAAATACACTAAAAATCCTACCAGCCGTTCCCGAGTAATCACACCTTCTCCAAATTGGCCAAAAAAAAAGCGTTGCTGATTTTTCCTGGAAAATACACTAAAAATCCTACGAGCCGTTCCCGAGTAATCACACCTTCTCCAAATTGGCCAAAAAAAAAGCGTTGCTGATTTTTCCTGGAAAATACACTAAAAATCTTACGAGCCGTTCCCGAGTAATCCCATCTTCTCCAAATTGGCAAAAAAAAGCGTTGCTGATTTTTCCTGGAAATTACACTAAAAATCCTACGAGCCGTTCCCGAGTAATCCCATCTTCTCCAAATTGGCCAAAAAAAACGCGTTGCTGATTTTTCCTGGAAAATACACTAAAAATCCTACGAGCCGTTCCCGAGTAATCCCAACTTCTCCAAATTGGCCAAAAAAAAGCGTTGCTGATTTTTCCTGGAAATTACACTAAAAATCCTACGAGCCGTTCCCGAGTAATCACACCTTCTCCAAATTGCCAAAAAAAAGCGTTGCACATTTTTCCTGGAAAATACACTAAAAAACCTACGAGCCGTTCCCGAGTAATCACACCTTCTCCAAATTGGCAAAAAAAAAGCGTTGCTGATTTTTCCTGGAAAATACACTAAAAATCTTACGAGCCGTTCCCGAGTAATCACACCTTCTCCAAATTGGCCAAAAAAAAGCGTTGCTGATTTTTCCTGGAAAATACACTAAAAATCTTACGAGCCGTTCCCGAGTAATCCCATCTTCTCCAAATTGGCAAAAAAAAGCGTTGTTGATTTTTCCTGGAAAATACACTAAAAATCCTACGAGCCGTTCCCGAGTAATCACACCTTCTCCAAATTGGCCAAAAAAAGCGTTGCTGATTTTTCCTGGAAAATACACTAAAAATCTTACGAGCCGTTCCCGAGTAATCCCATCTTCTCCAAATTGGCCAAAAAAAAGCGTTGCTGATTTTTCCTGGAAAATACACTAAAAATCCTACGAGCCGTTCCCGAGTAATCCCATCTTCTCCGAATTGGCCAAAAAAAAGCGTTGCACATTTTTCCTGGAAAATACACTAAAAATCTTACGAGCCGTTCCCGAGTAATCACACCTTCTCCAAATTGGCCAAAAAAAAGCGTTGCTGATTTTTCTTTGAAAATACACTAAAAAACCTACGAGCCGTTCCCAAGTAATCCCATCTTCTCCAAATTAGCAAAAAAAAAAGCGTTGCTGATTTTTCCTGGAAAATATATTAAAAATTTTAAGAGCCGTTCCCGAGTAATCACACTTTCTCCAAATTGGCAAAAAAAGCGTTGCTGATTTTTCCTGGAAAAAACATCAAAAATCTTACGAGCCGTTCCCGAGTAATCACACCTTCTCCAAATTGGCCAAAAAAAAGCGTTGCTGATTTTTCCTTGAAAGTACACTAAAAAACCTACGAGCCGTTCCCAAGTAATCCCATCTTCTCCAAATTAGCAAAAAAAAAGCGTTGCTGATTTTTCCTGGAAAATATATTAAAAATTTTATGAGCCGTTCCCGAGTAATCACACCTTCTCCAAATTGGCAAAAAAAAGCGTTGCTGATTTTTCCTGGCAAAAACACTAAAAATCTTACGAGCCGTTCCCGAGTAATCACACCTTCTCCAAATTGGCCAAAAAAAGCGTTGCTGATTTTTCCTGGAAAATACACTAAAAAACCTACGAGCCGTTCCCGAGTAATCACACCTTCTCCAAATTGGCAAAAAAAAGCGTTGCTGATTTTTCCTGGAAAATACACTAAAAATCTTACGAGCCGTTCCCGAGTAATCACACCTTTTCCAAATTGGCCAAAAAAAAGCGTTGCTGATTTTTCCTGGAAAATACACTAAAAATCTTACGAGCCGTTCCCGAGTAATCCCATCTTCTCCAAATTAGCAAAAAAAAGCGTTGCTGATTTTTCCTGGAAAATACACTAAAAATCTTACGAGCCGTTCCCGAGTAATCACACCTTCTCCAAATTGGCCAAAAAAAAGCGTTGCTGATTTTTCCTGGAAAATACACTAAAAATCCTACGAGCCGTTCCCGAGTAATCCCATCTTCTCCAAATTGGCCAAAAAAAAGCGTTGCTGATTTTTCCTGGAAAATACACTAAAAATCCTACGAGCCGTTCCCGAGTAATCACATCTCTCCAAATTGGCCAAAAAAAGCGTTGCTGATTTTTCCTGGAAAATACACTAAAAATCCTACGAGCCGTTCCCGAGTAATCCCATCTTCTCCGAATTGGCCAAAAAAAAGCGTTGCACATTTTTCCTGGAAAATACACTAAAAATCTTACGAGCCGTTCCCGAGTAATCACACCTTCTCCAAATTGGTCAAAAAAAAGCGTTGCTGATTTTTCTTTGAAAATACACTAAAAAACCTACGAGCCGTTCCCAAGTAATCCCATCTTCTCCAAATTAGCAAAAAAAAAAGCGTTGCTGATTTTTCCTGGAAAATATATTAAAAATTTTATGAGCCGTTCCCGAGTAATCACACTTTCTCCAAATTGGCAAAAAAAGCGTTGCTGATTTTTCCTGGAAAAAACATCAAAAATCTTACGAGCCGTTCCCGAGTAATCACACCTTCTCCAAATTGGCCAAAAAAAAGCGTTGCTGATTTTTCCTGGAAAATACACTAAAAATCCTACGAGCCGTTCCCGAGTAATCACACCTTCTCCAAATTGGCCAAAAAAAAAGCGTTGCTGATTTTTCCTGGAAAATACACTAAAAATCCTACGAGCCGTTCCCGAGTAATCACACCTTCTCCAAATTGGCCAAAAAAAAAGCGTTGCTGATTTTTCCTGGAAAATACACTAAAAATCTTACGAGCCGTTCCCGAGTAATCCCATCTTCTCCAAATTGGCAAAAAAAAGCGTTGCTGATTTTTCCTGGAAATTACACTAAAAATCCTACGAGCCGTTCCCGAGTAATCCCATCTTCTCCAAATTGGCCAAAAAAAACGCGTTGCTGATTTTTCCTGGAAAATACACTAAAAATCCTACGAGCCGTTCCCGAGTAATCCCAACTTCTCCAAATTGGCCAAAAAAAAAGCGTTGCTGATTTTTCCTGGAAATTACACTAAAAATCCTACGAGCCGTTCCCGAGTAATCACACCTTCTCCAAATTGCCAAAAAAAAGCGTTGCACATTTTTCCTGGAAAATACACTAAAAAACCTACGAGCCGTTCCCGAGTAATCACACCTTCTCCAAATTGGCAAAAAAAAAGCGTTGCTGATTTTTCCTGGAAAATACACTAAAAATCTTACGAGCCGTTCCCGAGTAATCACACCTTCTCCAAATTGGCCAAAAAAAAGCGTTGCTGATTTTTCCTGGAAAATACACTAAAAATCTTACGAGCCGTTCCCGAGTAATCCCATCTTCTCCAAATTGGCAAAAAAAAGCGTTGTTGATTTTTCCTGGAAAATACACTAAAAATCCTACGAGCCGTTCCCGAGTAATCACACCTTCTCCAAATTGGCCAAAAAAAGCGTTGCTGATTTTTCCTGGAAAATACACTAAAAATCTTACGAGCCGTTCCCGAGTAATCCCATCTTCTCCAAATTGGCCAAAAAAAAGCGTTGCTGATTTTTCCTGGAAAATACACTAAAAATCCTACGAGCCGTTCCCGAGTAATCCCATCTTCTCCGAATTGGCCAAAAAAAAGCGTTGCACATTTTTCCTGGAAAATACACTAAAAATCTTACGAGCCGTTCCCGAGTAATCACACCTTCTCCAAATTGGCCAAAAAAAAGCGTTGCTGATTTTTCTTTGAAAATACACTAAAAAACCTACGAGCCGTTCCCAAGTAATCCCATCTTCTCCAAATTAGCAAAAAAAAAAGCGTTGCTGATTTTTTCTGGAAAATATATTAAAAATTTTATGAGCCGTTCCCGAGTAATCACACTTTCTCCAAATTGGCAAAAAAAGCGTTGCTGATTTTTCCTGGAAAAAACATCAAAAATCTTACGAGCCGTTCCCGAGTAATCACACCTTCTCCAAATTGGCCAAAAAAAAGCGTTGCTGATTTTTCCTTGAAAATACACTAAAAAACCTACGAGCCGTTCCCAAGTAATCCCATCTTCTCCAAATTAGCAAAAAAAAAAGCGTTGCTGATTTTTCCTGGAAAATATATTAAAAATTTTATGAGCCGTTCCCGAGTAATCACACCTTCTCCAAATTGGCAAAAAAAAGCGTTGCTGATTTTTCCTGGCAAAAACACTAAAAATCTTACGAGCCGTTCCCGAGTAATCACACCTTCTCCAAATTGGCCAAAAAAAGCGCTGCTGATTTTTCCTGGAAAATACACTAAAAAACCTACGAGCCGTTCCCGAGTAATCACACCTTCTCCAAATTGGCAAAAAAAAGCGTTGCTGATTTTTCCTGGAAAATACACTAAAAATCTTACGAGCCGTTCCCGAGTAATCACACCTTCTCCAAATTGGCCAAAAAAAAGCGTTGCTGATTTTTCCTGGAAAATACACTAAAAATCTTACGAGCCGTTCCCGAGTAATCCCATCTTCTCCAAATTGGCAAAAAAAAGCGTTGTTGATTTTTCCTGGAAAATACACTAAAAATCCTACGAGCCGTTCCCGAGTAATCACACCTTCTCCAAATTGGCCAAAAAAAAGCGTTGCTGATTTTTCTTTGAAAATACACTAAAAAACCTACGAGCCGTTCCCAAGTAATCCCATCTTCTCCAAATTAGCAAAAAAAAAAGCGTTTCTGATTTTTCCTGGAAAATACACTAAAAATCCTACGAGCCGTTCCCGAGTAATCACACCTTCTCCAAATTGCCAAAAAAAAGCGTTGCACATTTTTCCTGGAAAATACACTAAAAAACCTACGAGCCGTTCCCGAGTAATCACACCTTCTCCAAATTGGCAAAAAAAAAGCGTTGCTGATTTTTCCTGGAAAATACACTAAAAATCCTACGAGCCGTTCCCGAGTAATCCCATCTTCTCCAAATTGGCCAAAAAAAACGCGTTGCTGATTTTTCCTGGAAAATACACTAAAAATCCTACGAGCCGTTCCCGAGTAATCCCAACTTCTCCAAATTGGCCAAAAAAAAAGCGTTGCTGATTTTTCCTGGAAAATACACTAAAAATCTTACGAGCCGTTCCCGAGTAATCACACCTTCTCCAAATTGGCAAAAAAAAAGCGTTGCTGATTTTTCCTGGAAAATACACTAAAAATCTTACGAGCCGTTCCCGAGTAATCCCATCTTCTCCAAATTGGCCAAAAAAAAGCGTTGCTGATTTTTCCTGGAAAATACACTAAAAATCCTACGAGCCGTTCCCGAGTAATCCCATCTTCTCCGAATTGGCCAAAAAAAAGCGTTGCACATTTTTCCTGGAAAATACACTAAAAATCTTACGAGCCGTTCCCGAGTAATCACACCTTCTCCAAATTGGCCAAAAAAAAGCGTTGCTGATTTTTCTTTGAAAATACACTAAAAAACCTACGAGCCGTTCCCAAGTAATCCCATCTTCTCCAAATTAGCAAAAAAAAAAGCGTTGCTGATTTTTCCTGGAAAATATATTAAAAATTTTATGAGCCGTTCCCGAGTAATCACACTTTCTCCAAATTGGCAAAAAAAGCGTTGCTGATTTTTCCTGGAAAAAACATCAAAAATCTTACGAGCCGTTCCCGAGTAATCACACCTTCTCCAAATTGGCCAAAAAAAAGCGTTGCTGATTTTTCCTTGAAAGTACACTAAAAAACCTACGAGCCGTTCCCAAGTAATCCCATCTTCTCCAAATTAGCAAAAAAAAAGCGTTGCTGATTTTTCCTGGAAAATATATTAAAAATTTTATGAGCCGTTCCCGAGTAATCACACCTTCTCCAAATTGGCAAAAAAAAGCGTTGCTGATTTTTCCTGGCAAAAACACTAAAAATCTTACGAGCCGTTCCCGAGTAATCACACCTTCTCCAAATTGGCCAAAAAAAGCGTTGCTGATTTTTCCTGGAAAATACACTAAAAAACCTACGAGCCGTTCCCGAGTAATCACACCTTCTCCAAATTGGCAAAAAAAAAGCGTTGCTGATTTTTCCTGGAAAATACACTAAAAATCTTACGAGCCGTTCCCGAGTAATCACACCTTTTCCAAATTGGCCAAAAAAAAGCGTTGCTGATTTTTCCTGGAAAATACACTAAAAATCTTACGAGCCGTTCCCGAGTAATCCCATCTTCTCCAAATTAGCAAAAAAAAGCGTTGCTGATTTTTCCTGGAAAATACACTAAAAATCTTACGAGCCGTTCCCGAGTAATCACACCTTCTCCAAATTGGCCAAAAAAAAAGCGTTGCTGATTTTTCCTGGAAAATACACTAAAAATCCTACGAGCCGTTCCCGAGTAATCCCATCTTCTCCAAATTGGCCAAAAAAAAGCGTTGCTGATTTTTCCTGGAAAATACACTAAAAATCCTACGAGCCGTTCCCGAGTAATCACATCTCTCCAAATTGGCCAAAAAAAGCGTTGCTGATTTTTCCTGGAAAATACACTAAAAATCCTACGAGCCGTTCCCGAGTAATCCCATCTTCTCCGAATTGGCCAAAAAAAAGCGTTGCACATTTTTCCTGGAAAATACACTAAAAATCTTACGAGCCGTTCCCGAGTAATCACACCTTCTCCAAATTGGTCAAAAAAAAGCGTTGCTGATTTTTCTTTGAAAATACACTAAAAAACCTACGAGCCGTTCCCAAGTAATCCCATCTTCTCCAAATTAGCAAAAAAAAAAGCGTTGCTGATTTTTCCTGGAAAATATATTAAAAATTTTATGAGCCGTTCCCGAGTAATCACACTTTCTCCAAATTGGCAAAAAAAGCGTTGCTGATTTTTCCTGGAAAAAACATCAAAAATCTTACGAGCCGTTCCCGAGTAATCACACCTTCTCCAAATTGGCCAAAAAAAAGCGTTGCTGATTTTTCCTGGAAAATACACTAAAAATCCTACGAGCCGTTCCCGAGTAATCACACCTTCTCCAAATTGGCCAAAAAAAAAGCGTTGCTGATTTTTCCTGGAAAATACACTAAAAATCCTACGAGCCGTTCCCGAGTAATCACACCTTCTCCAAATTGGCCAAAAAAAAAGCGTTGCTGATTTTTCCTGGAAAATACACTAAAAATCTTACGAGCCGTTCCCGAGTAATCCCATCTTCTCCAAATTGGCAAAAAAAAGCGTTGCTGATTTTTCCTGGAAATTACACTAAAAATCCTACGAGCCGTTCCCGAGTAATCCCATCTTCTCCAAATTGGCCAAAAAAAACGCGTTGCTGATTTTTCCTGGAAAATACACTAAAAATCCTACGAGCCGTTCCCGAGTAATCCCAACTTCTCCAAATTGGCCAAAAAAAAGCGTTGCTGATTTTTCCTGGAAATTACACTAAAAATCCTACGAGCCGTTCCCGAGTAATCACACCTTCTCCAAATTGCCAAAAAAAAGCGTTGCACATTTTTCCTGGAAAATACACTAAAAAACCTACGAGCCGTTCCCGAGTAATCACACCTTCTCCAAATTGGCAAAAAAAAAGCGTTGCTGATTTTTCCTGGAAAATACACTAAAAATCTTACGAGCCGTTCCCGAGTAATCACACCTTCTCCAAATTGGCCAAAAAAAAGCGTTGCTGATTTTTCCTGGAAAATACACTAAAAATCTTACGAGCCGTTCCCGAGTAATCCCATCTTCTCCAAATTGGCAAAAAAAAGCGTTGTTGATTTTTCCTGGAAAATACACTAAAAATCCTACGAGCCGTTCCCGAGTAATCACACCTTCTCCAAATTGGCCAAAAAAAGCGTTGCTGATTTTTCCTGGAAAATACACTAAAAATCTTACGAGCCGTTCCCGAGTAATCCCATCTTCTCCAAATTGGCCAAAAAAAAGCGTTGCTGATTTTTCCTGGAAAATACACTAAAAATCCTACGAGCCGTTCCCGAGTAATCCCATCTTCTCCGAATTGGCCAAAAAAAAGCGTTGCACATTTTTCCTGGAAAATACACTAAAAATCTTACGAGCCGTTCCCGAGTAATCACACCTTCTCCAAATTGGCCAAAAAAAAGCGTTGCTGATTTTTCTTTGAAAATACACTAAAAAACCTACGAGCCGTTCCCAAGTAATCCCATCTTCTCCAAATTAGCAAAAAAAAAAGCGTTGCTGATTTTTTCTGGAAAATATATTAAAAATTTTATGAGCCGTTCCCGAGTAATCACACTTTCTCCAAATTGGCAAAAAAAGCGTTGCTGATTTTTCCTGGAAAAAACATCAAAAATCTTACGAGCCGTTCCCGAGTAATCACACCTTCTCCAAATTGGCCAAAAAAAAGCGTTGCTGATTTTTCCTTGAAAATACACTAAAAAACCTACGAGCCGTTCCCAAGTAATCCCATCTTCTCCAAATTAGCAAAAAAAAAGCGTTGCTGATTTTTCCTGGAAAATATATTAAAAATTTTATGAGCCGTTCCCGAGTAATCACACCTTCTCCAAATTGGCAAAAAAAAGCGTTGCTGATTTTTCCTGGCAAAAACACTAAAAATCTTACGAGCCGTTCCCGAGTAATCACACCTTCTCCAAATTGGCCAAAAAAAGCGTTGCTGATTTTTCCTGGAAAATACACTAAAAAACCTACGAGCCGTTCCCGAGTAATCACACCTTCTCCAAATTGGCAAAAAAAAGCGTTGCTGATTTTTCCTGGAAAATACACTAAAAATCTTACGAGCCGTTCCCGAGTAATCACACCTTCTCCAAATTGGCCAAAAAAAAGCGTTGCTGATTTTTCCTGGAAAATACACTAAAAATCTTACGAGCCGTTCCCGAGTAATCCCATCTTCTCCAAATTAGCAAAAAAAAGCGTTGCTGATTTTTCCTGGAAAATACACTAAAAATCTTACGAGCCGTTCCCGAGTAATCACACCTTCTCCAAATTGGCCAAAAAAAAGCGTTGCTGATTTTTCCTGGAAAATACACTAAAAATCCTACGAGCCGTTCCCGAGTAATCCCATCTTCTCCAAATTGGCCAAAAAAAAGCGTTGCTGATTTTTCCTGGAAAATACACTAAAAATCCTACGAGCCGTTCCGAGTAATCACATCTCTCCAAATTGGCCAAAAAAAGCGTTGCTGATTTTTCCTGGAAAATACACTAAAAATCCTACGAGCCGTTCCCGAGTAATCACACCTTCTCCAAATTGGCCAAAAAAAAGCGTTGCTGATTTTTCCTGGAAAATACACTAAAAATCCTACGAGCCGTTCCCGAGTAATCACTCCTTCTCCAAATTGGCCAAAAAAAGCGTTGCTGATTTTTCCTGGAAAATACACTAAAAATCCTACGAGCCGTTCCCGAGTAATCCCATCTTCTCCAAATTGGCCAAAAAAAAGCGTTGCTGATTTTTCCTTGAAAATACACTAAAAAACCTACGAGCCGTTCCCGAGTAATCCCATCTTCTCCGAATTGGCCAAAAAAAAGCGCTGCTGATTTTTCCTGGAAAATACACTAAAAATCCTACGAGCCGTTCCCGAGTAATCACACCTTCTCCAAATTGGCAAAAAAAAGCGTTGCTGATTTTTCCTGGAAAATACACTAAAAATCTTACGAGCCGTTCCGGAGTAATCACACCTTCTCCAAATTGGCCAAAAAAAGCGTTGCTGATTTTTCCTGGAAAAAACACTAAAAATCTTACGAGCCGTTCCCGAGTAATCACACCTTCTCCAAATTGGCCAAAAAAAAGCGTTGCTGATTTTTTCTGGAAATTACACTAAAAATCCTACGAGCCGTTCCCGAGTAATCCCATCTTCTCCAAATTGGCAAAAAAAAGCGTTGCTGATTTTTCCTGGAAAAAACACTAAAAATCCTACGAGCCGTTCCCGAGTAATCACATCTTCTCCAAATTGGCCAAAAAAAAGCGTTGCTGATTTTTCCTGGAAAATACACTAAAAATCCTACGAGCCGTTCCCGAGTAATCACACCTTCTCCGAATTGGCCAAAAAAAAGCGTTCCTGATTTTTCCTGGAAAATACACTAAAAATCTTACGAGCCATTCCCGAGTAATCCCATCTTCTCCAAATTGGCCAAAAAAAAGCGTTGCTGATTTTTCCTGGAAAATACACTAAAAATCCTACGAGCCGTTCCCGAGTAATCACACCTTCTCCAAATTGGCCAAAAAAAGCGTTGCTGATTTTTCCTGGAAAATACACTAAAAAACCTATGAGCCGTTCCCGAGTAATCCCAACTTCTCCAAATTGGCCAAAAAAAAGCGTTGCTGATTTTTCCTGGAAAATACACTAAAAATCCTACGAGCCGTTCCCGAGTAATCACACCTTCTCCGAATTGGCCAAAAAAAAGCGTTGCTGATTTTTCCTGGAAAATACACTAAAAATCTTACGAGCCATTCCCGAGTAATCCCATCTTCTCCAAATTGGCCAAAAAAAAGCGTTGCTGATTTTTCCTGGAAATTACACTAAAAATCCTACGAGCCGTTCCCGAGTAATCCCAATTTCTCCAAATTGGCAAAAAAAAAGCGTTGCTGATTTTTCCTGGAAAAAACATCAAAAATCTTACGAGCCGTTCCCGAGTAATCACACCTTCTCCAAATTGGCCAAAAAAAAGCGTTGCTGATTTTTCCTTGAAAATACACTAAAAATCTTACGAGCCGTTCCCGAGTAATCCCATCTTCTCCAAATTGGCCAAAAAAAAACGTTGCTGATTTTTCCTGGAAAATACACTAAAAATCCTACGAGCCGTTCCCGAGTAATCCCATCTTCTCCAAATTGGCCAAAAAAAAAGCGTTGCTGATTTTTCCTGGAAATTACACTAAAAATCCTACGAGCCGTTCCCGAGTAATCCCATCTTCTCCAAATTGGCCAAAAAAAAGCGTTGCTGATTTTTCCTGGAAATTACACTAAAAATCCTACGAGCCGTTCCCGAGTAATCCCACCTTCTCCAAATTGGGAAAAAAAAAGCGTTGCACATTTTTCCTGGAAAATACACTTAAAATCTTACGAGCCGTTCCCGAGTAATCACACCTTCTCCAAATTGGAAAAAAAAGCGTTGCTGATTTTTCCTGGAAAATACACTAAAAATCTTTCGAGCCGTTCCCGAGTAATCACACCTTCTCCAAATTGCCCAAAAAAAAGCGTTGCTGATTTTTCCTGGAAATTACACTAAAAATCCTACGAGCCGTTCCCGAGTAATCCCATCTTCTCCAAATTGGCCAAAAAAAGCGTTGCTGATTTTTCCTGGAAATTACACTAAAAATCCTACGAGCCGTTCCCGAGTAATCTTATCTTCTCCAAATTGGCCAAAAAAAAACGTTGCTGATTTTTCCTGGAAAATACACTAAAAATCCTACGAGCCGTTCCCGAGTAATCCCATCTTCTCCAAATTGGCCAAAAAAAAGCGTTGCTGATTTTTCCTGGAAATTACACTAAAAATCCTACGAGCCGTTCCCGAGTAATCCCATCTTCTCCAAATTGGCCAAAAAAAAGCGTTGCTGATTTTTCCTGGAAAATACACTAAAAATCCTACGAGCCGTTCCCGAGTAATCACACCTTCTCCAAATTGGCAAAAAAAAGCGTTGCTGATTTTTCCTGGAAAATACACTAAAAATCTTACGAGCCGTTCCCGAGTAATCCCATCTTCTCCAAATTGGCAAAAAAAAGCGTTGCTGATTTTTCCTGGAAAAAAACATCAAAAATCTTACGAGCCGTTCCCGAGTAATCACACCTTCTCCAAATTGGCCAAAAAAAAGCGTTGCTGATTTTTCCTTGAAAATACACTAAAAATCTTACGAGCCGTTCCCGAGTAATCCCATCTTCTCCAAATTGGCCAAAAAAAAAACGTTGCTGATTTTTCCTGGAAAATACACTAAAAATCCTACGAGCCGTTCCCGAGTAATCCCATCTTCTCCAAATTGGCCAAAAAAAAAGCGTTGCTGATTTTTCCTGGAAATTACACTAAAAATCCTACGAGCCGTTCCCGAGTAATCCCATCTTCTCCAAATTGGCCAAAAAAAAGCGTTGCTGATTTTTCCTGGAAAATAAACTAAAAATCCTACGAGCCGTTCCCGAGTAATCCCATCTTCTCCAAACTGGCCAAAAAAAAAAACGTTGCTGATTTTTCCTGGAAAATACACTAAAAATCCTAAGAGTAGTTCCCGAGTAATCACACCTTCTCCAAATTGGCCAAAAAAAGCGTTGCTGATTTTTCCTGGAAAATACACTAAAAATCTTACGAGCCGTTCCCGAGTAATCCCATCTTCTCCAAATTGGCAAAAAAAAGCGTTGCTGATTTTTCCTGGAAATTACACTAAAAATCCTACGAGCCGTTCCCGAGTAATCCCATCTTCTCCAAATTGGCCAAAAAAAGCGTTGCTGATTTTTCCTGGAAATTACACTAAAAATCCTACGAGCCGTTCCCGAGTAATCCTATCTTCTCCAAATTGGCCAAAAAAAAACGCGTTGCTGATTTTTCCTGGAAAATACACTAAAAATCTTACGAGCCGTTCCCGAGTAATCCCATCTTCTCCAAATTGGCAAAAAAAAGCGTTGTTGATTTTTCCTGGAAAATACACTAAAAATCCTACGAGCCGTTCCCGATTAATCACACCTTCTCCAAATTGGCCAAAAAAAAGCGTTGCTGATTTTTCCTGGAAAATACACTAAAAATCCTACGAGCCGTTCCCGAGTAATCACACCTTCTCCAAATTGGCAAAAAAAAGCGTTGCTGATTTTTCCTGGAAAATACACTAAAAATCCTACGAGCCGTTCCCGAGTAATCAAACCTTCTCCAAATTGGCAAAAAAAAAGCGTTGCTGATTTTTCCTGGAAAAAACACTAAAAATCTTACTAGCCGTTCCCGAGTAATCACACCTTCTCCTAATTGGCCAAAAAAAAGCGTTGCTGATTTTTCCTGGAAATTACACTAAAAATCCTACGAGCCGTTCCCGAGTAATCCCATCTTCTCCAAATTGGCCAAAAAAAAGCGTTGCTGATTTTTCCTGGAAAATATACTAAAAATCCTACGAGCCGTTCCCGAGTAATCACACCTTCTCCAAATTGCCAAAAAAAAGCGTTGTTGATTTTTCCTGGAAAATACACTAAAAATCCTACGAGCCGTTCCCGAGTAATCACACCTTCTCCAAATTGGCCAAAAAAAGCGTTGTTGATTTTTCCTGGAAAATACACTAAAAATCCTACGAGCCGTTCCCGAGTAATCACACCTTCTCCAAATTGGCCAAAAAAAGCGTTGCTGATTTTTCCTGGAAAATACAGTAAAAAAACCTACGAGCCGTTCCCGAGTAATCCCAACTTCTCCAAATTGGCCAAAAAAAAGCGTTGCTGATTTTTCCTGGAAAATACACTAAAAATCCTACGAGCCGTTCCCGAGTAATCACACCTTCTCCAAATTGCCAAAAAAAAGCGTTGCTGATTTTTCCTGGAAATTACACTAAAAATCCTACGAGCCGTTCCCGAGTAATCCCATCTTCTCCAAATTAGCAAAAAAAAAAGCTTTGTTGATTTTTCCTGGAAAATACACTAAAAATCTTACGAGCCGTTCCCGAGCAATCCCATCTTCTCCAAATTGGCCAAAAAAAAACGTTGCTGATTTTTCCTGGAAAATACACTAAAAATCCTACGAGCCGTTCCCGAGTAATCACACCTTCTCCAAATTGGCCAAAAAAAGCGTTGCTGATTTTTCCTGGAAAAAACACTAAAAATCTTACGAGCCGTTCCCGAGTAATCACACCTTCTCCAAATTGGCCAAAAAAAAGCGTTGCTGATTTTTTCTGGAAATTACACTAAAAATCCTACGAGCCGTTTCCGAGTAATCCCATCTTCTCCAAATTAGAAAAAAAAAAAGCTTTGTTGATTTTTCCTGGAAAATACACTAAAAATCTTACGAGCCGTTCCCGAGTAATCCCATCTTCTCCAAATTGGCCAAAAAAAAGCGTTGCTGATTTTTTCTGGAAAATACACTAAAAATCCTACGAGCCGTTCCCGAGTAATCACACCTTCTCCGAATTGGCCAAAAAAAAGCGTTGCTGATTTTTCCTGGAAAATACACTAAAAATCTTACGAGCCATTCCCGAGTAATCCCATCTTCTCCAAATTGGCCAAAAAAAACGTTGCTGATTTTTCCTGGAAAATACACTAAAAATCCTACGAGCCGTTCACGAGTAATCACACCTTCTCCAAATTGGCCAAAAAAAGCGTTGCTGATTTTTCCTGGAAAAAACATTAAAAATCTTACGAGCCGTTCCCGAGTAATCACACCTTCTCCAAATTGGCCAAAAAAAAGCGTTGCTGATTTTTTCTGGAAATTACACTAAAAATCTTACGAGCCGTTCCCGAGTAATCCCATCTTCTCCAAATTGGCCAAAAAAAAACGTTGCTGATTTTTCCTGGAAAATACACTAAAAATCTTACGAGCCGTTCCGGAGTAATCACACCTTCTCCAAATTGGCCAAAAAAAGCGTTGCTGATTTTTCCTGGAAAAAACACTAAAAATCTTACGAGCCGTTCCCGAGTAATCACACCTTCTCCAAATTGGCCAAAAAAAAGCGTTGCTGATTTTTCCTGGAAAATACACTAAAAATCCTACGAGCCGTTCCCGAGTAATCACACCTTCTCCGAATTGGCCAAAAAAAAGCGTTGCTGATTTTTCCTGGAAAATACACTAAAAATCTTACGAGCCATTCCCGAGTAATCCCATCTTCTCCAAATTGGCCAAAAAAAAGCGTTGCTGATTTTTCCTGGAAAATACACTAAAAATCCTACGAGCCGTTCCCGAGTAATCACACCTTCTCCAAATTGGCCAAAAAAAGCGTTGCTGATTTTTCCTGGAAAATACACTAAAAAACCTACGAGCCGTTCCCGAGTAATCCCAACTTCTCCAAATTGGCCAAAAAAAAGCGTTGCTGATTTTTTCTGGAAATTACACTAAAAATCCTACGAGCCGTTCCCGAGTAATCACACCTTCTCCAAATTGGAAAAAAAAGCGTTGCTGATTTTTCCTGGAAAATACACTAAAAATCTTACGAGCCGTTCCCGAGTAATCACACCTTCTCCAAATTGGCCAAAAAAAAAGCGTTGCTGATTTTTCCTGGAAATTACACTAAAAATCCTACGAGCCGTTCCCGAGTAATCCCATCTTCTCCAAATTGGCCAAAAAAAAGCGTTGCTGATTTTTCCTGGAAAATACACTAAAAATCCTACGAGTAGTTCCCGAGTAATCACACCTTCTCCAAATTGGCCAAAAAAAGCGTTGCTGATTTTTCCTGGAAAATACACTAAAAATCTTACGAGCCGTTCCCGAGTAATCCCATCTTCTCCAAATTGGCAAAAAAAAGCGTTGCTGATTTTTCCTGGAAATTACACTAAAAATCCTACGAGCCGTTCCCGAGTAATCCCATCTTCTCCAAATTGGCCAAAAAAAGCGTTGCTGATTTTTCCTGGAAATTACACTAAAAATCCTACGAGCCGTTCCCGAGTAATCCTATCTTCTCCAAATTGGCCAAAAAAAACGCGTTGCTGATTTTTCCTGGAAAATACACTAAAAATCTTACGAGCCGTTCCCGAGTAATCCCATCTTCTCCAAATTGGCAAAAAAAAGCGTTGTTGATTTTTCCTGGAAAATACACTAAAAATCCTACGAGCCGTTCCCGATTAATCACACCTTCTCCAAATTGGCCAAAAAAAAGCGTTGCTGATTTTTCCTGGAAAATACACTAAAAATCCTACGAGCCGTTCCCGAGTAATCACACCTTCTCCAAATTGGCAAAAAAAAGCGTTGCTGATTTTTCCTAGAAAATACACTAAAAATCCTACGAGCCGTTCCCGAGTAATCACACCTTCTCCAAATTGGCAAAAAAAAGCGTTGCTGATTTTTCCTGGAAAAAACACTAAAAATCTTACGAGCCGTTCCCGAGTAATCACACCTTCTCCTAATTGGCCAAAAAAAAGCGTTGCTGATTTTTCCTGGAAATTACACTAAAAATCCTACGAGCCGTTCCCGAGTAATCCCATCTTCTCCAAATTGGCCAAAAAAAAGCGTTGCTGATTTTTCCTGGAAAATATACTAAAAATCCTACGAGCCGTTCCCGAGTAATCACACCTTCTCCAAATTGGCAAAAAAAAGCGTTGTTGATTTTTCCTGGAAAATACACTAAAAATCCTACGAGCCGTTCCCGAGTAATCACACCTTCTCCAAATTGGCCAAAAAAGCGTTGTTGATTTTTCCTGGAAAATACACTAAAAATCCTACGAGCCGTTCCCGAGTAATCACACCTTCTCCAAATTGGCCAAAAAAAGCGTTGCTGATTTTTCCTGGAAAATACACTAAAAAAACCTACGAGCCGTTCCCGAGTAATCCCAACTTCTCCAAATTGGCCAAAAAAAAGCGTTGCTGATTTTTCCTGGAAAATACACTAAAAATCCTACGAGCCGTTCCCGAGTAATCACACCTTCTCCAAATTGCCAAAAAAAGCGTTGCTGATTTTTCCTGGAAATTACACTAAAAATCCTACGAGCCGTTCCCGAGTAATCCCATCTTCTCCAAATTAGCAAAAAAAAAAGCTTTGTTGATTTTTCCTGGAAAATACACTAAAAATCTTACGAGCCGTTCCCGAGTAATCCCATCTTCTCCAAATTGGCCAAAAAAAAAGTTGCTGATTTTTCCTGGAAAATACACTAAAAATCCTACGAGCCGTTCCCGAGTAATCACACCTTCTCCAAATTGGCCAAAAAAAGCGTTGCTGATTTTTCCTGGAAAAAACACTAAAAATCTTACGAGCCGTTCCCGAGTAATCACACCTTCTCCAAATTGGCCAAAAAAAAGCGTTGCTGATTTTTTCTGGAAATTACACTAAAAATCCTACGAGCCGTTCCCGAGTAATCCCATCTTCTCCAAATTAGCAAAAAAAAAAGCTTTGTTGATTTTTCCTGGAAAATACACTAAAAATCTTACGAGCCGTTCCCGAGTAATCCCATCTTCTCCAAATTGACCAAAAAAAAGCGTTGCTGATTTTTCCTGGAAAATACACTAAAAATCCTACGAGCCGTTCCCGAGTAATCACACCTTCTCCGAATTGGCCAAAAAAAAGCGTTGCTGATTTTTCCTGGAAAATACACTAAAAATCCTACGAGCCGTTCACGAGTAATCACACCTTCTCCAAATTGGCCAAAAAAAGCGTTGCTGATTTTTCCTGGAAAAAACACTAAAAATCTTACGAGCCGTTCCCGAGTAATCCCATCTTCTCCAAATTGGCCAAAAACAAACGTTGCTGATTTTTCCTGGAAAATACACTAAAAATCTTACGAGCCGTTCCCGAGTAATCCCATCTTCTCCAAATTGACCAAAAAAAAGCGTTGCTGATTTTTCCTGGAAAATACACTAAAAATCCTACGAGCCGTTCCCGAGTAATCACACCTTCTCCGAATTGGCCAAAAAAAAGCGTTGCTGATTTTTCCTGGAAAATACACTAAAAATCTTACGAGCCATTCCCGAGTAATCCCATCTTCTCCAAATTGGCCAAAAAAAACGTTGCTGATTTTTCCTGGAAAATACACTAAAAATCCTACGAGCCGTTCACGAGTAATCACACCTTCTCCAAATTGGCCAAAAAAAGCGTTGCTGATTTTTCCTGTAAAAAACACTAAAAATCCTACGAGCCGTTCCCGAGTAATCACATCTTCTCCAAATTGGCCAAAAAAAAGCGTTGCTGATTTTTCCTGGAAAATACACTAAAAATCCTACGAGCCGTTCCCGAGTAATCACACCTTCTCCGAATTGGCCAAAAAAAAGCGTTGCTGATTTTTCCTGGAAAATACACTAAAAATCTTACGAGCCATTCCCGAGTAATCCCATCTTCTCCAAATTGGCCAAAAAAAAGCGTTGCTGATTTTTCCTGGAAAATACACTAAAAATCCTACGAGCCGTTCCCGAGTAATCACACCTTCTCCAAATTGGCCAAAAAAAGCGTTGCTGATTTTTCCTGGAAAATACACTAAAAAACCTACGAGCCGTTCCCGAGTAATCCCAACTTCTCCAAATTGGCCAAAAAAAAGCGTTGCTGATTTTTCCTGGAAAATACACTAAAAATCCTACGAGCCGTTCCCGAGTAATCACACCTTCTCCGAATTGGCCAAAAAAAAGCGTTGCTGATTTTTCCTGGAAAATACACTAAAAATCTTACGAGCCATTCCCGAGTAATCCCATCTTCTCCAAATTGGCCAAAAAAAAAGCGTTGCTGATTTTTCCTGGAAATTACACTAAAAATCCTACGAGCCGTTTCCGAGTAATCCCACCTTCTCCAAATTGGTAAAAAAAAAGCGTTGCACATTTTTCCTGGAAAATACACTAAAAATCTTACGAGCCGTTCCCGAGTAATCACACCTTCTCCAAATTGGAAAAAAAAAGCGTTGCTGATTTTTCCTGGAAAATACACTAAAAATCTTACGAGCCGTTCCCGAGTAATCACACCTTCTCCAAATTCGCCAAAAAAAAAGCGTTGCTGATTTTTCCTGGAAATTACACTAAAAATCCTACGAGCCGTTCCCGAGTAATCCCATCTTCTCCAAATTGGCCAAAAAAAAGCGTTGCTGATTTTTCCTGGAAATTACACTAAAAATCCTACGAGCCGTTCCCGAGTAATCTTATCTTCTCCAAATTGGCCAAAAAAAAAAACGTTGCTGATTTTTCCTGGAAAATACACTAAAAATCCTGCGAGCCGTTCCCGAGTAATCCCATCTTCTCCAAATTGGCCAAAAAAAAGCGTTGCTGATTTTTCCTGGAAATTACACTAAAAATATTACGAGCCGTTCCCGAGTAATCCCATCTTCTCCAAATTGGCCAAAAAAAAGCGTTGCTGATTTTTCCTGGAAAATGCACTAAAAATCCTACGAGCCGTTCCCGAGTAATCACACCTTCTCCAAATTGGCAAAAAAAAGCGTTGCTGATTTTTCCTGGAAATTACACTAAAAATCTTACGAGCCGTTCCCGAGTAATCCCATCTTCTCCAAATTGGCAAAAAAAAAGCGTTGCTGATTTTTCCTGGAAAAAACATCAAAAATCTTACGAGCCGTTCCCGAGTAATCACACCTTCTCCAAATTGGCCAAAAAAAAAGCGTTGCTGATTTTTCCTGGAAATTACACTAAAAATCCTACGAGCCGTTCCCGAGTAATCCCATCTTCTCCAAATTGGCCGAAAAAAAGCGTTGCTGATTTTTCCTGGAAATTACACTAAAAATCCTACGAGCCGTTCCCGAGTAATCTTATCTTCTCCAAATTGGCCAAAAAGAAAACGTTGCTGATTTTTCCTGGAAAATAAACTAAAAATCCTGCGAGCCGTTCCCGAGTAATCCCATCTTCTCCAAATTGGCCAAAAAAAAGCGTTGCTGATTTTTCCTGGAAATTACACTAAAAATATTACGAGCCGTTCCCGAGTAATCCCATCTTCTCCAAATTGGCCAAAAAAAAGCGTTGCTGATTTTTCCTGGAAAATGCACTAAAAATCCTACGAGCCGTTCCCGAGTAATCACACCTTCTCCAAATTGGCAAAAAAAAGCGTTGCTGATTTTTCCTGGAAATTACACTAAAAATCTTACGAGCCGTTCCCGAGTAATCCCATCTTCTCCAAATTGGCAAAAAAAAGCGTTGCTGATTTTTCCTGGAAAAAACATCAAAAATCTTACGAGCCGTTCCCGAGTAATCACACCTTCTCCAAATTGGCCAAAAAAAAGCGTTGCTGATTTTTCCTTGAAAATACACTAAAAATCTTACGAGCCGTTCCCGAGTAATCCCATCTTCTCCAAATTGGCCAAAAAAAAAACGTTGCTGATTTTTCCTGGAAAATACACTAAAAATCCTACGAGCCGTTCCCGAGTAATCCCATCTTCTCCAAATTGGCCAAAAAAAAAGCGTTGCTGATTTTTCCTGGAAATTACACTAAAAATCCTACGAGCCGTTCCCGAGTAATCCCATCTTCTCCAAATTGGCCAAAAAAAAAGCGTTGCTGATTTTTCCTGGAAAATACACTAAAAATCCTACGAGCCGTTCCCGAGTAATCCCATCTTCTCCAAATTGGCCAAAAAAAAACGTTGCTGATTTTTCCTGGAAAATACACTAAAAATCCTACGAGTAGTTCCCGAGTAATCACACCTTCTCCAAATTGGCCAAAAAAAGCGTTGCTGATTTTTCCTGGAAAATACACTAAAAATCTTACGAGCCGTTCCCGAGTAATCCCATCTTCTCCAAATTGGCAAAAAAAAGCGTTGCTGATTTTTCCTGGAAATTACACTAAAAATCCTACGAGCCGTTCCCGAGTAATCCCATCTTCTCCAAATTGGCCAAAAAAAGCGTTGCTGATTTTTCCTGGAAATTACACTAAAAATCCTACGAGCCGTTCCCGAGTAATCCCATCTTCTCCAAATTGGCCAAAAAAAAACGCGTTGCTGATTTTTCCTGGAAAATACACTAAAAATCCTACGAGCCGTTCCCGAGTAATCACACCTTCTCCAAATTGGCCAAAAAAAAGCGTTGCTGATTTTTCCTGGAAAATACACTAAAAATCCTACGAGCCGTTCCCGAGTAATCACACCTTCTCCAAATTGGCGAAAAAAAGCGTTGCTGATTTTTCCTGGAAAATACACTAAAAATCCTACGAGCCGTTCCCGAGTAATCACACCTTCTCCAAATTGGCAAAAAAAAGCGTTGCTGATTTTTCCTGGAAAAAACACTAAAAATCTTACGAGCCGTTCCCGAGTAATCACACCTTCTCCAAATTGGCCAAAAAAAAAGCGTTGCTGATTTTTCCTGGAAATTACACTAAAAATCCTACGAGCCGTTCCCGAGTAATCCCATCTTCTCCAAATTGGCAAAAAAAGCGTTGCTGATTTTTCCTGCAAAAAACACTAAAAATCTTACGAGCCGTTCCCGAGTAATCACATCTTCTCCAAATTGGCCAAAAAAAAAGCGTTGCTGATTTTTCCTGGAAAATACACTAAAAATCCTACGAGCCGTTCCCGAGTAATCACACCTTCTCCGAATTGGCCAAAAAAAAAGCGTTGCTGATTTTTCCTGGAAAATACACTAAAAATCTTACGAGCCATTCCCGAGTAATCCCATCTTCTCCAAATTGGCCAAAAAAAAGCGTTGCTGATTTTTCCTGGAAAATACACTAAAAATCCTACGAGCCGTTCCCGAGTAATCACACCTTCTCCAAATTGGCCAAAAAAAGCGTTGCTGATTTTTCCTGGAAAATACACTAAAAAACCTACGAGCCGTTCCCGAGTAATCCCAACTTCTCCAAATTGGCCAAAAAAAAGCGTTGCTGATTTTTCCTGGAAAATACACTAAAAATCCTACGAGCCGTTCCCGAGTAATCACACCTTCTCCGAATTGGCCAAAAAAAAGCGTTGCTGATTTTTCCTGGAAAATACACTAAAAATCCTACGAGCCGTTCCCGAGTAATCCCATCTTCTCCGAATTGGAAAAAAAAAAGCGTTTCACATTTTTCCTGTAAAATACACTAAAAATCTTACGAGCCGTTCCCGAGTAATCACACCTTCTCCAAATTGGCCAAAAAAAAGCGTTGCTGATTTTTCCTTGAAAATACACTAAAAAACCTACGAGCCGTTCCCAAGTAATCCCATCTTCTCCAAATTAGCAAAAAAAAAAGCGTTGCTGATTTTTCCTGGAAAATATATTAAAAATTTTATGAGCCGTTTCCGAGTAATCACACCTTCTCCAAATTGGCAAAAAAAAAGCGTTGCTGATTTTTCCTGGAAAAAACATCAAAAATCTTACGAGCCGTTCCCGAGTAATCACACCTTCTCCAAATTGGCCAAAAAAAAGCGTTGCTGATTTTTCCTTGAAAATACACTTAAAAACCTACGAGCCGTTCCCAAGTAATCCCATCTTCTCCAAATTAGCAAAAAAAAAAGCGTTGCTGATTTTTCCTGGAAAATATATTAAAAATTTTATGAGCCGTTCCCGAGTAATCACACCTTCTCCAAATTGGCAAAAAAAAGCGTTGCTGATTTTTCCTGGAAAAAACACTAAAACTCTTACGAGCCGTTCCCGAGTAATCACACCTTCTCCAAATTGGCCAAAAAAAAGCGTTGCTGATTTTTCCTGGAAATTACACTAAAAATCCTACGAGCCGTTCCCGAGTAATCACACCTTCTCCAAATTGGCAAAAAAAAAGCGTTGCTGATTTTTCCTGGAAAAAACACTAAAAATCTTACGAGCCGTTCCCGAGTAATCACACCTTCTCCAAATTGGCCAAAAAAAGCGTTGCTGATTTTCCCTGGAAATTACACTAAAAATCCTACGAGCCGTTCCCGAGTAATCCCATCTTCTCCAAATTGGTCAAAAAAAAGCGTTGCTGATTTTTCCTGGAAAATACACTTAAAATCCTACGAGCCGTTCCCGAGTAATCACACCTTCTCCAAATTGGCCAAAAAAAAGCGTTGCTGATTTTTCCTGGAAATTACACTAAAAATCCTACGAGCCGTTCCCGAGTAATCCCATCTTCTCCAAATTAGAAAAAAAAGCGTTGCTGATTTTTCCTGGAAAATACACTAAAAATCCTACGAGCCGTTCCCGAGTAATCCCATCTTCTCCAAATTAGCAAAAAAAAAGCGTTGCTGATTTTTCCTGGAAAATACACTTAAAATCCTACGAGCCGTTCCCGAGTAATCCCATCTTCTCCAAATTGGCCAAAAAAAGCGTTGCTGATTTTTCCTGGAAAATACACTAAAAATCCGACGAGCCGTTCCCGAGTAATCCCATCTTCTCCAAATTGGCAAAAAAAAAGCGTTGCTGATTTTTCCTGGAAATTACATTAAAAATCCTACGAGCCGTTCCCGAGTAATCCCATCTTCTCCAAATTGGCCAAAAAAAAGCGTTGCTGATTTTTCCTTGAAAATACGCTAAAAAACCTACGAGCCGTTCCCAAGTAATCCCATCTTCTCCAAATTAGCCAAAAAAAAGCGTTGCTGATTTTTCCTTGAAAATACACTAAAAAACCTACGAGCCGTTCCCGAGTAATCCCATCTTCTCCAAATTAGCAAAAAAAAGCGTTGCTGATTTTTCCTGAAAAATACACTAAAAAACCTACGAGCCGTAACCGAGTAATCCCAGCTTCTCCAAATTGGCCAAAAAAAAGCGTTGTTGATAATTCCTGGAAAATACACTAAAAATCCTACGAGCCGTTCCCGAGTAATCACACCTTCTCCAAATTGGCCAAAAAAAGCGTTCCTGATTTTTCTTGGAAAATACACTAAAAATCCTACGAGCCGTTCCCGAGTAATCACACCTTCTCCAAATTGGCCAAAAAAAAAGCGTTGTTGATTATTCCTGGAAAATACACTAAAAATCCTACGAGCCGTTCCCGAGTAATCACACCTTCTCCAAATTGGCCAAAAAAAAGCGTTGTTGATTTTTCCTGGAAAATACACTAAAAATCCTACGAGCCGTTCCCGAGTAATCACACCTTCTCCAAATTGGCCAAAAAAAAGCGTTGTTGATTATTCCTGGAAAATACACAAAAAATCCTACGAGCCGTTCCCGAGTAATCACACCTTCTCCAAATTGGCCCAAAAAAGCGTTCCTGATTTTTCTTGGAAAATACACTAAAAATCCTACGAGCCGTTCCCGAGTAATCACACCTTCTCCTAATTGGCCAAAAAAAAGCGTTGTTGATTATTCCTGGAAAATACACTAAAAATCCTACGAGCCGTTCCCAAGTAATCCCATCTTCTCCAAATTAGCAAAAAAAAAAAGCGTTGCTGATTTTTCCTGGAAAATATATTAAAAATTTTATGAGCCGTTCCCGAGTAATCACACCTTCTCCAAATTGGCAAAAAAAAGCGTTGCTGATTTTTCCTGGAAAATACACTAAAAATCCTACGAGCCGTTCCCGAGTAATCACACCTTCTCCAAATTGGCCAAAAAAAAGCGTTGTTGATTATTCCTGGAAAATACACTAAAAATCCTACGAGCCGTTCCCGAGTAATCACACCTTCTCCAAATTGGCCAAAAAAAGCGTTCCTGATTTTTCTTGTAAAATACACTAAAAATCCTACGAGCCGTTCCCGAGTAATCACACCTTCTCCAAATTGGCCAAAAAAAAGCGTTGCTGATTTTTCCTGGAAAATACACTAAAAATCCCACGAGCCGTTCCCGA